>CM073466.1:61770594-62370594 GCA_037074535.1 Gleditsia sinensis
GCAACAAAGCCATCCTCTAAGAAAGTAAATAACAAAAAAGTAAATAAGAAGATAAATACAACATCAAGTATAAACATTAAAATTAAGAGTTAGATAAATTATTATTTTTATACCAAGAGTTTCACCCTTTCACCTTAGCATTAGGAGATTAGTTCTCCATAATCAAGATAAGAAAATAAAATGAAAGATGAAGAAGCATGATAAAACTTATGAAAGAAAGTAAAGATACAAAATGTATAAAGAGAGAAAAGGATTACAAACACTTAGAAATTCCACAAAGATTCCCCAAGCTCCCTCTTCAGCCTTTCTCCCCCCACCCTTTAGCTCACAATATGTCTCTATTTATAGACAAAACAAGGGAAGTAGGTGACAAAAATGGTGGGTAACAAATTGCACTAAAGTTGACAATAGTGTTCCATTATCTGCCCCGAAAGTCATCCTGATATATCTCCTTGATAGCCACCGAATCTGCTCATCCAATCAACATAAGAGTTGTAGATATTTTCATTATCTTTCCATCCATATAAGGTAGACAAAAATTGGCCACTTATTTTGTGATTTATGTCCAAAACACTATAGCAAGGTCAGGCTGGACTGCAATAGTAAACATGTTCGGTTATAGCCCAATTTCGGCCCTTTTAGTGTCCGAATTTGCTGACCACTTGAACATCAAAGTTGTATCAAATTATATCTGGTATTCACCTACAAACTTTCGTGTCCATTAGATATGTATTTGTTGAAATATGGCCCAAACACTACAGTAAGGTTGGACTGGACTGCAACAGTAAACATGTTCTATTTTAGCCCAATTTCGGCCCTTTGGATATATGAATTTACTGATCACATAAACATGAAAGTTGTTTGAAATTAATTCATCTACCAAATTTTGTACATAATATATACGTATTTTCTGAGATACGGCCAAAATACTGTAGTAAGATCAAGTTGAAAAGCAAGCAGCAAACAAATTTTTAACATTGAGTGTTTTGCCTTGAATCTTTATGTTTCGATTCTTTTAGAAATGTGGTCATAAATCAATATTGAATTTATGCATATATCCATTAGGATGCGTCTCAAGAGACAAAAAGATAATGCTCCTTACTCTGCCATCCTTAATGAATTTATTTTGTCTGCTTGATTTATAGACATCATTTCTAAAGAATCACAATTTAGCTTTGATTCCTCCAATTGAGTCAATTTCCTATTCTTCTCTTCATCTATAAGAATGCACAAAATTAAAGACAAATAAGGGATATAAATGCTTAATTAAGGCAAAAAGATAAGATAAAAATATTTAATTTATGAGTACAAAACTCATTCATCACTATACATATTAATTGATTAAAGAACTACATGAAGAACTATATATTGAGTGATTAAAAAAAATAAAGTTTAATAGAAGAGATAAAATAGACTTACTACACCTAAACTATTGTCCTTTAAGGACAAACTAAAATAATAGAAATTGCACATAAGTTGGTGTAATCCTTTAAGGACATATAATTTGATGCAATCCTTAAGAGACATATAAGTGCAGTCTTTCAGGAACATATAATTGCACACAAATTGGTACAGTCCTTCAGAGACATATAATTTGGTGCAATCCTTTAGGGACATATAAGTGTAGACGTGCAGTCCTTTAGGGACATATAATTTCGTGCAGTTTTTCAGAGACTTATAAGTGCAGTTCTTCAAGGACATATAATTGCACATAAATTGGTGCAGTCCTTAAAGAACATATAATTTTGTACAATTTTTCAGGGACTTATAGGTGCAGTCCTTCAGGGACATATAATTACACATAAATTGGTGCAATCATTTAGAGACATATAGGTGCAGTCCTTCAGAGACATATAATTTGGTATAGTCCTTCAGAGACTTATAGGTGCAGTCCTTCAAGGACATATGTTTTGAAGCAAGAGGAAGAGGGATTTAAATAAATAAAAAATTATATATAAATTGGTGTAGTCCTTCAAGGATAAAATAAATCAATAGCAATCTAATTGTACATAAAGATTACTAACCTTGAAGTAGGAGGTAGAGTGTCGTGCTAATAACATGTTATAAAATATCTTAAAAGTAGAGAGAAGTAAGAGAGAGACAAGAGAGTGAATTGTTCTTTCTATTCATGTATGAAGGGGTATTTATACAAGTAGGTGAGAGAGTCCTAGTAGTGATATACAGTTGTATAATAACTCTCTAGTGATAATTATCCTCTTAGATAATTACTGTAAATAATATCTTATCAGATAGGATAACCGAAAGATCGGGATGATGGACATCCACACAAGATATTCATAACACAAATTAATTTTTAAAAATTTAAAATTTAAAACAGAATCAAAAAAATCTTGCATATCATCCATAAGGGGAATTCCACGTCCACTAGGGATCTGTTTTGTTAAGAGCCACTCTATCCCTTTGTAGGTGATGAGTGGTGACAGACGAGTACCTGCCAGATTCGACCTATAAGTTCTGTTACAGGGCGCACCAAGTTTGAACACAGATAAATTATATGTTGCAACCCTTTAGAACCATATCCACTAGAGTCTTAGAATCTGCCCTAGTCACCATATTTCTGAAGCCATTGCGGCTCGCCCGTATCCTAATGTTGAGCTACATAATGCACTACCCAACTTTGTGCATGCACTGAAAGAAAAGGTCGAAAAACAACAAAACCATATCAATCTAATAACATTTATCTTGGATAGAGAGCAAATAATCTAGGCCAAAACTTATAGGTTTAACCAATCTAAGCCATATATATTTCAAAATATCATATTCCCATAAAATATGCAAGGAGGATTACTATGAAAACCACACCTTGGACAAGTCTAACACAGTACGTTCCAGATTAGTGAGGATTTTGTTTTAGGAGAGAAGTTTAAGGAAGAATCTAATTTTCAAGCACCCTAGCCATCCTTGGATTTTCTTCCATCTTGAAGAATCAACAAAATTATAGAACTCTTGATATTGGTGTATTATGCTAGTATTTGTTTTGGTCTAGTAAAGAATTTAGAGGACTAGTCGATATAGAGTCTGGGGTGGTCTCCCCTCTCTATCATCTATCAATAGTAACCTCAATTCCGGCGAAGGCTTATCCAAATGTTCTTGCTCTGTACTTATGCTATGGACTCTCTTAGCAAGCTAGTTGGCTACTTTATTTCCTTCATTGTGAATGTGCTGTACTTTATCTCTCCATTCTTTTCTCAACAATTCTTTCACCAGATAAATGATCGCCACATAGAAATGATCTCTCTTGTGTTCTTTATAGCATAGCTCCACAGCCACCTTAGAGTTTGATTCCACCACCACGCCTTTGATGCCTCTCTCCCATGCGATGGTAAGGGCTGTTAAGATACCTAGTAATTTTGCTTTTAAGATACTACAGTTTTCAAGATTCCTTGTGAACTCCAGGATCTAACCCCCCACTGTGTTCCTAAGAACACCTCTGCAAGTTGCTTTACTTGCTTGAGTTACTGAGCCATCCACATTATGCTAGTATAGATATAAGATATGTTGCCACATATTTGTTTAGCGGTGTACTCTATATTGTCACGTATTTGTTTAAAAAATAATAATTTTTTAATTTAAATAATCATATGTGGCAGCATTAATGTATTGCTGGTATTTTTTTTTATCCATAGACAGTACATCAAATACTCACTCTTTTATAATATATGACAATTCTTATAACAATAAAAATTTGACTAAACCTTGTTAGGTCAAATTAGGCATCCAAGAAGGGGTATTGAATTGGGTGATAGGTCACCTAGAAATTTTTTCAATCTTATGTGCTTGAAAATGTAATCTTCAAAGATTAATCAAGTCACATAGATTAATGTTTATTCAAACAAGTTACTTCAATGAATTTGCAAATAACAAACTTTTGATAGTGCTTGTTTGCCAAAAAAGTCTTCCTCAAAATAAACTTGTGCTATAAGGTGAACTATTTTTTTTTTGTTATATATTTGAAGCTTCCTCAATCAATCCGACCATAAAATATATTAAGTCTATCAAAAAAACTAATATATATTGCCAATAAGTGAGAATCTTTTCATATGTCAAATCTATTTATTAAAGTAATGTTCTTACTGTAACATCCCGTAATTTTTATTTTTAAATAATAATGTTTTGTTATAAACAAATATATTTTTATTTGTTTAAAAATGATTATGTTCTACTAAAAGCAATTATATTTTTAATTAAAGTAATTATTGTTTTGCTTAAAATAATTATATTGGCCTTTAATAAATTTTTGTTGTATTTTTAGAAATGTTCTTTCTTTTATTATATATAAAAATATTTATTTTGTAATTTGTTTTATTAAGATTTTTATCAAGAAAATTCATGATTTAAGAGTTTAACTAAAGATTTATGAGAATGTAAATTTTTAGAAATTTTTGGGATGTTTTAGGATGAAAAACGGTATTTATATGAATATATATAAAATAAAATTTCATTATTCAATTATTAAATAATAATAATTATTATTATTATAAAAAATAAAGAAAATGGGGAAGGGAAGACGGAAACTGTAAAATGCAAAAGAAGAGAATGAATAGTAAAATAGTGTTAATAGTATCTCCATATTTTCTCTTTAGATCTGGAGTACCTATTGGCTTCTGATCTCAAAACTAAGGGTACCACTGGATTCAGGATGGAGAATACTACGATTTTGACTGAACAATTTCTTAAATCAGCCGTAGAATCGCTGTAGATCGAAAGTAGAAAATTTTAAAAAAAAGGTCAACTCTGAAACTCTTATTTAGAGATTTCAAATTAGAAATCTGACACTGTAAATGGATTCAGGAACTAGATAAACTTTAGGATATAAAATTTTTCAGCTATCTAACAACTTTTTATTCTTAGTTAATAGTATTTTTCGACAGTGAATAGTGACCAAATTCTCAAAGTCATTTCTTTGATTTTTAAACCCTCCGGACACGTTTTTGAAGTCTGTTTAGTCAAATGTGGATTGGAAAAATACATTTTGGGACTGTCCAATCTGGAGCCCTTACCCTGTAAGTAGATAATTTTTTCTATGACTTGCTCTATACTCTTCTTGATCTTTAAGCATGTATTTGATTATGTTTATGATATATTTGCACTTTTAAATGTTTCTGAAATGCATTAAAATTATCTGAATTGCTTACAATTTGGAATATAGTTCGAGAAGAGTATAGTTTTGAAAATAAATTTCTAAACTCATGGTATATCTAATTTCACATGTATTTCTCATTAAATGATAAAGTGAATATTTATGCATGTGGCATTGATTTGTAAAACTATAAAGTTACTGATTATGATTGAATGGCAAGCGTAAAGCTCATGACGAGTTGCTTGATAATTTTACATTACATCGATGAATATGCATTTATATATATGTATTTATATGTATGGATGAATATCGATGGGTTGTATGGCTTATGACGGTACCGAATAAGGGACGCCCTATTAACCTGAGTGAGTCGAAGGAGGGCCACTCTAATCGGGTGACAGTAATAATGTGAGGAGGCAGATGGGTAATGGACTCACATTCTCTGATCACTATTGTGACTGTAGTCGATTAATCACTATGCATATAGCAAATGAATGTGTGGATTGACCAGATCACCGAATGAGGCAAGTCATTTTAAAAGTTTATAACTTTATCTCAAAAGTTTATTATTTTAATATAATTTATACAGCTCAGTATAACAACATTTATTTAATGATCATACCGTGCTAAATATGGTTTGGATATCTAAATATCCTTTTATTTGAAAATATTTGAAATACGGGTCCCATATAGATGTACTTTTGAACTGTCTTTTCTAAGTGACAAATTTTAAAATATGAATACATCCATATGCTGACCTAAGAGGTCATAGGAGGTACTATCTACTCACTAAATTGTCAAACTCACTACACGATATTTCTACATTTTTCAGATAAGAATACAGAGTCTGATCTTGCAGATAGGTGATCAGTTAGGTGATATATTCTCTGGGTGAGTCTTTTTGAATTATACTGTGTTTGTATTCTAGAGTGTGCTCCGAACGCTACAAATAGGTTCTCTACTTATGTTATTACTTTGATATTTATAACTTGGTCTGTATAATGTATATACACAAGAGAACCTATATGTATCTATTTCTATGACAAAGAATAGTGTTATACATGTTATGAAAAATATCTGATTGCGAATTTTTTTAAAAAAAATGTTTGTTTCACCTACTGTAAATTGGAGGCGTTACACTTACCAATTAACATAAAATTTTTATTTTAATCAAATCACATATTTTGTGCAGTTTTTCAATTCACAATATGAAATTAAAGTTTTCAAATACATATTTATTTTTTAAAACTATAAACTCATAACATGTCAGATAATTTTAGTTTTCTGATACTTCAGATATATAATAATAATAAAATATTAATTCCAAAATATATTCATAAATCCAAATATGATTTCCTAACCAATATCAATAACATGATTTAAAACTCAATACTAATTCAATTTTTTTTCATTCACAAATTGATAGAGAGTATAATAATCGATACTTATTCGCGTACCTAATGGCTCTTAATGAAGAATATTTAAATAACGTAATATTATCTAACTAAAATCAATACCAAATTTAGAAAAATCAAACAATTTTTAATAATTATCTCAGTTCAAAAGTTTTAAAACATTCCCAATAACATGTTATACGTCAAATGTGATCTATAAATAAATAAAAAATAGTAAAATATGTTATAACATGTGATATCTACTCATAGGATGATTGATTCAAAGTTGGTCAACTCCCTAAAATAACTTTCAAATCTAATTTAGACAAAATAAACTCTAAATTTAAGTTTAAGAGATCTAAAAACTTAAAAAATAATTTCAGTATCATGAAAATTGGACTCCAAAAAATTGATTAACAAAACATGGCACTGTTCACACTAAAGTTACTGTTTATGCTCTAGCTAAAGGTTCGATTTGGCCATGAAATTTGACTTTCCAAAATTTAAGCACCTTTTAAATCCATCTATAGTTTTGTTGAGTATTCTAAAGGGAGTTTTTAGAACTCACTTTTTTTTAAGGTTTTTTCTTTTTAATTTTTAGCAATTTTTTGATTGATTTGGTGAAGTTGCTTAGTTAAATTTTTAATACTCTTTGTCTTGAATTTAATAATATTGGTGGTGTTACAATCAGAGTTCCAAAAATTTTTAATTTTTAGAAAGAGAAAGTAAATAATAGTGAGATGATCACAGTAAATTTTTTTTAGAAAAAGGCCCTGGGAGGGTTATAATGTGTAGAGGGACTATTTAACAAATTTTGAATTGTCACAGATTGTCCTTGAAATTTAGTTATTTATACTTTGACCCTAAATTCTTAAAAATTGCATTTACACCCACTCATTTAATCCTTTTAATAAACCATATAGTAAGATAAAATATAATCATTTAAAATTTGTGGTGTTACAACATACTTTGCAACAACAACAACAATTAAGCATTTTTTCAATAGGTGAGGTCGGCTACATGGATCAAACGGCGCCATAGTAATCTATTGTGGATGAGATCAATAAATAATTATAACATACTTTGCGACCCATAAAAATTTATGGTTGTGAATTCTACCATTAAACTACCAGCAAGTGACTTATCTATAGTGTAAAAGGGTTTTTTCACAAGCTAAAGGCATTCTTTTAGACTTTTTGTTTGTGAAATAGTTGTCTTAAATTTGTCAACATTCGCATAAACATAAAACTTAGTCTGTTAGATCGTTCTCATGCTTTATGATGTATCTTTTCTTCCATATTGCTTGAATCAGTAATATCAGTGGGCTTATCTTCCAAAGTTGAGAGTCAAGATCTAACACACCTAAGTGAAACTTAATTTGTTTGCATCATTCAATAAAGTTCACAACATTAAACATAGCAATAGACGAAGCTTTGCGAATGAAGTGAAATAGTTGCAAAATAGCACATAATTGCTCAAATTTTAGAAGTCCTTACAGATTCAAATAAACAAACAACCATACAATCAAAGCATATTATAGTTCTCCTTTGGGTAGATCCTATAATATACTATCATAAATTAAATGCCATAATTCTATCTCTATTAGCAAATTAAGATTCTCAATCAAACCCATATATCTTATTTGGATAACAAATATATTTGATCAAATAAAAAGAATTTACTACTTTCATGTTCACTATTTGTAGAACAATTGTTTTACCTTTGGGTAAATCTTAAAAGTCTAACAGTTAGTAAACTTAATTTGCAATAATAGGCGTTTACTTAACAATGCATAAGAAACAATTTTATACTTTTTATTCCTTAAACCTTATGATTTAGTCTCTTTGGTGACTAACCAATCATCCTTAATTTAAAGTTTAAATTTGCAAAATAAAAAAAAAATCAATTTAAATTCTTCAAGTTAACACCCTAAAATGAGTCTAAATTCAATAAAAATCTATCATAAGACAAAACAATATCGTTCAGAGTATGAAAGATCAATTTTTTTTCCAATTATATCGTTGGCAAGTCTCGACTCCTTTTCTTATATACATTGAGAATTTTTCATTGTAGAGGACGCATTCCAAAGTCAACAAGCAAACAATAAGAGGCAAATTTTCAAAATGAAAAATTTCACGCAAAACGAAACTTCTTATTTCATTCCTTCACGCAAAACGAACAATTTCTATTCAATATAAAAAATTTCAATCACATCCAGAAGAATTAATTCTTCCCCACATATAGCTGAAGACCAAAATTTGAGGGATATTTCAAGCCATTTTTTCTGGAAGGGAGAAACAATTTTAATTGGAAAATTACAAGTCCTTTAACTAGGCTCTAATACCAATTATTAGCTATTTCAATACATAGAAAGTTGGATCTTAGAATATGTAATCTTTACCACAATTTAACAATATCATATATACCTGAATCAGAAGTCATGATTTCTCTTGACGATTTGTTGGAAATTCTTCACAAATTGGCTTAATTTGATGGACATTGATGATAGTAAAAGCATTAAATTAATTCTTTAATTTGGGCAGAGAAGAGAACCAATTTTATACAAAATAACTATTATTTAAATATTTCATCGAGATTCACTGGCTAAGATTCATTGTTCAATAATCAACCTTAAGTAAGAAAAAAAAAAACCACCATCATAACCAGTATTAGATAATTTATTTTATTTTAAAACTTAAATGAAAGCTAAAGTAAAATATACAATACTCAGTTTGTCTATGTCGGATAATTCCAACAGTAATTCCATAGGAAGTGTTATGCATGTGGTGGCAACTCCTCCCTTTGCTGAAGCTTCTTGGAGACGATCATCTCTGCAGATAAAAACTTAGTCATTGCCCTAAGGGTCCTTCCTTGAATGGTTTAAAGGTCTTCACCTTAACTTAGTCATTTGATTCTTCACCTTAATTGGTAGCTTGTATGATGTGGCATCTTCGAAAATGTAAGAATGACTGTAGTTTCCAAAGCTTTTGGCTCAAAACGAAGAGTTCTGGCACGCTCATATGCAGCATGCATGTCTTAAATCTCTATCGGTAAATATTTCTCTTTCTTTCTTTCTTTGTTTTTTTCTTTTTTTGGTGCCTTTCGCTATTATATTCATCTTTGCTATCACGTTTTTGAAAGGGTGACTTTTATCTAAGTCCTCACTTATTGTGTAGTGGGGCCTCTTTCCCGTATTTCATTATTAATTTAATGTAGCATATCTAGATTTGAATAAAAACTTAATTAAAATAATTATGGAAATAACAATTATAGCTAGTTAGTTAAAAAGGAGTATGAATATATGATTAGTAGCAAGGAGTATCAATATCCCCACCTTGCCTCTTGTGGTTGAAAGTGTTTCACTTAACTTTTGTATAATTCGTTTATTTATCATTTAACCATGATATGGTATTTTCACTTTTAATTTGAGTGAAAATAATTATGTAAATGTAAAAAAATAAACAATTTTTTTGAAAGTGTGTTTATTTATACTCTGAATAGTTTTTTAATTTTCTGAGCTTAGTGTTGAGATTAATATGACACATAAAAATTGAATTAATCAATTAAATTTCAGTACTATTTAATATATAAGTAAAAAATAATTTTAATGGTAAAATTATTCATTATTTTAACATTTATGTAATTATTTATGTTAAATTTATTATCACATGATAATAATAATAACTAATAATATAAAAAATTGCACCAAATTTACACTTCAGAGGAGGGCGGCAATTTTATTTTAAGTTAAAGAAGGGAAAATATAATTTAACTTTTTTTTAACATTTAACTATAATTTAACCTTGAAAATTTTTTGGACATAATAATTTGACACTTTGAAAAAAAATTAATAAGGGGAAGCCGCAAGTTGATGGGCCTATAATGTCCAGGCTTATTTTTCATAGGCCGGAGTGCACACCCACGCTCTCAAAATTAGCGTCGGTTTCCTCCAACTTCAAATTTCTTGCACACTTCGAATCAAAATTCACAATAAAAAACCGCACGAAGGCTCCCTCCAAATCTTTCATCTTCTTGTCTCTTCAGATCGCACTGTCTCTGCAGAACTTCGTGCCCGTCCTTCGTCTTCGTCTTCGTCTTTTATCCCCCCTCACATTTTGCCCCTTGAAGATTAGGGTTTTGATCTTGCGGCTCTATTTTTATTTTGAAGCAGGGCTTGTTGATTCCAATGTCGGCTTCGACCGTGTCGATTACGGCGGCGAACCCGGCTGCTCGTCGGAGGCCGGTGGTCAGCACCGAAAAGAAGACTACTAACATTGAATTACTGGCCAACGATGTTGGTGTTTCTCAGGTTAACGCTACTCCTGGCGGTGGCGGAGATGAGAAAGTGACATCAACAGGAAATGGGAGAGATTTGAGTCACCACTCGATTCGTGGCGAGGCGGTTCTGGAAAGATCTTCTAAGGATTTCGTGCAAGTCAAGAAAGCCGTTGGGAATTCGACCGTTTTGCCGCGGCGAACTCGAAAGGTCCTCTCGAAGACTGAGAAGCCCCGGTGGGTCACGGTATTGAGTATTTTTGCCAAGAATTTCGTGCTTCTTGTTGTGCTTGTGGGGTTAGTTCAGTTGATTCGGAGACTGGCTCTGAAACCTGGAGACAGTGTGGTGGGGACTCAAGCTGGGTTGTCGGAATTTGAGGGTCGGATTGCGGATGTGGAGTCACTGTTGAAAACAACGGCAAAGATGATCCAGGTGCAAGTTGAGGTCGTGGACAGGAAGATTGAGAATGAGATCGGAGGTTTGAGGAAGGAAGTTTATAAGAAAATTGATGATAAGGGAGCCATATTGGAGAGCGAGTTGAGGAAATTGGAGGCCAAGAGTGAAGGACTGGATAGATCGCTGGGTGAGTTGAAGGCAGTGGATTGGTTATCCAAGGAAGAGTTTCACAAGATTTATGACGAGCTGAAGAAGTCAAGGGGCGCTGATTTTGGAGATGCGAGTTTGGATGAGATAAGAACGTATGCAAGAGAGATGATTGAGAAGGAAATTGAGAAGCATGCTGCTGATGGGCTTGGGAGGGTGGACTATGCACTCGCTAGTGGTGGGGCCATGGTTGTTAAGCACTCAGAACCATATATAGTGGGGAGGGGAGTTAACTGGTTTTCATTGTCTGCAAAAATTGGTGTCCATTCCAATGCAGATAAGATGTTGAAACCAAGCTTTGGAGAGCCGGGCCAGTGTTTTGCCATGAAGGGAAGTAGCGGGTTTGTGGAGATTAGGTTGCGCACTGCTATCATTCCAGAGGCTGTCACCTTGGAGCATGTTGCAAAGGTGATACCCTTATTCTATATAGTTATTCATCTACATGCCTCACTTACATTTTTTTAATATGTTCATGCATTTTTAATTAGTTTCTGACGATAGGGAGTGATTCATTTGTTCTTTGTGTGTAAGTTGATTATATGTATGCTCATGCATTGTCTATATATATATATGCCTGATCTTCATTGGCAGCAAAGTCATTTTTATTAATTAGCATGATATTTTATGAAGTTGATGAGTATAATATCTTGATATATCAATTAGATGCCCCTAGTATATAGATAATTATATGTTTTGGATGGTTATTGGTGTAGCTTGTTTCTCCTGGCTTTTATAAGATTCAATTTGTTTTTCATTTACTTGTTGTGCTAAATACTAGCCTTTAAATGAAGGGATATCCTTGAATATTTGGAATTTTTATATCTGAACTTATTGATATCTTTGGGTAACTGGAGTAACAAAATTTTGTAGATGAATGTATATAGTATATACTAATGCCACTTGAGTCATGCTTCCCTATATGATTTGTACTGCTTCTATCACTTGATTTTTGGTGAACAGTTCAACAGTGGTTTAAGAGATGCTTTGTATATGACATGACTGGTGAAACTGGTTGATTATGATAAGAATCAATGAAGTGGAATATTACTGGGTCATTCGCTCTCTCTTTTTGCTCTTTTTGCTCATCTCTGTGTGTGTGTGTGGAGGGTCAGGGGAGGGGCTGGCTGGCTGGACTAGTTGATCTGTTGAATTAGTGCATTCTGGTGCCACATTGATCTCTTGAATTATATCAATTGCCTTGTTGACAGCTGACACATGTGACTTAGATTAGACGGTTTGCTTGTTTTCCCTTTGGGTGGATTTGACTATTTTTTAAGTGGTATTAGTTCAACTCTTTGTCAACCCTAGAGTAACTTGATTGTATGTATTCATTTTGAAGCAAGCAATAAAACGTAATTTTCTAAATAATTATTGTATCTCCTAGTTTCTTGAGGGCTGGTGGGTTAAGGTGACAATGATGTATTTCTTTATTTCTTCCGATAAGTTGTAAAGATAAAAAGAGAGCTATGCATTGGAGTTATTTGAGCATATTGTTTATGAACTTTTTATAATTTATATAACTAGCTTGATATGCATGTGATGCATTGATTGAATTTGCATAGTTTTTGTTTTCTCTTGTCAGTCCTCCCTTTATTTTAGATTTATACTAGCATTAATTAAGAGAGGAAAAAAAAGCAAAATAAACATATTTACACGAAGAGAATACCCCTTGTAGTGAAGTTAGAATCCAAATAGGTAAATTCAATGGTAAGAATTTGGTAGTCATAATAGTAAATTAACAATGTTGGCTAATAAAATATCTCGGGGGACCTTTCTGCAAAAATTCACTTTTAGAGGGAGGTCATTGCAAATTTTCTTTATTTACATTTTAACTCTGAAACTTTTAAGAAATTGCATTTTGACCCAAAAATGTAAATTCTCATATTCCTTTTGTAATTCTTTAATCCATGTAATAAATAACCTTAGTTTTACCGGTTCTTATCTCCATTTTCAAAGTTTGGTACAGTTATTTGAAATGCCTATATGAGGCTTTTGAGAGCAATGTAGCAAAACCATTAGAATTATCTTCAAGATGAATTATCAACTCAGATTGACTCTACAATAAATGAATTATTAAAACAATTCCAATCTTGGAGATGTTGAAGCTCGGAAGGGCCTAGTCATCTTGAAAGGATGTCATTTGTTTGAGTGGGTTCTCCTGTTATTTTCAACATTTTTTTTTCTTTTTTGCATCCCTTTTCCTCGTTTTTTCCCACTTATCAAAAACTCAACATTGTGATACTTTCTAAACTGTAAATACGTGATCGATCAGTCTATTCCTAATTTGTTCAGTTAAATAGCAGACTTGTAAAGCTGAAGATATGGTCTTGATTGGTTTGTATATATGGAGTCATCATGTCATTAGGAATTGGATTTTTAGTTTTGAGAAAGAAAAATGGTAATAAACCTTTAAACTAGGGATATTATTTAACATTTGGAATTTTGATATCTGAATTGGTTGGTGTCTTTGTGTAACTGGAGTAACAAAACTTTAGAGATGAATTTATATATTGATTCATGCTTCCCAACAGTCTTGTTTGATTTGGACTGCTTTTATTACTTTAGTTGTGGACTGTTCAACTCTAGTTCATGATTAATAGAATCATGTGATTTGCAATTTTGTGCAATTTAATGCAGTTTGGAACTTCAACGATTAGAATCAGTGGGCAAATTATGAATGTGCCTTAGAATCATCAAAACTGTGCTGGAATTGCTGTATTATTGTGATTTCCATCAATTTTGTTTGTCATATTTTACAGTTGGATTGTGAATGACCTAGGTTGGATCATGAGTGACCACAGCTGCAAATGACACTATTTTGATCTTTTTTGAGCAATTTTTTTAATAGCATGGAACAGCCGAATGTCTCATTCTGAATTCGTACAAGGCAACTACCACCTCCTTTACTTTATTCTATTAAGTTCGAAGCCTCATGTCTCTCTGGAAATCCTAAACATCTTGTCTTCTTTCTTTATTTCAATACTGTTGGTCCCCCAATAGTTTTATACTTATATAGTTTTACTTCCTATCAAAGCTTCAGTTCAACCATTGAAGAAAGTCGAACTACAGAAGAGTATACAAAGCATCTATTATTTCTCTTCAAGTTAGTGTAGGGGGTAGACTTAAACTTATTTTTGACTGTTATTTGAATTTTAGTATGTTAAGTTGGAGTTTTGACTTTTGGTTATATGATATAAGTCATGACTTTGTATGTTATTAAACATGTTTAATTATGTCTTACCCCATTGATTTTTTTCATTTTGAATGAGTGAATACAACAACAGCAACAACAACCAAGACTTTTTCCACTAGATGGTGAATACATGCATTTTAAATTGTTATTAAATTTCAGTAGTGAGTCTTACAATGTTAATTCAATTGATTCACAATTCAAATATTAGCCTTCTGATTTGCAATTCATTCACAATTTGACATCCATGTACTAGTTCATATGGAAGGTCCATATGACATGACTGATTTAAACGTTGATATCAATATACATTTGTGAGGTTATGCTTTTGGATTACTTTGAGTCCTTTTATTTTTATTTTTTGAAGAAATTAGTGTTATGCTTTAAGTTATTGGATTTTGTAAAGAGTCTCAATTGTTGTCTGATTTTGGTAGAGGAAAATTGGCCTTGGATAGGCTGATAGGGTCGTAGGGATGAACTTCATCGAATTGATGTGGAAGGTTTTGGGTAATTTTGGTTTATGAATTCTTTTAGGTGACGCCAATTTTGCAGTTGCTGTTAACCATTGCGGATTGAGCTGCTTCATCTAATTTTTCCTAGTTGTCAATGATTGTTCCTGGCTTTTCTTAAGAACAAAGTTGAGGAATCCGGGGAATTAGATAAGAGTTCATTTTTCCCTTGCATCAGCTTAATTAGCTTGTGAATTGTAAAGCCTTCATTGTCAGTCTTCTCTGTTTTTGTAGCTATGTGTATTACTGAATTATATGGCTGAGCTGTGCTAATGATCAGATTTGAATTTGAATATGGTTATTTCGTGTATAGTGCATTCTAGAATAATAGTAAAAAGGAAGCATGTCTTTTTAAGCTCTTTTTACTCTATTCTATCAAAGCTATTCTCACTTTCTAGTAATTTTCTATTCAACAGCCTGCTGTATAGCACTTATACGGGTGTGTGTATCATATCAGAAATGTTATTATACATGGATACATAAATTTGATAAAATCTAGGATATGGGTACTGTGGGGTATGTTATATAAAATATTTAGAGTATATATTAATATATATATATATAAAAGCAGAGAATATTAGAATTACATGAAAAAAAAATAATGTGCGCAGCATATATATATATATATATATATATATATGAAAATTACAATTAACAAAATATAATCAAGGGAAAATTTGATATAAGCCCAACAGGAAGTTGTTATGGGGGTAGTTGTATAGATGCCAAAATGAATTGGTACAGTGCCTACAAAAATGGTTTATTGGTGCTTCATAGAAATTCTTTTTTATTTCTTTGTATTTTGTAAGGGCTTAGATTGTTAATTATTATTGTGTTTAGTATTCTTATGTGCATTTCATTAGTTTCGTAGTAAAGAAAGTTGATTAAAAGATGGAGATATTGTGTAATGGTTTTCATCTCTGATTATTGGCTTTTATTTGGCGCATTGACATTCTAGAATCTAGATTGAAGGATTGATAATAGAGGTTATCTTGTCACTTGTCATTGCTTAATTTTACTGACTGGACCAAAAGACAATAATATAATATTTACCAATTATTGGGGTGATTAAATTTGATTAGAAAGTGGCCTCATAGATTGTGAATGTCTGTGACATATGTGAAATGCCTAAAGTATGGAATATGTGAAATGCCTAAAGTATGGCATATGTGAAATGCCTAAAGTAAATGTGTTTTAAATATTCTTGGTGATGGTAGTAGTAGTAGTAATTTATTTGCGATTCTGATAGTTTAACTGCATATGTGTGATAAATTTTTTGTGCTTCAGACTTAAGATTATCAGTGCAAATGTGGGTAGTAGTAATTTATTAGAGATTCTGATAGTTTAACTGCATATGTGTGATAAATTTTTTGTGCTTCAGACTTAAGAGTATTAGTGCAAATGTGGAAATGGGATAATTGGGAAATTCTGGACTGGAGGTAGAATACTTGCTTGTTGGACTTGGCTCCAGTCATGCCAGTCTTATTTGGGTAAATTGCTATGGACTTATTTTTTTTAAAAAAATATTATTAGAGCAGTGATGTTTGAAAAAGGTTACTTTTGTCACTTTGGATATTTGACTAAAAAAGTTCTGCTAACAGTTGAATAGCTATTTCAAATCTGTATTGGTAGATAAGCTGTTTTGATGTGAAATTTGATTGCAGCAAGTCCCACAGATAATTGATACTAATTGCTACGTTGCTAATTAACTAAATTTACATTAGTGCATTCATTTTTAGTCATGGAATTGCATTTTCTTGTGAAAGTAAAAGTAAATAAATAAATGAAAACTAGAAAGAAGGTTATTATTTTCATGTAAAGTAAGTGGATATGCTGATAAATTCATTGGTAGAATCAAGCTTTTTGTTGGCTTTTACTCAAACAAGTTTATGGGGGTTAAGAATATACGTTGCATTTGACAAAGATTACTTTTATGCTTTACTCGGCACCTGTAGACTGTTATCTGGCACTGTTTTGGTGCTGTTAGTTTCTTAGAATTCCGTTGCCTTTTGTATCTAACTTATGTGTTTCCCTCCTCCCGCAACCTCTTTTTTTCCCTTATACTTTCCTGAACGACTGGTTAAAATTTAAGGACTTTTAGATTGAAATGGTATGGTTTTGGTCTGAGATCCTCTCCCTGGTGAGATATACAAGTGGCCTCCATGTTTAATTAGATGCCTCTGATTCAAGGTTGTTTTGTCACATGTTTTCTTATTATCTTTCCATTTCTCGTATATACATTTTAAAATTCTTAAGTGCTAATGTTTTGCTTTTCAACAGAGTGTTGCATATGACAGATCAAGTGCTCCTAAAGATTGCAGGGTCTCTGGTTGGCTAAAGGGGCGCAATACTGATTCTGCTGTTGATAGTGAAAAGATGTTTCTTCTATCAGAATTTACATATGACCTTGACAAGAGCAACGCTCAAACTTTTAATGTGCTGGATTCAGCAGGTTCCGGTGTCGTTGACACAGTGAGGCTTGATTTTACATCAAACCATGGAAGCCCGTCGCACACTTGTATATATCGCTTCAGGGTTCATGGTCACGAGCCTGACTCAGTTTCTATGATGGCAATGCAGTTGTGATGCATTTTTTGCTGGCTTCGAGTTGTATTGTAATTTGTTGTTCATTATTATTTGTTTAGACTTTAGATCTTGTAAGTCTTGGACTTAGTCACCAAATGCACTCACTAATGGTCCTTGCTAGAGTATTCCACTTCCTATTGTTGATTCCAAATGGATTATGTATTTAGTTTATGATTTCTGAATTAGGCATATGAGTGAGTGTATTTGGATAGAGAGGGGTAATGGGGGAAAAAGAGAGGGAAGAGGTTGCATTGTAACGTCTTGTTTGGGAAGCTTTTTTTTTTTTCCCTCCCAAGTGAGGAAAGAATCCTTTAATATTCCACCCCAACTTTTTATGCCCTTAGCATTCTAAAATTTTATATAAACAATCAAACCTCAGGCTTAACGACATTAAGTTTTCTACTAGACTTCATTCTTCCCTTTGCAAGTTATATTCTGTGAATATTATAAAGGCGACATTCTCCAAGATTATATTGTTTGGATCTTCTGCCTACACGAATATAGCCTATTTTACTGGAAATAAATATTGATAACAGAATGAATTGTATTGTTTGGTTAATTTTGATGCATAAAGCCTCTTGTAATATATTTTATAATAAATCTCATCTAATTTTCATTAGAAATCATGATTAATGATCAAAATGTACAAATATTGCACTAATAAAGTTAATAACCTGAATAAAAAATGAATAAGAAAAAGGTGCCCCATCTGTTTGTCTGATTGTTAGACGGAATATAATGGGTCAAATTATAAAATGTAACATCTCGTAAGAAAATAAAATTTATTAGACAATTTTTAGATATTTAAGAAAATATAATCCTTAAAATTTTTTTACCTTACGTGTGTGCATATAAATATTTTAATATTAATGAAATAGGTAAAGAGAGAAAATTTAAGAAGAAAAATTAGAAATAAATATACTAAAGAAAGGTGAAATTCTTGGGTAAGGAAGATAAATTTCTGTGAAGTAAATAAAGTTATTAAAATTTCAAGAAAATTAGATTAGGGTAATTTTTCCTAATTTAAGAGTTAAAGTTACTAAGTTTAGTATTTTCACTCATAAATTTGGCTTTCAACTATGGACAATTTCTATAGAGTTTTTTTACTTCACATGAATTTTTAGCAAGTCAATAGGATAGCCCAAAGAAGAAATAAAACATAGACTTGGACTAAGATATAGAAATTGGACCAGTAGCCCAAAAATCATGAAAATGTGATTAAGCCCATTATGAAAGGTAGAATTTTATCCAAAATAAAGAAAATGTGCAAGAATGAGTCCAAATCCAAGAGGAAAAAATAAAAATAAAGTGATGAAATAATGGTGTAATCAAGATTAGGTGACATGGCAGTAAGACAAAAATTTAGCAAGTGGTGTGATATCCTACATTCATAATTTTAGCAAGTGGTATGATAATACATAGCATTAGAACAAAACATCTATATCCTACACTCATAATTTTAGCAAGTGGGTAATAATACATAGCATTATGACAAAACATTATTATCCTACACAAATAATTTTAGTTAAGCAAGGAAGATTTAAGGGTTGGAAATTTACCACCTAAAAAGGCAAACCTATCATAATTGATTAAGACAAAAGAAAAAAAAATGAATCCTTAAATCAAAAGGACCTTGTCATTTATCTAAAGAACATATCATCATAATTTTCAAAATAAAAATCTTCTTTTCTTATGCATATCTTGACTAAGGAAGAGGAAGACAAGAATATAAGTTGTTTATTTTCTAAAAATTCAACCAAGTGCATCCTAATTGTGATAAGGTAGACTCATGATTATGAAAGGTAAATTATTTGATAGTCTATATAAGCAAAACCCACCCTTATAACATTAGAATTTTGTCCAAGTGAGGGAGAGGAAAAATAGAAGCAAGGTAGAGTGAGGAAAGGAGAGGAAGAAAGGAAGAAAGATGAAGGAGAAATTTAGAGGACTAAGTATTCAAGGTAAGTTTAACAATATTTTTTTTTGAAAAAAACATTTGAAACTTATAATATTTATATGAGATTTTGATCTTAGAACTTTGATGATTGATCATGGATGTTGCTATATCATGTTACATATTATGTATGTTTGAATATTTAGGCTAGTGTAGACAGTTTTGCATAGGTATGGCTATGGGTGGCAAAATTTTAAGTTTCTATTTTTATAATGTTGGGAAGAATCAGTAAGAAATTAAAAAACATGGTTAACATGAAAAATGTAGATATATTTCTCACGGAAGTTCAGCCACTGGAATCACTCAATTTAGAGTCTATATGAGGTAGATATGGTCTGATTAGTATGCATCGGTCAGAAATTGGTTAATCAGGGAAGAATATTTTAGGATAGTTTCTATGTTTTAATTTCTGAAAACATTATGTAGGGAATTACAATAAATGATTAACATAAAAATTATTGCTATATGTGTCACGGATTTTTAGCCACTAAAATAACTTAATTTGGAATTATTATGAGGGAGATATGGACAGATTAGTAGGTAGAGGTCAGAACCTACCCGAGAAGAAATAACATGTACTTTGAGGGAGTAATATCACCATGATTTCTTAATATTTCGTTCAACTGTTCAACATAATAGTTTTAGATAATTGTTTTATTTTTAAATTGACACTAAGATCACCTACATCAGAGTTAAATTGAGGGAGTTATGCTTTGATTAGTAAGAGAATGTTAGATAAGATGAAAACCTGCATTAAGAAAATAATAAAATAAAATTAATATTTAAAAAAAGAAGAAGAATTTTATAAATGAAAATAATAAATGACTAGTATATGTCATAGCCATTGCCATTGCATGAACTTCTTACTATCTTAAGTGTGAAATTTTGACATGAAAATATTTTATAAAGTGATATTTGAAATGGTTATATTCATGGCATGATTACTAATAATTTTTTGTTATTATTGTGAAAAGAAAAGAAATGAGCACGGTCACATGGCAAATTCGTGTGGTGCACCAGTAGGGAACGCTCTACCAACGGTTATGAATATGTTAATGAGAAAAGAAAGAGAAAGTGTGTCATGTCGAACGGAGCGAGAAAAGTCCGTACTGGAGAGTAGAAAATACTCACCCTGACTGGGGTAGTTTGATATGAGAATAAATTGATAGTCATCATATGATATTCTGAAAATAATTAATCATGTCATACATGTCATTATTGTACGATTCTCATGTGCATAGATATAGTGCATTCATGTGATCAAAGATATTTACTATAGTTTATACAGTTGAACATGACATGATAAACTATATTGATGATGATTTATTGTTGAACTTACTAGGATTTAATTCTCACTATATTTCTATATCATGTTTAAAAAATGAGTTATGCAGAATTTTTTATGGCTCTGACTTTTAGTGTACGTTGGATCGAGTTATTTTATGTTGGGCAGATTCTAGAATCAAATAATATGTTTGTGATTGAGTTGGTTCAGATCTCGGTAAAGGTGTAACCACTCGCACCTATATCTCTGAAATTGATCAACCATAATAAATAAAATGTAGTTATTTATGTGTTTGATTTTGTTGTATGTACATTTTGATTAATGACGTGTATGTGAACTCTATATTGTATAATAAAAAAATAAAAAAATAAAGTTACACAAAACACACGAAAAAAAAGGTCACTGACAAGCTTGAGCAACTCTTACATATAGGTTACAAGAACATTATTATTTCGGACTTGTACAGGAAATTGTACCGTAGTTAACTCTTATTATTTTTTTTTTTTATTTAGAGCGAACAGATAGCAAAAAGTTTAGCAAATTACATACCAACCCTTGTCCAAAAAAAAAAAAAATTACATACCAACCAAATAGCATAGACTTGGATTGTCCAAGACATTCACTTGAATATGGAAAACTGCTACTACTACCGATTCTATTATTAGAACTAAGGTATGAGAATGAGACTGTCTTTTTTTTGGGACAAGCGGAAATCTATTCATTCATGAAAATGAATATATTAAGTATCAAGATAAAAGCAAATAAAACAAGCAAAATAAGCTTAATTCTACAGTTTTTAAAAATATAAATAAACATGTATTATAATTAGAGAATGTAAAAGTAATATACTTTATAAACAATAGTCTACAAAATATTATAATTTAATATTTTAGATTTGCAATCAATACAACAACAAAAATAGAAAAAAATAGAAATACTTTTATAAAGAGATAATATATTTTTTAACTTAATGTTAATTCTCTTTAATCTTCTTTTATTTAAATAAAAGTATAAAGTTGTAGACCTAATCTTTTTCTATCCAAACGTAAATACAAAATTACATATTTAAACGTAAAAGATGTATACATTTGAAAACTCCAAAAAAAAATTTGAGACGAGAAGAAATCTTCTTTAAAAAAAGTAAATAACTCTCTTAAAACAAAGTTTTTCTGTTTTTGGAGCCATCCATGTTCCCTTGCAAGTAAGGAATTAATTTTTTTTTCGTTGAAACAACTGCAACGTTTTTCTGTTTTTGGAGCCATTAATATAAAACGGAGTTATGAAATAAAACAAAGTGTTTATTAAAAAATTATGCCTCGATTAAAATTACTATATTATAAAATGTTTCGATAGAAATATTTTTATTTCGATGGAAATACTTTTATTTCGAGTTGTTTCGATGAAAATATTATTGTTTCGAGTTGTTTCGACGGAAATACTCTTGTTTCGAGTTGTTTCGACGAAAATAATCTTATTTCGAGTTGTTTCAATGAAAAAGTACCAAATCAATTTGAAAAATAAAAAAATTAATAATTTAAAAGTAGATGAAAGTAGCATCACATCACATCCAACACTAAGTGATTTTTTTTTCATAAATCGCAACATCTTTGTCAATTTTCTACTCTCCTCCCTCATTCTCATGGCATTAATTTCCTTCATTGTATTTATTTTAAGGAAGAAACTACAAAAATAATGAAAAGATAGATTGAGAGACAAAAAGAGAGGAAAATACCTAAGAGAGATACCTGAAGATAGAGACAAAATTATAGTCGACAGAGAGAGATTTAAAAATAGAGATTACAAAAGAGTTAAGAAGATAGAAAGATGGATATAAGAGAGAAGTTGTAACATCTCTAATTTCGTTTCATGTATTAATAAAAGTACAAAAGTATTCAAAGTAATATCCTTAATTTTGTTTCTTTTATTGATAAAGGTACATAAATATTTAATTAAGGAAATAAAATTTATTAGACAATTTTTAAATATTTAAGGAAATATAATCCTTAGAAATTCTTCACCTTACGTGTATGCATAGAAATGTTCTAACATTAATAGAATAGATAAAGAGAAAAAATTTAAGAGGAAATATTAGAAATAAATATATTAAAGAAAAGTGAAATTTTTGAGTAAGGAAGATAAATTTTTGTAAAATAAGTAAATGTATTAAATTTTCAAAAATATTGGATTAGGGTAATTTTTTCTAATTTAAGAGTTAAAGTTACTAAGTTTAGTATCTCCACTCATAAATTGGATTTTCACCTATTGACACTTCATATAGAGTTTTTCTACTTCACATGAATTTTTAGTAAGTCAATAGGATAGTCCAAGGAAGAAATAAAACATAGACTTGGATTAGGATATAGATATTGGACCGGTCACCCAAAAATCATGAAAATGTGACTAAAATCATTATGAAAGGTAGAATTTTAACCAAAGTAAAGAAAACCAAACCCAAGAGGAAAAATAAAAATAAAAATAAAATAAAGTGATGAAATAATGATGTAATCAAGATTAGGTAACATAGTATTAAAACAAAAATTTAGCAAGTGGTGTGAGATATATTCTAAATTCATAATTTTAGCAAGTGGTATGATAATACATGGCATTAGGACAAAACATCTATATCCTACACTCATAATTTTAGCAAGTGGGTAATAATACATAGCATTATGATAAAACATCCTTATCCTACACAAATAATTTTAACTAAGCAAGGAAGATTCAAGAGTTAGAATTTTGCCACCTAAAAAGGAAAACCTATCATAATTGATTAAGACAAAAGAAAAAAGAAATGAATCCCTAAATCAAAGGGATCTTGTCCCTTATTTTAAGAACATATTATCATAATTTTCAAAATACAAATCTCCTTTTTCTATGCATATCTTGATTAAGGAAGAGGAAAACAAGAAGATGAGTTGTTTGTTTTCCAAAAATTCAACCAAGTGCATCCTAATTATGATAAGGTAGACTCATGATTATGAAAGGTGAATTATTTGATAGTATATATAAGCAAAACCCACCTTTATAACATTAGAATTTCGTCCAAGTGTGGGAGAGAAAAAATAGAAGTAAGGTAGAGTGAGGAAATGAGAGGAAGAAATGAAGAAAGATGAAGGAGAAGTTTAGAAGACTAAGTGCTCAAGGTAAGTTTAACAATATTTCTTTTTGAAATTTTTTTTTGAAATTTGCAACATCTTTGTGGGATTTTGGCCTTATAACTTTGATGATTGGTCATGGATGTTGTTTTATCATGTTACATATTATGTATGTTTGAATACTTGAGTTGGTGTAGATAGTTCTGCATAGGTATGGCTATGGGTGGCAAAATTTTAAGTTTCTATTTTTAAAATTATGGGAAACATCGGTAAGAAATTTAAATAAATGGTTAACATGAAAATTATAGCTATATGTGTCACAGATTTTTAACCACTAGAATCACTCAATTTGGAGTCCATATGAAGCAGATATGGTCCGATTAGTAAGCAGTGATCAGAAATTGGTTAATCAGGGAAGAATATTTTAGGATAGTTTCTGTGTTTTAATTTTTGAGAACATTCTGTAGGGAATTAAAATAAATGATTAACATAAAAATTATTGCTATATGTGTCATGGATTTTTAACCACTGGAATAACTTAAATTGGAATTCTTATGAGGGAGATAGGGACAGATTTGTAGGTAGAGGTCAGAACTTACCCGAGAAGAAATAACATGTACTTTGAGGGAGTAATATCACTATGATTTCTTAATATTGTGCTAAACTTTTCAACATAATAGTTTTAGATAATTGTTTTATCTTTAAATTGATACTAAGATCACTTAAATCGGAGTTAAATAGAGGGAGTTATGATTTGATTAGTAAGAGAAGGTCAGATAGGATGAAAACTTACATCAAGAAAATAAATAAATAAAATTAATATTTAAAAAAGAAGAAGAATTTTATAAATGAAAATAATAAATGACTAGTATATGCTATAGCTATTACCATTGCATGAACTTCTTACCATCTTAAGTGTGAAATTTTGACATGAAAATATTTTATAAACGGATATTTGAAATGGTTATGTTCATGGCATGATTACCAATGATTTTTGGTAATGATTATACGTTGATGAACATACTTATTATTTATTGTGAAAAGAAAAAAAATGAGCACGGTCACATGGCAATCCGCGTGGTGCACCAGTAGGGAACGCCCTATCAACGGTTATGATCATGTTAATGAGAAAAGAAAGAGAAAGTGGGTCATGTCTGACGGAGCAAGAAAAGCCTGTATTGGAGAGTAGAAAATATTCACTCTGACCGGGGTAGTTTGATATGAGAATAAATTGATAGTTATTATATGATAATTAATCTTGTCATACATGTCATTATTGTACGATTTTCATGTGCATAAATTAAGTGCATTCATGTGACCAAAGATATTTGCTGTAATTTATACAGATGATATGTCTTAATGAGCTATATTGATGATGATTTATTGTTGAACTTATTGGGATTTAATTCTTACTATATTTTCATATCATGTTCAGAAAATTAGTTATACAGATTTTTTTATGACTCTAACTTTTAGTGCACATTGAATCGAGTTACTCTAGGATGGACAGATCCCAGAAACAAATAAAATGTTTGTGGTCGAGTTGGCTCAGATCTCGGTGAAGGTGCAACCACCTGCATCTGTATCTCCGAAATTGATTAACCAGAATAAATAAGATGTACATATTTATGTATTTGATATATTGTACCTACATTTTGATTAATGACGTGTATGTAAACTCTATATTGTATAATAATAATAATAAATAAAAAGTTGTTATAGAAGTTATGATTGAATGATGTTGAGATTTGAGTCAGAATCTTCACTGTAATAGCATGTTTCTTTACTATTCAACTATAGACACTAATTTAAATTAATTTTAATATAATTTTATATATTTATATGATTAATATTATATTAAAATCTTTTAAAATTTAAAAATTTATTATTTGAAATTATTTGAAACATTTTTTAAAAAACTATTCGTTTTCATGAAATTTTCGAAACGTTTTGAGATATTTCTGTTTTTGAAATCATCGAAACAATACCTCGAAACAAAATTTAGTACTTTATTTGTAAATTTTTTTTATAGAGATCCATCTTTTTGTCGTGAATATAGCGAAATTTGTTGTGATTTAAGAACATCTCTAACAGGAGTAAGAATTTGTATTGTAAATTATTTATGATGGCGTCACCTCTGAAGTGACACTAAAAACCAAAAAATTTAAGCACCATTATTTTTATAAACAACAGTGCTTAAATAAAAAATAATTTTTTATTATATATTATTATTATTATTATTTTTAATTATTATTATTAAAAATAAATTTATATTATTTTAAAAATTTTATTTATATATTTATTATTTTAAAATTTATATTAAAAATTTTGTTTTACTTACAAATTTATACTAAAATATTATTCTTAAAAATATTACTTAAATTTTTTTAATGTATTTATTGTTTTAAAATTAAAATTAAAATTAAAATTAATTATATTTTAATTTAAAATATAAATAAATAAAAATAAAATATAAAAATATAAAATAATTTATGAGATCTATTTAATAAATTTTATAAAATTGTACTATTAAAATAAAAAATTATTTAAAATAATAAAAAATTACTTAAAATAAAAAAATAATGATATAACATCGTGAGGTTCGATGTTCTAAAAAATAAAATCTGCCACTGAAGAATAAGTTCTTTCCAGTATGTTTTTGTTTTCTGCTAAAGCAGCAAAGATGAATAGCACAACGAAGTAAAGAGAATTTCAACATTATGACTAACCTCCTATTCTGCAACATCTTTCTTGGCTGTTAGATAAATTTCCAATCTCAAGCCTAAAACAGTTAATTTTTTATATAATGAAATTCGGAGATGGAGACCGCCTTTCAATTCCTATGCTTATAGAGACACCGGCAATACCATACTGTAACTATATTCTTATATAAAAAAAAAACGTACTGAAAACTTTGTCAGCATTATCTTTGTCCGTTCTTTTCAACGGCGTGTCTATCCAGATCTTCTCGTTCAAAGGATCTATATTATGCACTTTAGTTTTAGGAACAATCCAAATCAAACAGCTATTGAAAAAGGACATTGAAAAAAAAGATGAATTATGTTACATGAAGCTGTTGTCTCACTAGATTAGGCTGAAGTGGTAAAATTGCCATCCAGACGAGAGACCATTTCCTTTAAGGGGTATAACAAACATGTGGATCATGATTTGCCAGCAAAGTTGAATATCCACTGTTTGTTGAATATTTGCCAAACATACTCCCTATCCTATCAAGGATCTTACTCGTCTTGCTTGGGTTATATAGTATTACAAGAGAGAATCACCTCTAAAGATTAATCTTTAACGCATTTTTAATAAATAAAAAAACCACCTACTAAAAGTTAATTTTAAAAATTGAAGAATTATTAAATTTAAATACTACATTCACATTAATATTTTTATCAATGTAAGACTCTTATAAAAATATTTATAATATATAAGATTAAAATTAAATTCTTATTCAGTCAATACTTTTAACAGTGCAATGGCATATTTTTTGACCTTATGTGTCAGGAAGTTAGATCCAATCTAATTTGTCGTTAGAGATGACAAATTAAGTTATATCAAATAATAATCTCTTACTCATAGTTGGTATGAAAAGAGATCCTTTGAAAAAGCTGTCTCATCTTTTTGTCCAAATTCTCCTATCTATTATTGTACACATGTTAGACCCAGATTTTCCTTCTCTAGGTTTCTTACTACATGTCATTGCATGATTGGCCCTCTCAAAACTCTACCATATCAGAGTTTGCCTCTAAAATTCCACCACACTCCACTTGCAGTCCCCCTCCCGTTTTGCACTTTTGCCTTCCAAATCCCAACCGTCTCCTCTCTCTCAATTCTACCTCCTAATTTTCAACCTTTCTCGCAATTCTGTTGACTTCATTCTAGCAATATTTAGTGTAAACCTAGTGCTTTTTTAGAGACAGAATATTCATTCCTAATCAAGTTTCTGTAGTTGAGGTTAGCAAGTTTATACATTTAATTATAATATGCAAATTATTCAAAGAAAATGCTTAGAAGGAGGACAATAGAAATTTTTTGTTGTTAATAATGTAATGTGAATATTTGAAAAGCAAAGTGAAACTATAAGGAGTAACTGATTGTATATGTGTTTGTTGATATGGAAACTGAGTATTTGTCATGTGGGAAACCTGTTTATCTTATCAACACTGGTAATGAAAGACTAGTAATGTTGGGGATTGAATTAAAAGAGAAAAAAAAAAAAAACTAAAACTGTAATTAAGGACTCACTCACAAACTTTTAAAGCTTAGGGATCTATGTAAAAATTCAGTGAAATTATAGGGACCAATATAGTAATAGACTATTTTTTATTAAATTAATAGTCAATTGCTATTTTGGTCTTTAAAAGATACATATTTTTTTCTTAATTGGATATCTCAAAGTGTAATTTTTTCATTTTAGTCCTCTAAAGACTATCTTATTTTAAAAAATTTCTCATGTTAACCATGTTAATTAATATATTTTCTTACCTGACCTATCAAATAACTTAACTGAGTTGTTAAGTATTTACATAGCCTAACTTGTATTTCATCTAAAATTAAGAATTTTTTTGTTCAAAAAAGTGAAATGACAAATTTTTTTTTAATAGATCCCAAATATTTGGCAAAATGTGGCATATTAAGTTAGGTTAGGTAAGCTTCTAATTATGACAAATAAGTAAATATGTTAACAGAGCTAATATGAGGACGTTTTTGAAACAATACTTAAAGGATTAAAGTGAAAAAGTTAAATTTTAAGGGATTCAACTTGAGAAAACGTAAATATTTTGAGCATCAAAACAATAGTTTACCCTTCATTAATTATTATATATGAACGTTGCTATAGGTTTTAGAGATATATTTCGCATTAAATGAATCTCCATAATATTTAGATCAATTGATTATATCAATTTTTAAACATTAAATTAAATTGATAAGTTCATTATTTAAAGGATTAAATTGTTTTATTGTCAAATATAAAGATAAATATAATCAATTAATATAAATATTTTTTAAATATTCAATTAATGCAAAATATATATCACTGAAAAAGTAAAATAGTAGTTTACTGTTTGGGCAGGTCAGGGGGAATGTGATTGTGTTATTTTTAATCCATGAGGATACTAATCTCTCTCACTCTTCCCTCAAACAGTTCTCCTTCAAACGGGTTTATATTTTATTCTTTGTTCTAGTGACTTGTTCAACTTCAACAAGGGGAAGAGGGGGCATTGACCCACTTGAATATAATTTTTATGCTGCCACCTTTTGCAAACCTTCCTTCGTATATATTTAACCAAATTTAAGTTATTTATTACAGTATTTTTAATAGTTACGTTATTTATATGAAAAAAATGATTAATATGATCAATATGAATAAAAAATAAATATTTATTAGATCTATTTAGTGTATAGAGATATTATTATGCGATTATTAATTGAATACAAAAATTATTTATCTTTTATATCATTGAAAATAATAATAAAAATGTTGAAGTAAAAGGATTTAAAATGGAGGACTATGCAATTAGTATTTTTCAAACAGCATTACAACGATTAAATTTATCTGTCTTATTTTAAAAAACTTAAATATGGCGTTTTTTTTCTTCTTTTTAATTTCTAAATGGTAGTATTTTAATAGAGCTAATAAAATGGACAAACTGATTGATCCCAACATTGACGTTTTCTCAAAACATTGTGCTCTCCACTTAGGAAAATAGACAAAAGTAGTAGGTAGTAACCTATCTTGGGTTAAATGAAATTAGTCTATTTAATTAATTTTGAAAAAAGTTTTAAATGAAAAAGTTCATAAAATTATAGTAAGAGTAAACTAACAATTGAAGAAAGGCACCCCCAATATGATGCACAAAGGAAACAGAATGACTGGAAAAAGAGGTAAGAAAAGTAGATGACGGAGTTTCACTGGAAAAGTGGTCAGAGAACAGCTAGAAAACCATCAGAAGAATGTTAGAAATAGTGGATGGACATCCAGAGGAAAAGGGGTTGGAACTCCTTCAAAGAAGTAGGTGGAGTTCTGGTCTTGAAATCTACACAAGTAATGCGAAACTTTTACAGTCTAAATATTTCAACAGTATATTTATGTCTTTTTTTATTTTAACTTTGGCATGTTTATATGAATAATGCCTGTTATATTCCAATAATTCAGTTTTTGAATTCATAAACTCTCTTGACTTTAATCTTTATTTTTTTATATGAATTAGTCTTTAAATTATCAAATTTATTCTATGTTAGTTCTTTTTAATTTTTTTAAAAAATTAAATTTGTTATACATTACTTTTTTAAAAAAATTAACATATAATAATTTTAATATTTAAAAAAAAAGTAATATTAACAGTGCATTAAAACATAACACCTGTCCATCTTAATTTTTAAAAAAATACTCTTTTTATTCTCTGTCAGACCAAATCAATGTCTGTCTGCCTTCTTCTTTCTCATGTTGTTTTGGGTCAAGCATCATGCCATGGAGATAAAAAACTGAAGAATTAGAGAAGTAGAAACTTTTGCAGAGCTTTGGGGCATCTTATATGGGTTACGGCTTACTTAGCAAAAAGAAAAGAGAAGCAGAGAGAATTTGGCATTTACAATCAGGGGTGAACAAAAATCGAACCGGACTGAATTAAACCGAAAAAATCGAATCGAACCGACCAAAAATCGAACCAAACCGATTAAAATCGGTTTAGTTCGGTTTTTTTTTTTTGAAAAATTGACCGGTTCGGTTCGGTTTGATTCGGTTGGGACGGTCCAATCGAACCAAATTATTTTTAATATATTTAATTTATATTATTAAATTTATTTTTTATTATATTTTAAAAATATTTTACATAATTTTTTTAAAATTTTTTGAAATGGTCTCAAAGAATTCGAAATAAGCCCAAAAATTAAAAAAAATTAGGCCCAAAAAAATTTAAATGGGCCAAAAATTAAAAAAATTTGGCAAAATTTTTTTTTTTTTTTAAAGAACCGAACCAACCTAACCAAACCGAACCGCTTTTTGGCGGTTCGGTTCGGTTCGGTTGGTTGAACCCCAACCGAATCGAATAGGTCCAATTTTTTTTTTTTTTTTTTATGGTCGGTTCGATTTGGTTGAGGTCTAAAACCGAACCGAACCGAACCTATGTACACCCCTATTTACAATTGAAGCATAAGCAAAGAAAAGCAAGTGAAGAATGAGAAAGAAAAAACTGAATAATGAGAAAGATAAACAAGTAGGCACTGAAAAACAACAAAGAAGAATAGACAAGCAAGTGAACACTGAAGAAAGAATGAGAAAGGAGAAAGGAGAAAGCAGATAGACACTAATTTGATTTGACAAAGAATAAGAAGAGATGGACTTTTTGTTTTTTAACTAAATGTGTTTAACATCATTAGCTTTTTAATTTTTTTTTAAACTAAGATGAATAAGTGTCACGTTTTGATATATTATTGATGAAAATTTGTATTTTGAAGAGAATTAATCTTTTTTAAAAATAAATTTGTGTCTCGGAGAGAATTCAAAAACCAAAACTAAATATATTAACAAAGTTAGAAACCCAAGGGTTAGTTTATTACTCTTATAATAACTATTAATTAATTAATTAATTTTTTTTATTAAAAATAAAAAAATTTCACAAATGGGTCGAACCAAATTTATCCAGACGCTGGAGCTAGCAAACGCCACCCACTGTTTTTGTGGCTCTACAATCTAAGTTTTAATTAATAATTCTTATGATATCACAAACCAGATTGCCGTGAGTGCACTCGTGGATCTTCCCAAACTTCTGTGCAAATTCACACCACATTTCCTCCTTTTAATTCTGTCCGAGAAAATTGGTGTCGTTTTGTGCAGATAATCAAGAACCATACATTGCCTAAGAAATTTATAATTATATTCATATAATAGATGTTGGATGCTCGAACTTGCTGCTGTTTTTTTTACTTTTTCAAGTGTTCAACAAAGCTCCATGACTTGATCCGCCAGTAAAGGAGGAAGCGACACAATTTGTCTATTGATGGGTCCTTATCAACACCATCAGTTAGACAAATGGGACAAAAGGCTCAATCTGGCTCCATAGAGCCAATTATCCTCCCAAGGAGAAAATTTATTCTAAATTTTGTCTATCTAATTTAGATGGATTATAAACAAGAGTAAATTACACTTATATTTTTTCAATTTTAAATTACACAAAAATTTTAGTTTTTTTTTTTAAATTTGAAAAAGTAAGGATATACTTTATAAGCTTTAGAGAATATTCTTATTTCAATTTGAAGTGATATATATATATATATATATATATATTTATTTATTTGACGGGTATGATCTTTAGTAAATTTATATATTTATTTATTTTAATTTTTTTTATGTCTTTTTAAAAATATTGTGGCTTTTTTTAATGCTTTTTTATGATAAAATTATAAACTAATGTTAAAAATTTTTGATGTCGTTTCTTGTAATGCTTTTAAAAAATTCATATGTACCTTTGAGAAGCATTTTATTAAAAAATGTTGTTCACAATAATATGAAATATTTCGAAAATCTTAACTTTTATTTCAATTTAAAACAAAAAAAGTAAGTATAATTTTTACAAACTTAATAAATATAATTTACTCTAAAAAAATCGCAATATTCCTAAATAAACCTTAATCTACTTAAGTCTGCCTAAAAACGTTTCCATCGGAACAAGAGAGAACTTCAAATCGGGGAAGAGATTGGTTTTTGGTTATGAAGCACGAAAACAGGAAAATCTAGGCATGTGTCTGTGAAGTGGGAGAGAGGCAGCCCCACTTTGCCAATTGAAAGCAATAGGTCTTCCTCTATTTTGGGGGGAATGACGTGCTTTTCAACGTAGCAAACTGCCTCCATTTGGTGTTATTCTAGGCTAGCTTCTTCTTTTGCCGGGTAGTAGGGAACTACAAAAAAGTTTCAAACTCTGATAAACAAACATGAATGAATAATTTATCATCAAAATCATCTTTGGGACCAGACTACATTGCACCACTTTATTAGCTTCTTCATTTTTCAGTCCTTGTTTTCTTCACCTTTTGCTTCAGCCACTTTATGATTGGCCCACTTGATCAGCAGGGCTTTGACCTCCACGTTTTGATTCTTCCAGTTGGGTGAGGCTCTTGGTATGCCCAAAAGTCATGGTTTTTAGCTTTTAAAAATGGGCAAAGGACCCAGTATGAGGAGGCATATTCAATAAATAATTAGATCAATAAATTACTTTTTTAAAATTCTTTGCGTAAAATTTCAAAATGCAATTCTTGATCTCATTGTTCTCACTTGAAGATTGGAAATTTGGCCTACCTATAGCCTTAGGCCACTGGGGTGAGCATTTAACTAAAGAGTTGCTAATTGGATCATTCTCTTATATTAAAAAATAATAATTGTGTATTTATATCATAAATTTAAATTTAAAGAATTCATAATATCATTTAAATTTAAATAGCTTATGCATGACTTTTTAGAAAACTTAAAACTAATGCATTATCACCCACATACTTGATATAAAATCCAAAAGGAAACTTTTCATAAGTACTCGAGTGGAAGCCTCAATCTTGCATGATGGTGCTCTTGATTACTTTTCCAAATATCATTATTAAATCAATTTTTTTAAATTATTGTAAATTTGTGCCTCTAGAAATAATTAAGTTTGAAATCTGAGACACTTTTGCAATAATAGGAGTTTAATTCAAAAAAAATATATTTTTGAAATAAATAATTTTAATATCTAAACGAAATCAATTTTATATCAAAAAATATAATAATATTTGTATGAAAAAGGCTTATTAAATATCATGACTAGTTTCTTAAAGTTTTCTATGAAAGTTTGACAAAAAAAGCACATGTCTATTCTTTAAAGGAAAAAATAAAACAGATTTTATGACTGTTGAGAGTAAGGATTGCTCCTATAAGCAGTTCATCCAAAATCTAACTACTTTACAACATGAAAAACATTTGGTAACAAAAACTTTAGGAGTTGTTCACCCACAAAAACTTTGGCGTTGAAGGGGTGCTATTTATAAGTTTTTTTATCCCTCAAGGAGCATTGGTAATCGATGTTGGTGGGATTATCTATTGAATTCATTATTTTATAGTTATTTTTTTGTGCAAAAAATTTAGAATGAAGAAAGAATATTTTATTTCAAAATAATAACATGTCACAAATTAAAATTTTTGTTGTTGAAAGTTTCCACTTAGATAATCAATACATATTTATGGAAAAGGAAAATTAACTTGGGAACTTCACGTAATAATGAAAAACATTAATTTGAGAATTTACAGTTTCATCGTACAAAGCTTATTCGGTAAAACCATAATCCGAGGACCCTAAACTTGATCTGGGCAAGGGTGAACGCCGTAGCACAATGCAGAAGCTAACTTTTCGTGCCACATCGCGAGGAAACAAAGCATAAACCATCGAAAAAGGCCCCAACTACTACTATGATTTGGTTTGCAGGCACACACGTGGGCATACACTCCTGTTTCTCTCTCCGACGCAAAAAATTGCTTCTTTTTTTCCCTCAACTTTCATTTTTTAAACTATGAATCAAAGGCGCTCAAAGGTATTTCTGAGAAGAGAAGCCAAAACACTGTTTTTTTGGGTATCTTTTTGGTTTCCCACAGAAGAAAACAAAGAACAAACTGACGAATTATAGCATTTGCCCCCCAAATAATAAGTGTTTACGAGGGAATAAATAAGATTCCATAACCCTTTTTGACTGTTTCCTTTTCTGAAAATTTCATTCCAATTTCTCGAGGAAGGAAGACCCAACTTCCCAACTCCCTATTTGCACGGATACCCATTACCCTGTCTCGTTTTCTATTCTGGGAATCATCAATACTTGTTCGATATTTAAGTTTTATGAGTCCTTGGAGGAGGAAGTTTGGCCCTTTTGGTTGCACATCAGACAGAGAGTTCTCAGTTCAAGAACAAGGAATATTCAGGTTCCTTTTCCTTCCCAAAATCTAGCCTTCCCCGGAAAATATTCTATTTGATAATTTGATGGAAAATAATTGATTGAGCAGTTGACTTATTCAGAAAACACATTTGGGCTTTCTACTCATTTCAAGGGTCGTAAATTTTCTAATGGTTTAGATTTCTTGTTTCACGAATGTCATTGTGTGCTCTAATTTGTTGTGACCTTGTACTTAACCAGAGGAATAAATACTCGTTGCATTGTTTTGTAATCAATATTTTCGTTGAGTTTTAACTCTTTCTGGGCATCTGTAAATCCCTTTTATGTCAATTTGGATCTTACTCCATCTATTTAATTTCATGTCCTCTGAATATGTTTGTTTTTGGTTTGGTGTAAACGCTTTTAAAAAGGGCCTTCTTAAGTAATATTCATTTAGTGTGCATTAATTCATTTATTGATCTTATAAACGGGATCTTCTAATTGACAGATCTTTTACCCCTTTTGGTGAAATTTAGATGGACAATGATGGTGATTATCGATCGGCAGTATCAGATATAATGCCAAGCGATCAACAGAGGAGGAAGCAGGTATTTTAATCTTGATTTCTTTGTCTTCATTATAATTATTTGGACTCTCTCTGTGTTTGTAATTTACTGTCATGAAGATTTTGTAATGGGCTGACACTGGAGACATTCTCGTTAGGGAACTGTATTTTATTTGTGTTTATTGCACATACTTGTTGCTTGAATGTTGATTTTATAATTATTCTCTTGTATGTGCTTTCAGTCTTTCATTCGGAAAATTTTCACAACAACGGAGAGAAATGGAAGGGCAACAGGAGGAGCTTTGGTTGATTCCCTTGGTGAGTTCCAGGGAAATTCATCTTAATAGACATATTGCTTTGTATTTTTCAATTAAATAGAGACAGATAATGTTCTGGCTATGTATCTAAATAGGTGGGACAGAAAGAATAATCTTTCTGATATATGGGAGGCCAACACAGAATTTGTTACTTACTTTTGGTTTTTATATTATAGATACCATTCTAGTTGCTTTTCTGAAACAGTGGAATCACTACTTTTTTATTGAAAGGAACATTTATTAATTCTCTCTTTGTTTCCTTTTGAACGGACCCTTTTCTTCGTCTATCTCTTGTTTTGGCATAAAATTTTGACAAATTAATCCTGAGTGTAAAGGTTAGGAGATAAAATGGCCTTACTGCTAAGTGATAACAGAAAATTTATGATGATCTGGTGGAACATTCTTGGCAATTTTAAACAGAATCGTGCTCGGTTTTGAGCTAGTGTTATAGAGTAAGCAAGAAAGATGGATAGATCCTCTTTTGCTATCTTAGTTATTCACAATATCCATTTCCATCTAGCCATACATAAATTCCTTGTTACTGTTAAAAGATAAGACGTAGAGATTAAGAATAGCATATACCTTTCAACTTTTGACAATATCCCCTACTGGTACCAGTGGAAGGGAGAATTTTTATCACTATTCTTCTTCAACAGTAAGATATATTTGGAAAATTGATCAAATCTGTAGAGATTGGGGGATGACTGGCTTACATGAAAAGATAAATTTTATGACGGAGCTGGTGGAGCATCTTGCAATTTGATCTATGAGAATATATTAATGTTTGGACAATAATGTAGTTGAGAAAGCAAAAATTATATATCTTTCTTTTAATCTTCCTTCTTCATTATCCATAATATGCCTTTTTACTTTGCCTTTTGATTAGCTCCTTGTTACCAAGGTGGAATTTAAGAGGAGCTTATTCTTTGTACGTTTCAGTTAAACCCTCATCCTTAAAATAAAGTTCCTTTTGCTATGATTGCTTTGTTCTACCTCTTAATTTCTTTGTTTGTATTAAGTTCATTGCTTGAAATACTTCCAGAAGCACTGTCTGACTCATCCATTGAAAATCAATACTTTAGCGCCTCAGAACCTCCATTGTCTTCTGGTGAGGAAATGCAGAATTTAAGGTATATAAGATGAATTTCTATTTCTTAGTTTCGATGATCTCCTGTTATTCCAGTATATATGACCACAGTAACAATCTTAATCATTAAGTTCTTTTTAATCTTAGAGTCTTTGTAGCGACATGGAATGTAGGTGGGCAATGTCCTAATGGGAACCTTAACCTGAATGATTTTCTTCAGGTCAGAAATGAACCAGATATATATGTTTTGGGGTATGCTCTCTCTTCTTTTATGTTTCTATTTGTTTATTTTAATTCATGAAAAGTTTAGTCAATAATATATTATTTTCTTTTAAGGAATTTAATTATCTATTATTAAAGGATCTATCCTTCTTTCGCGTTGTTTTTGAATAATGGAATGAAAAAGCTGTTCATCATTTAGGATGTTTAGAACTGTGGGAGCTTTCTGTCGTTTCATTTTGGAAAAATTTTTCACTGAAAAATGTGCAGCGTCGGCCAATATTGACTTTTGTACCATAGAAGAGCTTTGAATAACAAGCAATGCCATGTCAAGCAGGGGAACACTAAAATTAGACTTTCTTATTTAATCTTTAAGTCAAATTTCTCTGCGTTAAATTTGTTCTAAGTCTAATCTGGAATCTGCCTTTCTCTTGGAATTTTAAGCTTTCAAGAAATTGTCCCTTTAAATGCGGGAAATGTGCTGGTATTAGAGGATAATGAGCCTGCTGCAAAATGGCTTGCTTTGATCAATCAGTCACTCAATGGACCTTCTGATTTAGCTTCAAAGGGACTAAAACCCACAGCATCATTTGGTGGGTCATTTTTCTTCCAAAAGCCAACTTATAAGAAGATTAAGAAGACTTTCAGGACATTAAATGGAAAGAGGCTAAAAAGTTGTAACTGTATTCCTGAAATGGAAAGGAAGGCTACCAAGGAATTTTGTTTTCTCTGCCAAGAATCAAATGTAAACTTGGATGATTCTTCCTCTGAAGAGGATGATGAAAGTTCCCAAACTTCCCTTTCTTTGGCAACTAATCATATGAAATACAGTCTTGTTGCAAGCAAGCAAATGGTGGGAATTTTTGTTAGTGTGTGGATGAGGAAGGAGCTTGTTCAGTATGTTGGCCATTTGAGAATATGTTGCACTAGTCGTGGGATCATGGGCTGCCTTGGAAACAAGGTAGTCTAAAATTTATTTATTTTCTATTGCAATATGAAAGAGGATTATTTTAGAGATAAGTGTTGTTTTTATAGTCATCATCATGCTAGTTCTTTTGTTGCAGGGTTGTATATCTGTTAGCTTGTCATTGTATCAGACAAGTTTTTGCTTTATCTGTAGTCATTTGGCATCCGGAGAGAAAGAGGGTGATGAGCTTCGGAGAAATCTTGATGTTATAGAGATACTAAAGAACACTCAGTTTCCAAGGATTTGCAAGACATCATATAGTAGGATGCCTGACAAAATTTTAGACCACGAGTGAGCATTTTTTACACTTTTTGATTTAGTTATAATGAAGAGATCTTTTGATTGGATATATGTTTTAGTAATATTCATATCTATGGTCCCTAAATATCTGATATATACATGGAAAAAATGTCTCCAGTAAGATCATATGGTTTGGGGACTTAAATTACCGAATTGCTTTGAGCTATGATGATGCAAAAAGGCTCGTGGAAAAGAGGGATTGGCCTGCACTTTTTGACAAGGATCAGGTAGTTTCCCTTGTCTTAGAATGTTACGATGAAACTGTGAAATATAAAATATTTGTTTTGATTTTTGGTTCAAATTTATACTAGAGAAAAGGGGGGGGGGTTAAAAGAGTGGTTAGAACTTTGGCTTGAAAAATGGTAAACTATTAGAAGGATACTTTTCTCTTCTCTTAAACCTAGCTTTGATACCAAATAACTGATTTATTTAGTTAGACACATTGTATCTATTTATGATTAGGAATTAGGTCAAGTATATGTGTAGTACAACTAGTGTAAACCTAGCCTATTAGTCATTAACACACTTATTTTTAGCCATCAACCTTACTCTAATACTTCTAATAGTTCATAATCTCCAGAAGATTTAATGGTGCCTGTTAGGAAACTAGAAGCTAAAAATAGAAAACACACTATACAACAACAATTAAGCCTTTTCTCACTAAGTGGGGTCGACTACATGAAAATACACTACACACTATATTTGATTAAATTCAATATCAGGTACAATAGAATTCAACACACTCTGGTTGAAAAACCACCCCCAACTAACTCAAGTCTAAGCTTCCTTTTGAGAAAACAGTTCCCAAACCCACAAACAACAAAAAATTAACAATGCCTACTCTCCTCACTCATCCACTAATTTATACATATATTTTTCATCACATATACACACTTGGATAACTACTCTAAAACATATTAAAATAACTGTCTACTAAATAACTACCTTTTAACTACCTATTTTATTAATTTGGGCTTCTTTCTCTCATGACCCAACACCACATGGCCCATATTCACATGACCCACATCAATTAAGAAATGATTCTGTTGTCATTTGTTGTTGCTGACTTAATACCCCATAAGCCCATTGTGTTGCACTCTACCTCTCTTCCAGATTCTGAATTCCTTACATCAAGGCCAACTATTTCCTCTTTTGGGCTTAACACTTCATTCTCTTTCAGTACAAGTAACCTCAGTTGCTTCTCTAGACATCGATGGAGGGGATGAAATTTGTCACCACACTTGAAACAAAGTCCCTTGACCCTGCGTTCCATCAATTCTGGATAGCTAATGGGGTGCACTCTTAAAATTTTGCTCACACTCCCAATTTTCTCTCCATTTTCAGTCTTTGCGGTGTGTATTAGGGAAGAATTGTGGCCTCAGTTTGCAATTGGAATCGAGGAGCTCCGCGCATGGGAGTCGCAACTTCTAGTGTGAGCCCACCTTGTTGTGGTTCCAGATTGACTCCCCTGGTAGGTGTGACTTGAGTCCCGTTGACCTAGATTGGGTACTGGGTTGGACCGAAATTGACCCACACTGAAAATGCCTTGTTCATAACCACCCAAAGCTTTCCCATTGCTTTCTAGGTCATTTCTTTGTCTCCCATTATTTTGTCCTCAACGTCCCTAGCCATGCGCAGCAGTTGTCTACAGGACAGGGGGTTCAGGTTCCTTACTCTTCTTTTGATGGAAGGTTGCAGTCCACTCATGAAATATCCCATATATTGTTCTTATGGTAGGCGAGGGACTTGAGAGGAGATTAATTCAAATGTTTCAAATGTTTCAATGTAATTTTGCACACTTCCATTTTGTTTCAATGCTGCCAATTCTTCAAAAGGATTTTCATGCTTTCGTCTTCAATACCTAGCTATCAAAGCACGTTTGAGTTTTTTTCAAGATAAGTGATCCCCAGTCTCTTTAAGCAAATTAAACCAATGAATAGGAGGACCTTCTATGCTCACATGTGCCAACTTAATCTTAACTTCCTTAGGAGTTTTCTAGACTTCAAAATAAACTTTAGCTTTGGTAATCCAAACTATTAGATCCAGGTCATTGAAAATAGGGAGTTCAAACCTTTTAACTGACATTTTATAATCATCTAAATAGTCTCTCTTTGGTTACAGGAATCCAAGCTGAGAAGATATCTCATTTGATTAAGACTCTTCTTCTGATGTTGTTGCCTCATTTCTCTTCTCCAATTGTTTACTGATCTCCTGTAGAAGAGATACATGTTGTCGCAATTCGGTTATCATCCGTTGCATAGTGGTTCTCATGTCCTCCATATTCCTCTTTTGTATAGCCATCTTTGCTTTCAAAACATCTACTCTATCAGACATCTTTGGCATGCCTTCTCCACTTGTTATCCAGTAGGTTGGACCAAATGTTAGGAATGCAGAAGCCAAAAACAAAAAACACGTTATATTTGATCAAATTCAATATCAAGTTCAGCATAATTCAACACACTTTAGTTGAAAAACTATCCTCGACTAGCCCAAACCTAAGCTTCCTTATGAGAAAACAGTTCCCAGACCCACAAATAACCAGAAATTAACAATGCCTACTCCCCTCACTCACCCACTAACTTATACATATATTTTTCACTACACACACACACTTGGATAACTACTCTAAAACATACTAAAATAACCGCCTACTAAATAACTACCTTTTAACTACCTATTTTATTAATTTGGCTTCTTTCCCTCATGACCCAACGCCACATGGCCCATATCCACATGATCCACATCCAAGTTCCTATCAGTGCCCACTTCGATTTTTATTTTAAGTGGAATTTCATTCGAGCTTGGTATATCTAGACTGATGTGACTAGGGACTTGATGCCTTTTTTGTGCAACCTGTACTTAATTTTCTGTTTATGCTTATCAGTGTATATTTTGATTCTTTTAATAGCTTCAGATGGAAAGGGAAGCAGGTCGTGTATTTAAGGGTTGGAAAGAGGGGAAGATCTATTTTGCACCTACTTATAAATATCCCCTCAACTCAGATACTTACTATGCTGAAGGTGTGAAAATTTCAAAGAACAAAAGGAGAACTCCAGCTTGGTATGTGACTTTAAAGAATTTAAGTTGAAACAGTTATTTTTCTTATAGATCTAAATAATGAAGGATTGCAGGTGTGATAGAATTCTATGGCGTGGAAGGGGAATTCAGCAACTTTCTTACGTACGTAAGGAATTGAAGTTCTCTGACCATCGGCCTGTTTGTGCAACTTTTTTGGTAGAAGTTGAGGTTACGTTTAGGGGACACAAGAAAAAAGTTTCTACTTTCAATTTTCGGATTACAGATCTTGTACCCACAAGAAGTGCATATTACTCTTGACAATTTGTAAGTCACCCTCAAAAAATTCTAAGATAAACCAAATCAATTCTGAATAAACACATGTAAGTATGTTAGATATATTTTTAAGTGAGAACTAGCTCTAACATATTTATGCGTTTATTTAGGATTGATTTAGTCTACTTTCTTTGATAAACAGAGCCTACTTAAATCTCTTAGTGGTCTTAGTTTTCATAATGTTATGGTATTGCAAGAGGGAGTTCATCTCCTCTTCTGACGTGTGTCTTTGCAATTGAGAGTAAACTCAAATTATTAATATTTTTTAATCTCAAGTGTGAGTTGCACTTAAAGAGTAAATGAACAGAAAATCGTAGGCATGGTCTTTTTCTCATTTGATTTTCTTGCTGAAACTTTTAGGTCTTAATTTGTGCATCATTGTCAATAGAGATCTACAAGGCAAGATTTAGAGAGAGACTTGATTTTTTATCATTTAATTTGCCTACAGGTACTGATGCACTAAACACAGTCATTGCAAGAGTGAATAACGATCAATTTTGCGGTTCATACTGAAGAAAAGTTTGAAGGTTTTGGACTTTATGAAGAACAAATGTAAAATTGAAGAAGTTTTGGAAATGTAATGTTCGAGATGTAGTTAAAAAAATTAATTTGGAAAAAAGAATTTAGAATTTTCTTTAGAAGTGTGCTCTTGACTTATCTCATTGTACCTTTTATGTTACTGCTAACCAAAAGGAAGATTTCCTTTTCAATTCCTCTTAATTTAAAAAAATTTATTATATGGCGCCCAAGTGATTTGACACAAGATATTACATTTTTCGTGTACATTCTCCTCCATGGGATTTTTTAAAAGGTAACATTTGCATCATTAGTTTCAATTTGAAACTAAAACTTTCTTTGAAGTTTATAATGTAACTTCTCCAATTTTTTTAAAAAAATTACATTTTAAGCTTTTATGAGCATTGCTTTGATCTTTTAATGATATATACTTCATTAAATTAAGTAATTTATGAGTTTTTAAGAAGAAAATATATAAAGTATAATATTCATTACTAATTTTGTGAACTGATGGAAGAATTTAGTATAAATTAAAATAAAAGAAAGTGTAACTGTAAGTTTCAAAAATATAAATAAAAATGCAATTTATTCTATAATTTTTCTTTTTGTAAAGATTTTATGTTTGAGTTAATTATTTTTCACTTTTTTTTTCTCTAGTGTCAATTTAATGCCCGATTTCAAGTTATTTGAGGCACCATAAAAAAGAAAAAGAAAAAGAAAAAAGTAAATCTCACTGAATGTCAATTTGGGTGTTAGATATTGGCTTTTCGTATTTGATATCTGTTTTGTTGATTCCATTAATGTGCCTTAAATAATTTTAATAATAACAAACATAAAAAATGTTTTATTAGGAAATACAATGTGTTTTCAGATAATTTATTAAGAACTCATGAAGATATCAAATGAATGCATTTAAGTTTGCATGAATTCAAGGCAATGGAACCAAAATTGTGTTTATCTCTTAGGTTTCCTTAGTCTCAAAATTATTGTAAAAGAAAAACTTAGAGAACCCTTAAACTTATGAAAATGTTTTAAAAATATTTAAATTTGATTTTTTGAGTTTGTTGATTGTTTAGTTTGTAAATTTGCTCATAACAATTTTTCAAAGTGAAACAGAAGCATATTAAATTTAACAGGCACCTATTAATTAGAAATGCAACAAAGTTGACAAAATAGTCACTAGCTACCTCTATTGATAGTTTTAGATACCTATTGGCTTCTGAATCTTGAAAAATAATTATCACAAGGACCAACAAGCGTCTATAGTAACTAGTAGATGTCTATACTATTCTAGAATTTCAATTTCAAAACAAAAGGTGCCTATAGTGTTCAACAAACGCCTATAGACGTTTTGGAGACATGAAAAAAGAAGGGTTTTTTTTTTTCACAAAAATAGGCACTATAACTTGTAATAGTCACATGTTGTTTGATTGAGAAAGAAATTTATAGTCTTATAATAGTTAGATTTCATTGATTTCGGTTGTAAATGATTTCCAATGACTATATTCTTCTTTTTCCTATAATTACTAGGTCCATTGAATGTTGGGTAGTCAAAAAAATGATACTTAATCCTTATTTTATCTTTGAGCTATTGTATTTCTTTATTTTTATAATATATGATTGAATTGTAATTTATACACTCTATCTAAAGAGTTTGATAGCCTATTCTTATTTCTTTCATGACTTATGAGTCAAGGGAAGATTCCTTGACAAGTTTGGGTGTGGGAATTCATTTGAAAATTATTGTAAAGTGGTTGTATAGCAAGTGAACCAAGATTTCAACTATGAGGAGTTGAGTGATTGCAGTGGTTCACAAACTTGTGGTTGTTACTAAATGTTTCAAGTTGTTGCTTGGAGACTAGACACAAGCATGGTGGTTGAGCTGAACTAGGATAAATATCAATGTTTTCTTCCTTACTCCTTTGTTTACCTTTTTGATTTTTGAGTTTCTTTATCTTGGAGCATTGTTGCATTTGTGCTTGTTTTATCTTGCATTTATCTAATTTGGCTTTGTTATTATAAGTTTTTTGGTTATTTGAAATTGTTTTTATGAGTTTTTGCTCTTTGTAAGTTTTGGGGGTTTTTTGGTTTTGCTATAAACTTGACTTTCTGGTACCGAGCTCTTTGGCTTTCGCAAGTTTTGTTTTATAAGCTTATTTTTTATTTGATAAAATTTGGTTTTAGTTTTGATAAAAACTTTCTTTGGCTTTTCTAAAGGGTTTTGATTTTAAGCTATGCAATTTTTTTTGAAATCATCCTTTCTTCCACTTTAGTGCAAAATTCTAATACACTCAATTCACCCTGCTCTTGGGTGTGTACCATTCCTAATAAGTGGTATTAGAGCTTGGACTCTTGCCAAAATACTTAACCATCTCGAGTTACATGGCTAGAATAGGTGATAGCATTTTGCCTGGAAGGTATTCCATTAATAAGCCTGTTTGATGGTAAAAACTATACCTATTGGAAGCTTAGCATGAAGATTTTTATTGGGGCTATTGACATTGATCTATGAGAAGTAATTCAAAATGATCCATTTATTCCAATCGCTATAAAAGGAGGCTGAGCAAGACTAGTCCAAAAGTGCTTGGATATAATTTGATAAGGGGAATTTTTAATTAAACGCCAAAGCTATAAACATTCTTACAAGTGTTTTAAGTCAAAATGAGTATTTTAGAGTCTCAAACTTTGATATTGCTAAAGATATGTAGGATGTCTTAGAAATAGCCTATGAGGGTATAAAGGAAGTTAGGGAATTTAGAATTAACTCTCATACACCATTTTGAACTATTTAAAATGAAAAATAGTGAATTTGTTAAGGATATGCAAATTCATTTTACTTACATTATAAATCATTTGGTAACCTTAGGAAAGTTTACTCTAGTAAGGATTAAGTGAACAAGATCTTAAGGTCCTTTAAAGAAGAGTGGCAGCCCAAGGTGATTACTATTCAAAAAACTTAAAGAGCCTCTACACAATCCGTGTCTGCCTTATTTGGAAATCTCTTATAACATGAAGCTTACTTTATTGAATTCAACATTGAAGAGGGCGGTGCTTATAGGAAAAAGAAGTCCATAGTCCTCAAGGCCATATAACCTTGAAGAAGAGGATGAAGAATGTGATGAAGGTAATGAACAACTTATAAATAATTTTAATCTTACTCTTTTTGTGAAGAAATTTGACAGGTTTATGAGAAAGGGGCAAAGAAGGCCACCTTTCAAAAGAAACCAAGAAGGAGATAGCAAAGATCGCATTACATGCTATGAATGTGGCAACCCAGACACATGAAATGGGAATGGTCTAAATTCCTAAAGAAGCAAGAAACATATGAAAAATAGGGGATAACAAAGACAAAAGGAGAAAAGGATACATGGCTACTCGGGGATACAATGACCGGGATTCAAATGAAGATGAGGAGGCCAACCTTTTTTTGATGGCTAAAGGTGAGAAAAGCATTTCTTAACCTTCTGATGATGACTTGCAAGATGCTTTTGAAGAATTGCATAATAAGTATGTGAAAATGATTAAAATGCTTACTATTATGAGAATATTTCTTTAAAGAAAAATGCATGTCTCTTACATTCTTGTTCTAATTGAAAAAAGTTAGAAAAAGAAAAAGAAGAATTAAATAATGTGCGTACTAAATTTACAAATGGTAGAGATAATCTAAATATGCTGCTTGGTAATCAAACATGTATGTTTGATAAGGCTGGTATAAGTTATATACCAAAAACTAGAGAAAAATATCTAACAACTTCTTTGTACTAGTTGCCATGTCAAGCAATCTTAATATAACCTAAACTTACTATTGTGAAAAGGGTTATACCTCAAATAAATGCTTTTATAAAAATGATTGTGTATGGGAATAAATGAAATGGGTACCAAAAGGTACTTGTTGGGTTTGATTCATGCAAAGATGAATACAGTGTCAGAACGCAAGTGCACGTGTCGTGACCAAGTAATAAAGTGATGAGTGAGTATCGTCCCACGAGGAGTGAACTAAAAACTGTTAAGAAGACTTTGCTGTGTGAAATGCTATAGCAAAGATATGATGTTTTGTAAAATAAAATAAATGTGGTTCAACTTAAATATAGCTATAACTAGGACGAGGGGTACTAGGGTGTAAAGAAAATGGAATAGGGAGGTCTAGGGTTGCTCAGGGTTGCCATGAACTTTTGCACTCATATTGCTCTAGGAATTGCTACAGCAACTGTCCTAGGTGCCCAATTTAGTCTTGAATGGAGTCTTTCCAGACTTCCATTCCTTGCAACTCTGAGGTTCAGACCTGCATTCCTGCAGCAGTCTTCACCCCTAAGTTGTGCATGAAGCTCCACTGCTGGGGGGATGAGGGACCATATATTCCTATATTGGCTGTCCCTATCTATTCAAACTGTTTTTCCAGCCTCCATTCTCCTCCCGGGTGAATATTGGCCTCAATCTACCTCCACTAACTTCTGTTATCAGAGGAGTTTAAAATATACACACAGATGAATGTAAAAACAGTGCTGCAGCGAAATGTGTTTTACTAAAAAGTGTGCTTAAGTTCATTACAACCCTTGTGCAACCCTAGCCGGAAACTAGCCAAGCCACATGGTTACACTAGTTACAAACAACCCAGAATCACTGGTATACATTTCTACTGATCAAAGAAAAATGCCAGTGCAGTCTTGATAGGAAACAGAAGAAAAAAGAAAACAAAATAAAAACAACAACAGAATCCCGAGATTGCACTCTATCTCTTGCACTGATGCCCTTGGCAGTGTGTAGCTACTCTCTTCTTTCTCCCCTACTCCCGTCGTCGTCTGTCTCCCCCTCTTTGCCTCTCTTTATCGTTCAGCCTTGTGGTCCTAGTCAGCTGCCTTGCTTTTTCTGTCATTCCCCCTGCTCTGCTGCAAAACCACCTCTGCGTGCAGCTTTGTCCTCTCCACTTTCAGTAATGGGATAGTTATGTGCCAGCAGCCTGCAGTGTCAGTTTTTGCTGCTTTCTCTCCTGCTGGGTGGAGACCGCACCTGCTGCGCAGCCCTGCTCTGCTGTTACCTGCACCATATCAAACAGAATTAGTGTATTGCAGAAAGAAAGGAGCAGCTCACCCAATATCACTTAGGTTTCTGCTATATGCTTACTAAAATGCTGCAACAACGGGGTAGCTGATGTTATATCTAAAAGGGTCATCCCATTCAATTTAATGAGGGAATAAGAGTGCTTAAAACACCAGAACAACTCAGTAAATGCACTCAGAAAGCATATAGAAACTAAAATAAATTGCAACTATCAGTACCACTAATGTTTCTAACCCTAAAAGACCCAAAAATACTTGGGTACTAGTGAAAAAGAGATGAATTGTTTTGTAAGTGAGATTTGGACAATGAATACTTAGAGTACTCTTTTGATGTTTAGTCCAAGTGTTTCACTCAAAGGGGAATGGTTGCCTTTGAATTTGGTAACAAGTAACCTTACAAAAATAAGAGAAATTTATAAGAGTTCTTCTATCTAGACTTGTTAATACTCTACTGCTTATTTGCCTAAGTTTGATTCTATTGAAGTTTTAAAACCGACAATATTTTTTCCTTGTTTTAAAAATCTTTGCTGATATTCAAATTTTCATTCTTGACGATATTTTTCAAAAGAATTCAATCTTCTTTTATTAAGTTCTTTTTATTCACATATATGTTTTGGTATGATATAAGCATATGCATACTCTATTGTTTCCCAATTGATGTGCATATCTTTGAAACCTTTACTAATTCAAGTATTGAAGTAGCTTTTAATTTCATTTTGCAGGCTCCTCTTGCTATCCAATATGCCTATATTCTAGTTCCTCAAGCATAATTAAGCTCCAAAAAGATAAATAGGTCCAAAGGATTAAAAAGAAAGGGTTTGGAAAAGTTTTTAAAGAAAAAGGTAGATAGGCGTATATTAAATCTTTCAGATTCCTAATCCAATGATTTCTAAAAAAAAAGAAGCAAACAAATGCCTGAAGAAGGTTGTAAGTGCTTATTTATTGGGTAAAATAATATAAGCAAATATATGCCTATTTACTAGAGAATTTGAAGCTAGGAGGAAAAATAGAAGGTAACAAATGCCTATAACTCTTAATAGGCACATGTTGCATTTATAGGAGGCAAAATTTTTAGAAAACAAAGAGTAATAAATTCCTATAGGTCTCGATAGGCACTTGTTGATGTTCAAAAAACCTTTTTTCCTCATCTCTTTTCCGATATTTTCTTAGAAAATCCAATGAGCTCTCTCAAAATTCTTATAGCCTCCAACCTCATCTTTCTAAATCCCTTGAAAATTCTTCACATAAGCCACCAAAATTCAAAACCTACCATCAATTTGTTGGACTTTCCTTGGATTTAAGCCACATTCTCTGCATTTGTCAAAGATCAACGTACTAGGGGTTCATAGTTGGAGATTCTTGAATTCTTAGAAAAATTAGAAGAAATGACATCAAAATAAGTTGCAAAATGTTCAAGAAAACAAGGATAAGCTTCGAGCTCATCCCAAAGTTTGCCTACATTGCTAACTATGGTTGCTCAGGAGAAGAGGTACCTAGAAAGGTTCATGGGGAGAATTGTAATATATGGTAAATACTATGATCTAAATTTTTTGCATGATAAAAACTTGCTGAGTAGTGATACATTGCTAAATAAAACATAGAGTACCTTGTCGCATTAAAAGAATCTTATTCACCAACCATAGTTAGAGCCTTCTTCCCAAATTTAGAGTTTGATGAAGAAAACCTTGTAATTAGCTCTACTGTCAGAGGATATAAATTCTCTTTTGATATAGATCTTTTGGCTCAAATCCTTAAGTTTCCATAAATATACGACAAAGACGCTAGAATATGTGATACAGATGGCGTGTTATAGAGGAACCTTCGATGGTATACTAAAGCTATGGCACAAAATAAGCTTTATGATTTCTTAATAATTGACACCTATAGAAAAGTGCTAACTAAGGATGTATGCTTTGATTATGTCATGCTTCACTATCTTTTTTGCCATGTGTTGCTATCTAAATTTGGAAATTTGAATTACATCAATGATATAGAACAATATTTAATATACTGCTTGTTGAAAGAAAAAGTGATTGATTATCCTTATTTGATCATGAAGAAAATGATTTCCTTGCAGAATAGGATAAATGGTCCCTTGCCCTATGCATCCTCTATCTCTATCCTTAGATCATGAACAATATTTAATACTAAGACCATTAAATGTTAGGAATTCATAAAAAATGTTGCTTAATCCCCATTTCATCTTTGAGCTCTTGTATCTATCATTTTTTTCTAATAATGTAGGACTGAATTGTAATTTATACACCTTATACGAGAAAGTTTTAAAGCATATTCTTATTTCTTTCATGAGGTTTAAGTTAAGGGAAGGTTCCTTGACAAGTTTGGGTGTGGGAGTTCGTTTGAGAATCATTGTACAATGATTATACAAGGAGTGTACCCAGTTTTCAACTTTGAGGAGTTTAGTGGTTGTAGTAGCTTATAAGTGCCCACGTTAAACTTATGGTTGTTAGTGAAAAACTCAAGTTGCGGTTTGGAGATTGACTCGATGATTAAGCTGAACTAGGATAAATATTAGTGTTTTCTTCCCCATTCCCTTGTTTACCTTTCAAGTTTTTTTGAGTTTCTTCATCTCTAAGCATTGCTACATTTATACTTGTTTTATCTTGCCTTTATCTTATTTGGCTTTGTTGCTTTATAATTTTTCTTGTTATTTGAAATTGTTTTTGAGTTTTTGTTCTTTGTAAGTTTTCTGGTTTCCTAATTTTTCTACAAACTTTCTTTTTTGGTTTTGAGCTCTTTGGCTTTCACAAATTTTGCTTCATAAGCTTATTTTTTATTTGATAAAATATAGTTTTTATTTCGATAAAAGCTTTCCTTGGCTTTTCTAAAGGGTTTTGATTTTAAGCTGTGCAAAAGTTTTTAAAATAATTCTTTCTTCCACTTCAATGTAAAAATTTTGAAGCACCTAATTCATCCCCGCTTTTGGTTTGTACCATTCCTAACACATTTGATATTGATGGGAAAATAAAGTACTTAATATCTATTGATATTGATGGGCAAATAGGATATCCAATATCTAATATATGTAAACTAGATTTAATTATTGTAATAAATGTTAATAGTTATATATGAAATAAGTTAAATTATGTGTTATAAACTATACTTGTTACTTACTTTTTATGTTAGATTAATATTCTCATACATATTTAGAGTAAATAAAATTTTAAAATATTAAAACTTCAAAAAAATTTTATAAATTGTATTTTAAAATGTGAATATGTAAACCGGCTATTTTAGATCTACTTCATACCTAAACTTTCTACTTGATAACCATTACCCCTAATTTTTATGTAAATTTTTTAATATGTCAGGCATTTTGATTATTGGATATTTTGAGCAGTATAATAAGTGGAAAACTTTCTTGAATTTGGATAGGGTTCAAATAGTAAATATAGTAAATATATGTTTCAGATTTGGATTCAAATATAAAAAAAGAAGAAGAAGCTGAATACCCACTCATTTTTGTTCTTAACAATATAGACAACTGAACTTATAAATTACAAGATAGAAAAAAATGGCTATTTTCTAAATGATCCTATTAATAGGTTGATTGACCTTATGACCATTCTATTGGTATGAAATATAAATTATTTCGTGTGGTTTCTAATTGGTCAATGTAATATATATTATTTTTAACCTGGCAATACTCCTTTAGTCTAGGTACTTTAGTAGCGAAGGTGAGGGGACTTGAGGGGTGGTTCTGCAATTACCCCAACAACCAAGTTAGTGTTAACAATGGAATATGAACATTACAACAGTCTACGATCATTACTTGGAGGAGAAGGGGACTTAACTCAAGTGTACTCATGTCTATGTTAAACTATGGCTTAGTTTGTCATTGGGCCAAGCATAGATTAAGTTAAGCCGAGCAAACTTAGGTGCCTTAGATATAGGCCTTCTGGTGAGTCAGTCAATCTAAAAATCTAATGGACTAGGTCTTGGTCTAGATTGTGTATCACCACTAGGTCCCCTTTATGTACCTAAGGACTAGGCTACTGTTCAAGGGTGCCCTTTACTTATAGAGAATAGCATCCTTATTCTATTGCATCCAATAGGTTGGTATCGACGCTAACTTTTTATGTTATTGTAGTATTTTTCTCTTATCCCTTTCTTGTAGTTCGATTATTTTGAGTACACTGTCAATCTTTGTGTAGTCTATATGTTTATTTCATATACACATCTCAGTCCACTTAGCCTATACGTGCCACACGTGTTATTGTTTGAATTTTCATCACATTTTTTTTCTTTCTTTTCCTAGATTTGCAAATTTTTTTGAATTGCATTTTTAGAATTTTGGGGTCCATGACTTCAAGAGTCACTTTAATTTGATATATATATATATATATATATATATATATATATATATATACACCTCTTGCTTATTTGCTATATATATACACCTCTTGCTTCCTTCTCTTTCTTTTTACTTTCATATTTCCTTTTCTTTATATATTCTTGTCTTTCATGATTCTTCTTCTTTATAACTCCATCTTTTGGTAAGTTTCTATCCTTTTTTTAGCACTATTTTTTCATGTTTTCTCCTTTCGTTTCCCTCTCTCTTTCCCACTTTTTATCTTTTTCAAAAAGAAGTGAGGTTACTGGGTACCTCTAATCAAGTAGGGGTTTTGACAATGGAACTAACAATGATCCCTATTCTATATCTTTGTTGCCTTTGTCATTCATTTTGGTAGACAAAATGTTAAGTACATCCTTATCTTGATGCTTGTTTGTTGACTTTGTTTATTTTTAAACTAATGAATGAAGTTTGCAGAAGTTCGACTAGTAGCCGAGAGTTAGAGTATAATTTGAGTAACTTGCTAATGGTGATCCCTTTTAGTTATGAAGATAGGTCGATTGGTCAGGAAGAGTCTGGGAATATTGACCCTATATTCGTTGAGGAGTCTTAGATTCAATAAGAATCTAAAGGTGCTAAACCCATGTGTGTGGAGGGATTATGTGGTGCTCTTGATGAAGGGCGTAGGGAAAACTATGAAGGTTAGAAAGTCATCAACAAAATGATTGAAACCAGTGAGGATATCGAGCTTCTTGATTTTAGTTAGATGAGTGATGAGGTTAGTCATATCTAGTCCCTATTTTAGGAAGATGACTATTGTAAAAAATTATGAAGTTCTTGTTTTAAGTAGCATAACCATCCTTAAAGTATAGAACATGGAAGTTTGGCTCAAAGATGAGATTTCTTTTAGTTGGTCATTGTTGGTTCTCCATGTATCGACACACGTTGAAGTGGCCATAATACTTTCACCTTTATCCATTTTGAAGTGATCTTGATGAACATTTTTTATGTCTACTAAACCCAATTTACTCTCAATGCTTGAAAGCCTAAAGATATTAGAGAGCTCAACCAACATCTACAATCTCCTTAGTAAATGTGTTGGCTATTTATAATAAGATTCTTTCTTTGCCTATGAGCTAACTAATTTAACCTTTTTGTCTTTTGTTTCTAGGTTATATCAATGTTAAGTGCATTCGAGGTAATTTTAAGAAGCATAAAGGAGATAAGTAACAAGGTGATTCATTTGAGAAGAGAAATATTACATCTTACATGTATTCTCTCCTTCTTGTCAACAAGGGGAAAGGTTTTGTGACTAAATTGGAGATTCACAAGGAGAAGATTGACCATTCAAAGGGACTTATGATTTGGGACCGTCGAGGAATAGCACCACAAGAGGAAGGTTGATCCTAAACATATGTTGAAGAACATCATGATGATGGGAGTATGTACTTGAAAGATGTATAAGTGATAAGTTTGCTATTGTGACTGGGCTCAAATTGGGTCAACTTGATAGGGTAAGGAGTAATTGAGAGGGGATCAAGTTATTGCTTTATTTCACTACTAATTATGAAGCATGATAACTCGACATAACTGAGTTACTTTGTCTTTACATTTATCCTATCTAGGGGCCTATCCTTAGGTAAATTATGAATTTTTTAAGTTAAATTTTATTAAATCGATATTTTGATGAGAATTGATTCAATTCTATCTTTTTACGTAGAAGATTTAGAAGTAAGATGGACTAAGAAGTGATGAAAATCTAACACAAATAGCTAAAGTTGTTGATAAGCAGTTGAGTGTCACAATGTCGAGTGATGAAGTTAGAAGAAACCTTATATATGAAGCATTGCAATGTTTTTATGAGTGGTAATGTGTCATAGGCACCCAAAATAAATAATCTTACCCTTAAAACTAACTTATAGTAGTGAGAGTAACGATCGATCCAATAAAGGATGCTCAATTAAATCTGTACCTTTGTGAATGTAAAAGGGTGTTAAAATTAATGATAGTGACTGAAAAATTAAGAATGATAACAATTAGAATGTAGAAATAGAGATAAACGTGTAGAAAGATTACTAGTTTCAGTTAATATCCATCATCAAGAGATTACCATTGATTATTGGTAATAAAATCAATTCTAGTTGAATATTTACCATTGGATTGGAATTTCTATTCCTCCTTAAGTCTAATTAATTGATAACAATCACCTCAACTAACCCTAATTGCTAAGTAACCTCATTTAATCGGTGAAATTTAACTTAACAATTCTATGAAGCTATAGAGAGATTGGTAATGCTAGATAACACAAGTACATCAATTGCATTTAATTTAGTTAATTGTTCCTTATAGAGATCAACAATCCATAATCTAGCAATTGTTAACCCTATTTTCCTCTAAATCGATATATGATTCAATAGTATATTGAGATAATTAATATACCAGTAGGTTATTCTAGCAATGAAATAAAACAATCATGAGATGAAAAGTAGAAGAACAATCAATACTCTAATATGAATTGAAAAATCAAAGCTTAATCAAATCTCACAATGTATAATTCTTGATATTTCAATTTTACTTAACTAAACAAATAGAAATAAGCCATACAAGGCTTTAAGTAAATAAACCATAAAAACTAAAGAAGGATAGAGAAGAAGGTGGATGAATTGATTCCTTTGATGCCTCCTTGGCCATCTATCTATACTTATCAAACCCTATTATACTCCTAGTTGAAATATGTCTAAAGCCAATCAAAACCCAATACTTTTTTTTTGAATTTCAAACTTGTTTTTAACATTATTGCATTCCTGTCATGATGGAAAGGCAGTCTTGCCATGACCCTAAGGCTTCTAGTTTTCTAGAATACAATTATGAGCTTTTATAGTCATAATGGTAGGAATTCTACCAAATGTGTAGTCTTTGTCTTAAATTTATGTAGCCTCTTGAATCACCTTATTTGGAGCTCGAATGAGAGAGTTATGCTCAAATTAGTGAAGCAAGGTCTAGGGTGTCCTAAATTTCTATATTGTCAGCTTCTTTGATTCAGCTTATCTTTATTTTACACCTAAGGCTCCCAATTACTTCCTAAATCAAAATAAAAGATTATCAAGTGTATTTAAGCATCAAATAGATATAAAAGACTAAGTGTTATGGGATAAAACCATAGAATATTATAGACACATCATATACTCCCACACTTAACCTTTTGCTTGTCTTCGGGCAAATCTTAATTTCAAAAATATCAAGGTTGTAATGCCATTAGCAAGGAATAATCAAGCTTTTTAAAAAAACTCATAACACATCATGAATTAAACATTTTTTTCTCTTCCTTAGAAAGCAAATTCACCCTAAGATGATAATAAACCAAACATGTAGACTTTCATGGGAATAAACTCACAACTCTCATGTGTTTGAAAGGTGTGTTTCACTCAAATTCTTTTCAAAGGAATATCTCTACCATAGGTTTGCATATTTTCTCATTCTCTATCACTACGATCACACACTTAACATGAAACATAAGGAGTTTTCAAAGGTTGTAATATGGCTAAGATCAAGGTTGGAAGTGTTTAGGAATACAATTTGAAAGTCATATAAAAAATCAATCGAGCACAATTGATTTAACTCAAGTTCAAATGTCTAAGGCATGATAAAAAAATTTACTCTATTTTATCTTTAAAGCATTCAAACTATGTCTCACTTCTACATAGATATATATTTTTCATTTGTAGCACAACTACTTCCACTTGTGTGAAACTTCCTTTTCTTTTTCTTTTCTTTCTCTTGCTTTATGTTCTTTTTACTTTTCATTGCAAGGGATTTCATTGATTTGAAATCGAAATTTAAGCTCCTTTTCCATTAATCACAACTTTAAATACCCCTCTACTTATTTCTTTTGTGCACCCAAACATATCATTTAAAAAACAATGATCCTTCTATGGATTAGGTAAAGACACTTTTTTTAATCAAATTTAAAGCTTGTAATGATGGTTACGAAAATAGAGATAACAAAAGCTCAAAGAAGGTTAACAATTGAAAAATATTTTTAGGGTTGGTTATTTGGATAATGGCTATTAACAATGAATGCTTTAATTAAGTTTATGCATGCATATGTCAATGTAATTTTCAAAAGAATCAATGCAAGTTCTAGAGAGTAAACCATGGAAGAATATCTCTCATGAAAGAAAAAAAAATGAGACTATAATATATAATGCAGTCTAAGGTTCAAAATCTCATAGCTTTTATCCATTGAGTTTAGTCACTATAATTCTCAAGGAAAGTTACAAATTAAATTGCAGAAAAATTTGCTTATTAACCGATGTTATTGCTTATGTAGGTTTCATTGAACTTTGCTTAAGGCATGAACAACCAAGTTCTTTTAAAGTCCTTAAAAACCAAACATTAGAAAAATTTTAATTTTTCCTAAAACTCTTAAACTCTAAAAACTCTTAAAAACACCTAAATCCCTGCCCCACACTTAAAACTTACATTGTTCCTAATTTAAAGTAAAAATGTAGAAAAAAGGAACAATTAACTAAACTTGAACTTTGTAAGTTTTAAAAATTAAATGAAAGGATTGACTCCCTTGGGTTGCCTTCCAAGTAGTGCCTTTATTTAACATCTTTGACTCGACTAATTACTTTCTGTAATCAGGCTTCTTCTTGATCCAAAATTCTTTGGAATATGTAGGATTTCGAAGTTCATATGTATCATGAGAACAAATATTATTGATAGCTAATAGTCTAGTCAAGTGAGAACTCAAATTATGTTGGAATAACTAAGGCCTTGAATAGTGTTTGGCATCATGCTTGAATGCTAGCCCTTGCTTCTTGTTGAAATTACTTTGATTCCTACTACATTTGTAAAGACCTTTTAGCAAGAAATTGAACAATGTCCTCTAGAGACATACCTAAGTATAGATCTTGGGCTAATTATTGGCTAGAAAGGTATGGGTATTCATATTGTAGATAGTATGGGTAGCTCTGAGCCTGCTCAAATTCTTTTCTTGAAAATTTTAGTGATGATCATTAGGTACCTTATTGTTGAGTAATTTCCATAAGTTTTCTGAGTTTGGATAGTCCTTGTATCCTATTGATAAAGTAGTTAGATTTACAATTTGCTGTTCAAGGGATGAGAGCATACCTCACTAACTTGTCTTAGTGACAGGTATAGCTTAGCACCAAATTATTGAAATTAGGTTGGCCATGTTTGCATATAAAAATAGTAATAAATAGAAGAAAAAAAAGTAAAGGCATAAAAGAAAAAATTCAAGTAAAACAATATGAGACAGTGGCACCAAAATTTGGTAGTGCTATTACTCAAAATTAAATAACCTTACCCTTAAATCTAACTCGTAGTAATAGGAGTAAGGGTCGATTCCACTGAAAATGCTTAATAAAATCAGTACATTTATGAATATAAATGAAGGTTAAAATATATGACAGTAATTGAAATTTAAGACAAAGAAAAATTTGAATGAAGAAACATATATAAATTAGTAGAAAGATTGCTAATTTTGGTTAATATCCACCATTAAGAGTTTACTATTGATCATAAATAATAAAATCAATTTAGTTGAATATTTACCACTGAAATGGGGTTCCTATCCTTCCTTGAGTTTAGTTAATTGATAAAAATCACCTAAACTAACCATAATTGTTATGTAACCTTACCAGATCAGTAAACTTTAACTTAACAATTGCATGAAGCTAGAGAGAGATTGGTAAAGCTAAAAAATGCTAACACATTTTTTGCATTTAATTTAGTTAATTGCTCCTTATAGAGATTAACAATATATGATCCAACAACTGTTAACCCTATTTACCTCTTAATTCTTGAGAGTTTAATCTTCCTCAACCAAACAAATAGAGATTAGCCACGCAGTTCCATAAGAAAAAAAATAGAAAAACTAAAGAAGGATGGAGAAGAATAAGGTTGAATTGATGAATTAATGTAATAACCCTAAAAAAAGAAAGAAAGAAAACCCTAAATAAAAGAGGAACCATAAATTAAAGAAAAATTTGAAGGTAAGGGAGGATTATGAAAAAAATACCATTGGAAATATGTTTATTTATCATATTGTTTGAGGAATTATAAAGGTAATATGAGGATTTAAATTTTGGGGCCAAAATACAATTTCTTAAAAGTTTAGGGGTCAAAATGTAAATAATAAAAATTTGCAAGGACCTTTCTCAAAAATTAATTTTTTACAGAATGGTCCTCTTGACATTATTAAGCAATCTGTAGTAGAGAGGCGTAAGAATTTCAGATTCTCTCCCAAAAATTCACTTTCTCTCTCTAAAAACTCTAAAACTTTAGATTTCTAGCACTTCTGGACCTCAGATTTCGACACCACCATCTCTTACGGATTCAAAACGATAAGAACTATAAATCTATCTTATTGATTTTTGGAAATCGGGCCAAAAATCTGTCAAAAAATGGAGGAAAAACTCTAAGAAGGTGAGTTCTAAAATTCCTACTTAGAGTCTTCAAATTGAAAATCTAACACCATAGATAGATTAATGAGGGGGAAAACCTTAGGAAATACAAATTTTCAGCCATCAGACAACTTTTTGTGCATCACGAATAGTAAATCTGACGGCATGAATAGTATTTTTGGTGGTGAATAGTAATTTCGATTGTGAATAGTAACCCATAAATTGACCAGCGTTGACCAAGCTCCCTACGATTTTTGAGTCATTTCTTAGGTTTTTGGACCCTCCGGACTTGTTTTTGAGATTCATTTGATCATATTTGCCTTGGAAAAATACATTTTGGGATATCCAACTTGGAACCTTGGTTTTGTGAGTAGATAATTCTTTCTATGACTTACCCTATGCTCTTTTTGAACTTTGAATGTATAATTGATTCTGTTTACAAGTTATTTATACTTTTATATGTCTCTAAAATTTACTATCTGGCATAAAGTGAGCGGGATGCCTCCTATCTGGGCGAGATGCCGACTATATGATATGTGATTTGCCCTCCCTTACTGTGTACTTGGGAAATTGCTCATATTAAAGTCCCTTCGCATGTCCTCTTGAATGGTGGTAGGGAAAACCTTAATTAAGATACTGAGTTTAGGGAAATCCTACACCATTAAAGTACGGAAGGGCTTGAACTCTGATATGGTGGTTCTGATATGAGATCTTCCTAATATTTTCATGAGAAATATTTTGATGCATATTAATATTTGATTAACGATCATACTGTATCGCATATGATTTCAGATATCTGAATGTGGTTTGAACTGGAAATATTTGAAATGCAGGTCCCATATGTATGTAGTTTTGAACTGTAAATTTTCTATATGATAAATTTTAATATATGAGTACATCCATATGTTGACCTAAGTGGTCATAGGAGGTATTATTTGCTCACTGAGTTGTCAAACACACTACATGATATTTACATTTTTTCCAGATAAGGATACATAGTTTGGTCCTATTGCTACGTGATCTACTAAGTGTCACACTCTTTGGATGAGCCTAATTTGTTTCCAAGGGTCACAGTGTTTAAATCATTTTGTACTTGTATTCTAGAGTATATTTTGAATGCCACAGGCAGGATCCTTACTTCTGCTGTAATATATATAAATATAGACCTGGCATGTATGTTTAGATATACTGAAAAACTTGTGAATGTATATGATTATCCCTATTATGTAATTTACTTGGAGCATGTATGTATTAAATTAAGAGTAAAGTTTTTGCTATTCATGACATTTGCGTTCCTATAAAATAGGGACATGACAAGTTGGTATCAGAGCATTAGGTTTCACTGTGTTTATCAAAGCAAATGATTCTTTAGTAGGACCTTTAGTATGGATATGAGCCAAACATATTTATACTTTAAGTACTGCTGAGGGATTCTATAAGGTTTTACTTTCCTTTCTATTCCAAATTTATTAAAGTTCTTAGTATAAGATTTATTAAATATTATGGTATTTTAAAAGGTGTGTTGTTTTGTATAGCCTATGATGCCGCCAAGAACTCGAGCGGTTGGTAGAGAAGCTGTAGATCGTGCACCTTTTATAGAAGAGTTTGCATAATCTGCAATTCTAGTACAAAGAGGCCGTGGTAGAGGCTAACCTAGAGGAAGAGGCAGAGGGGGTACACGGGGTACGAAAATCCCAAGACATGATGAACAGGTCCATGTATTTGATAGAATTTTTGAGGAGAGAGTAGAACCCTTTCAGGAGCCACATGATAAAAAATACTGATATAATTGTTGGCATACATAGGAGCTTAGAGGCATTGGCTGGATTTATAGTAGATTAGGGGAAGAGGGATGGTCAGCCACCAGAAAATGCTCCTGAAACGTAAGAACTGAAAAGATCAACTGAACAAGAGAATAAGTTTACATGGATTGAGGTGACATTACCGCAATTCCTTAAGTTGAAGTCCCCAATTTATTCTGGGTTAGATATCCAGGAGGACCACAGATATTCATTGATGCTGTGGAACGAGTTCTCAGAGTTTTGGGGTGTTCCACTAGAAGATCTATTGAACTAGTGTATTTTCAACTATCAAATGTGGTCCAGGTTTGGTTTGAGATTTTGGTACAAGAAAGAGCAATTACTTTACCACCAATAGAGTGTGATGAATTTAAAGAAGTATTTATGAATCGTTTCATACCAATGAGTGAAAGGGACAAGAGTGCAACTCCATTTTTTTTACATACAAACAAATATATAATTTTTTTTAAATCCCATGAAGTCATTTCTTTTTTATTTCTAACTATTTAACTCATAATAACATTCCATTAAATTAACCAAGCATAATTAAGGTTTATAGTATAGCAATAATACTGATACAAATCTGGGTTCACATATACATCATTAATTAAAAACATCTGTACAAAAATAAAACACATATATGTACACATCTTATTTATCCCTATTGACCAGTTTCAGAGATACGGGTGCGGGTGGTTGCAACTTCACCGGGATCTTAGCCAACTAAACCTAACGTACACTAAAAGCCGACCATAGAAAATATCTGCATATTTAGTCTTCTGAACATAATATGAAAATATAGTGAGAATTAAATCCCAGTAGGTTCAACAATAATTCATAGTTATCATCAATATAGCTCATCATGTCATGTTCATCTGTATAAGTTATAGCAATTACCTTAGGTCACATGAATACATTTTATCTATGCACATGAAAATTGTATAGTAATGACATGGATGGCATGAATAATTATTTTTAAAATATCATATGATGACTATCAACTTATTTTCCTATCAAGCTACCCCAGTCTGAGTGAGTACTTTCTACTCTCTGGAACGGGCTTTTCTCGCTCCGTCTGACATGGCACACTTTCTCTTTCTTTTCTCATTAACATAATCATAGCTGTTGTTAGGGCGTACCCTACTGGTGCACTACACGGACCGCCATGTGACCATGCTCGTCTATTTTATTTTCTTTTATTTTTACATTAATAGCCAAAAATATGATTTCAATAACAAATATGTTCATTATACTCATATGCCATAAGTTAACATCAAAGCATAATCATTATAAAAAATTATTGAAAAAATGCAATCATGCCATGAACATAATCATTTCATATTACTTTAAAATATTTACATGTCAAAATTACACACTTAAGATGGTAAGGAGTTCACGCAATGGCAATGGCTATGGCATACACTAGTCATTTATTATTTTTATTTATAAGATTCTTATTTTTTAAATATTACTTTTATCTTTTCATTTTCTTTAAGCTTGGCCTCTAGTCACTTTCCTTATATCATTTCCATCACATGTTCTTACAAATTTAATACAACATTCTTCATCAATTTGATTTCTATTATTATCCTATAGTTAATGAGGTTCATTTAGGGTAAAAAAATGTTGAAAATAAGCTTTATGAGCTTCTAACACGGCCTAAACGTATCATATAATACAGCTTGACCATTTCTTGTAAAACAACCATGCTTTAAGCTTCAAAATGCCATTTTCAGCACTAAACACAGCCTGGTTGTGCCTTGGAACACGACCATGCTTTATGTTGTGTTATTCCTGGATACAAGTTTTTGTCTTGCTTGACCTTCTATTACAAATCAGAGCATAACTCCCTTATTTTAACTCCGAATTAGGTGATATTGGTGTCTATTTAAAGATAAAAAAATTATATAAAATTATTATGTTGAACATTTGAGTGAAATCTTAAGGAATCTTTGTGATATTACTCCATGAATTTAAATGCTATTTCTTCTCGGGTAGGTTCTAACATCTACTTACTAATATGACCATATCACCCTCATATAAACTCCAAATTAAGTGATTCCAATGGATAAATTTATGTGAGACATATATCTATATTTATTATTTTAACTAGGTATTTTAATTCCCTACATAATATTCCCAGACATTCAAATACAGAAGCTTTCCCAATAGATTCTTCTCTGGTTAATTATTTTCTTACCAATACTCACTAATCTGACCATATCCACCTCATATGGACTCCAAATTGAATGATTTCAGTGGCTAAAACTCCATGAGCCATATATCTATATTTTTCATGTTAATAATTTCTTTTAATTCCTAACCACTTCTTCCCAAAATGTGAAAAATAGTAGCTTCTCTGGTTACTCCGAAATCCAGTTTCCTAACCAAACTTTTTCTAAGGTTTTAGTTCATCATTTTATTATGTCTTCTTCCATTTTCTTCCTAATTTACATCTAATCATATTCCATCAATTTTTCATCACATTTAAATATATAAAATAGAAGCATAAAAATCTTAAAAGTTTGCCACCCATAGCCATATCTATGCAGAACTTTTTATACCAACCTAAGTATTCAAACATACATCACATGCAAGATCAACATGTAACATGATAAAGAAAAATCCATGGCCAATCATCAAGGTAACAAATATAGTAAATTTTATCAAAGTTCTAGGATCAAAATCCCATATAAATATTTCTAATTTCAAAGCTTTTCTAAAAAAATATTGTTAAACCTACCTAATGATCTCCTTAGCTCACTTAGTGAATTCTTTTTCTTGTTTCCTCTTGAAGGAAGTAGCAAGATTTCTCCCTTCCCTTAGCTTTTCTAGTAGCTTAAATAAGAGAAGGAGGGTGAGTTTTTGAACCCCAAGGATGAAGATAAAATATGGATTCAAGTGGAGATTAAGCTAACTTACCTTGAATACTTAGTCTTTTAGGCTTCTCTTTCTTTTTCCTTCCTCTCTTCTCCTCTCTTTCTCTCATTTCCTCACTCTACCTTGCTTATATTTTTCCTCTCCCTCACTTGGACGAAATTCTAATGTTATAGGGGTGGTTCTTGCTTAAATAAACTGTCAAGTGGTCCTTCTTTCATAATCATGGGTCTACCTTATCACAATTAGGATGGTCTTAGTTGCTTTTTGAGGAAAGACAACTCATGTTCTTGTCTTCCTCTCCTTTAGTCAAGATATGCATAGCAAAAGAAGATTTGTATTTTGAAAATCATGATAAAATGTTCTTAAGATAAGGGACAAGGTTCATTTGATTTAGGGATTCATTTTCTTTTTCTTTTGTCTCACACAAGTATGATAGGTTTGCCTTTCTAAGTGGTAAGTTTGTAGCCCTTGAATCTCCCTTGCTTGGCTGAAATTATTTGTGTAGGATAGAAATGTTTTGTCCTAATGCCATGTATTATTATACCACTTGCTAAAATTATGAGTGTACAATATAGATGTTTTGTCCTAATATCATGTATTATTATACCACTTGCTAAAATTATGAATATAGGATATAGATATTATCATTCCACTTGTTGAAATTTTGTCTTAATGCCTTGTGACCTAATATTTATTATTATTACACTATTATTTCATCACAAGATTTATTTTATTTTATTTTTCCTCTTGGATTTAGGCTCATTCTTACCCATTTCCTTTGCTTTGGATAAAATTCTACCTTTCTTAGAGGGCTTAATCACATTTTCATAATTTTTGGGCTATCGGTCAAACTTCTAGATCTTAGTCCAAGTCTATGTTTTATTTCTTGCTTGGGCTATCCAATGGGATTACTGGAAACTTATGTGAAGTGGAAAAACTCTATATAAAGTGTCCATAGGTGAAAGCCCAATTTATGGGTGGAGATGTTAAACTTAGAAATTTCTAACTCTTGAATTAGGAAAATTACCCTAATCCAATCTTCTTAAAATTTTAAGACCTTTACTTCACAAAAAAAATTAACTTCCTTACCAAAGAATTTCGCCTCTCTTTAGTATGTTATTTCTAATTTTTCCTATTAGGTTTTCTCTTTTTACTTATTCCCTTAATGTTAGAAATATTTTCTATGCATACAAATAAGGTGAAGAATTTCTAAGGATTATTTTTCCTTAGATATCTAAAAATTTTCTAATAAATTTTATTTCCTTAATTAAATATTTATGTACATTTATTAATAAAAGAAATAAAATTAGAGATGTTATATTAAATATTTATGTACCTTTATTAATAAAAAAAATGAAATTAGGGATTTTACAAAGAGGGCCAGGGAATTTGAATAGTTAAGATAGACACCAAACATGACAGTTTCTGAATATGACATCCATTTTACTTGATTGTCTATATATGTACAATATCTGATTCTTAATGAAAAAGATAGAATTAAGAGATTAGTTTTAGGGTTGATACGTCCATTGTTTAAATAGGTGGGTCCTCAGATGAACCATTTCTCAATTTATTCAGTGGCTGTGGATTGTGCAAGAATGATGGAAACACGAGAGCCAGTAGACATAGAAGGTCTAAAGAGAAGAAAAAGAGACCGAGATAGTAATATCCAGACTAGTTATAATCTTAATGTAAGAGGACCAAGATTTCGAATCCACAGTGTTTAACTCAAGTAGGGTTTGGTAGCTCTAGCTAGACATCAGTCAATATCAATAAGCAAAGAATAGTTCAAAGAGATATGAGACCCACTAGTCAACATGATTCAAGATCAATTCTATTACATTCCATTTGTAGCAGGCCTCATACTGGACAGTGTCGCAGAGAAATTGGTGCATGTTTTAAGTGTGGATAAGTAGGTCATTTGATGAGAAATTGTCCACAATTACAAAATTTGAGTCAAGCATCAGTACAACTAGCTTCACCTCCTGCATTTGTACTAGCACGACCAGCTAAACTAGCTTCAGTTAAAGCAAGTAGTGGTGGTACTGGTAGAGGATCAAGAAGTCAAGGCCAAAAATAAGCCCGAGTTTTTACCTTGACACGACAGGATTGTCAGGCCTCAAATGTTGACAGGTACATTATCAGTATGTTCCCATAGAGCAAATGTACTGTCTGATCCTGGTTCTACTAATTCTTATATATCGCCCTGCTTTGCTAAGAAATTGGGTAGAGATCCTACTAGTTTACATTGTTCTTTTATGGTTGGTACTTCATTTAGAGAATTCTTACTGGTAAATGATGTGTATAAATTGTGTGAGATTTTGATAGAAGATAAGGAGACTCTTCTAGATATGGTTGTTATCATGCCATGCCATTTTAGACTGTCACTTTAAGGTGATTAAGTTTAATATTTTCGGAGAATTTTCTTTCTTGATACAAGGAGATCGTAGGGAGGTACCCAATAATTTAATCTCTACTCTAATAGCTTATAAGCTATTACAAAAAGGATGGTAGTGTTATTTAGCAGTGGTTAAAGATGTTGATATGAAGTACACCAATGTTGAGAGGGTTCTAATGGTAGGGGACTTTTCTAATGTGTTTCCTGAGGAATTGCTAGGGTTACCCCCGGAATGAAAAATTGAGTTCAATATTGATTTACTTTCGGGAACCCAATCAGTGTCTATACCTCTATATAGAATGGCATCGACTGAACTTAAAGAATTGAAAAATCAGTTACAAGACTTGTTAGACAAGGGATTTATGTGCCCTAGTCCTTCTCGTTAGAGTGCTCTAGTCCTATTTGTAAAAAAGAAAGATGGATCGCTACAATTGTATATTGATTACAGACAGTTGAATAAAGTGACAGTATGTAATAAATATCCATTACCTTGTATAGAAGATTTATTTGACCAGCTACAGGGTGCCCAATATTTTTTAAAAATTGATTTAAGATTTGGGTATCACCAATTGATGATAAGGAAGGAGGACATTCTAAAAATTGCTTTCAGGACTTGGTATGGGCACAATGAGTTCTTAGTAATGCTATTTGGTTTAAAAAATACCCCAGATGCATTCATAGATTTGATGAATAGAGTATTTAAACCTTTCTTGGATCAATTTGTTATTGTATTCGTAGATTATATCCTAGTATATTAGTAACATCCTGTAATTTTTAAATATTTTTCTTATAAATTCTTCACCTTACCTATATGCATAGAAATGTTCTAATATTAATGGAATAGGTAAAGAAAGAAAACCTAAGGGGAAATATTAGAAATAAACATGCTAAAGAAAGGTGAAATTATTAGGTAAGGAAGATAAATTTTTGCGAATTGAAGGTCTTAAAATTTCAAGAAGATTGGATTAGGGAAATTTTTCCTAATTTAAGAGTAAAAGTTACTAAGTTTAGTATCTCCACCCATAAATTGGGCTTTTACCTATGGACACTTCATATAGAGTTTTTCCACTTCACATAAGTTTCTAGAAAGCCCATTGGATAACCTAAGCAAGAAATAAAACATAGACTTGGACTAGGATATAGTAATTGGACCAATAGCCCAAAAATTATGAAAATGTGACCAAGCCCTCCAAGAAAGGTATAATTTTATCCAAAGCAAAGAAAATGGGTAGGAATAAGCCCATAATGGGTAGGAATAAGCCCAAATCCAAGAGGAAAAATAAAATAAAATAAATTAGGTGATGATATAATAATGTAATAATAATAAAGATTATGTTACATGGCATTAAGAAAAAAATTTAGCAAGTGGTGTGATTCTACATTCATGATTTTGGCAAGTGGCAAGATAATACAAGGCTTTAGGACAAAAACATCTATATCCTACACTCATAATTTTAGCAAGTGGTATGATAATACATAGCATTAGGACAAAACATTCCTATCCCGCACAAATAATATCAACCAAATAATGGAGATTCAAGGGCTAGAAATTTGCGACCTAAAAAGGCAAACCTATCATACTTGTTTAAGACAAAAGAAAATGGAAATGAATCCCTAAATCAAAGGGACCTTGTTCCATATCTTAAGAAAATATTATCATAATTTTCAAAATACAAATCTCCTTTTCCTATGCATATCTTGACTAAGGAAGAGGAAGACAAGAACATAAGTTGTTTGTTTTCCAAAAATTCAACCAAGTGCAATCTAAATGTGATAAGGTAGACCCATGATCATGAAAGGTGAACTATTTGGTGGTCTATATAAGAAAACCCAACCTTACAACATTATAATTTCGTCCAAGTAAGGGAGAGGAAAAAGTAGAAGCAAGGTAGAGTGAGGAAAGGAGAGGAAGAAAGGAAGAAAGAGGAAGGAGAAGTCTAGGGGACTAAGTGCTCCAGGTAAGTTTAACAATATTTCTTTTTGAAGAAAACTTTTGAAACTTATAATATTTATATAAGATTTTGATCTTAGAACTTTGATGATTGGCCATGGATGGTGCTATGTCATGTTACATATTGATCTTGCATGTGATGTATGTTTGAATACTTAGGCTGGTATAGAAAGTTCTGCATAGGTATGGCTATGGGTGGCAAAATTTTAAGCTTCTGTGTTTTAATTTCTGAGAATTATATGAAGGGAATTAAAATAAATGTTTAACATAAGAATTATATCTATGTGTGTCATGGATTTTTAGCCACTGGAATCATTCAATTTGGAGTCCATATGAGGAAGATATGAGCCGATTAGTAGTCAAAGGTCAGAAAATGGTTCATCAGGGAAGAATATGTTAGGATAGCTTTTGTATTTTAATTTCTGAAAATTATCTGTATAGAAATAAAATCAATGGTTGACATAAGAATTATAGCTATGTGTATCACGGATTTTTAGCCACTGGAATCATTCAATTTGGAGTCCATATGAGGAAGATATGAGCGGATTAGTAATCAAAGGTCAGAAAATAATTCATTAGAGAAGAATATGTTAGGATAGCTTCTGTATTTTAATTTCTGGGAATTATCTGTAGGAAATTAAAATAAATGGTTAACATAAGAATTATAGATATGTGTGTCACGGATTTTTAGCCATCATAATCATTCAAGTTGGAGTCCATATGAGGAGGATATGAGCCGATTAGTAGTCAAAGGTCAGAAAATGGTTTGTCAGGGAAGAATATGTTAGGATAGCTTCTGTATTTTAATTTTTGAGAATTAGCTGTAGGGAATTAAAATAAATGGTTAACATACAAATTATAGATATGTGTGTCTCGGATTTTTAGCCACTGGAATCATTGAATTTGGAGTCGATATGAGGGAGATATGAACCCATTAGTAGTCATAGGTCAGAAAATGGTTCATCAGGGAAGAATATGTTAGGATAGCTTCTATATTTTAATTTCTGAAAATTATCTGTATAGAATGAAAATAAATGGTTAACATAAGAATTATAGATATGTGTGTCACAGATTTTTAGCCACTAGAATCACTCAAGTTGGAGTCCATATGAGGTAGACATGGTCCAATTAGTATGCAATGATCAGAAAATGGTTAATCAGGGAAGAATATGTTAGGATAGCTTTGGTGTTTTAATTTCTTGGAACATTCTGTAAGGAATTAAAATAAATGGTTAACATATGAATTATAGATATATGTGTCACGGATATTTAGCTACTGGAATCACTTAATTTGGAATTCTTATGAGGGAGATATGGACAGATTAGTTGGTAGAGGTCAGAACCTATCTGAGAAGAAATAACCTGTATATTTAGGGAGTAATATCACATTGATTTCTTAATATTTCGCTACAATGTTCAACATAATAGTTTTAGATAATTGTTTTATCTTGAAATTGACACCAAGATCACTTACATCAGAGTTTAATTGAGGGAATTATGCTCTGATTTGTAAGAGAAGGTTAGATATGATGAAAACCTGCATCAAGAAAATAATGAAATAAAATTGATACTAAAATGGAGTTGTTACATAATTGGTATCAGAGCTGGTCGATCCTAGATGGCCAGTGGGTGGATGGTTATCTGAATCGATCTTATAGTATCTTGAGTATGTTGTGGTTGTGCTGTGTAGGGGATCAGTGATTCATATAGGTAAGAAATTACTAGTGTTTCTTATCTATATGCCGAGGTGGTGTTATGACTGCTGTTAAAAATTTTTTTTGAAACTAACTATTGGGCTTGATCACCTCAATAGCAGCATAAATTTATTTTTTCCCACAGTAGAAAATGGCACCACCAAGGCGGAATCCGGCAAACAATGCGGAGGAAATCTTGCACAACCTTGCCACAGCAATTCGAGAATTTGGTATTGATTTACTCCTTAGAACCTAACTAGTATCTATATCCCTATATAGAATGATATCGATCGAATTTAAAAAAAAGTTACAAGACTTGTTAGACAAGGTATTTAAATACCCCAGTACTTTTATTCGGAGTGCTCCAGTTCTATCTGTGAAAAAGAAAGATGGATCACTATGACTATGCATAGATTATAGATAGTTGAATAAGTTGACAATGTAGAATAGAAACCCATTAGCTCGTATAGATTACCTATTTGACCAGTTATAAGGTGTTCAATATTTTTCCACAAATAGATTTGGGATATGAGTAATATTAATTAAGGATAAGAGAAGAGGATGTAGGACTTATTATGGGCATTATGAGTTCTTGGTGATGTATTTAAATTGACAAATATTTTAGCTGCATTCATAGATTTAATGAATAGTAATTAGGTCATCCCTGGATCAATTTGTTATTATATATATTGATGATATACTAGAATATTTCAAAAGTTCAGAGGATCATAAGCAACATTCAAAGATAGTTTTACCAACTCGAAAGGAGTTTGGTTGATAAATATGGTATCCAAGTAGACTCTAAGAAAGTAAAAGTAGTACAATAATAGCTACGTTTTACTACATTTAAATATGAATATCCAAATCCAATTTACGCTTTCTGCGGTTATCTGCCGTCCATTCTATTTGAGTCATAGTTGGATCAAGTACATGAACATAGGCTTGTAAAGCATCAATCAACTCTTCAGCATTTGAAGCCGAGATGAGAATTTGTCGTGCTAAGTGTGGGATAAACCTCTGTTCCACAGCTTGATCTAGAAAAGATAACAGACCATCAAAGAAGTGATTAACATTTAACAAACCTATCGGTTTGTGATGCATATTCATTTGTGCCCAAGAGACTATTTGAAAAATCTCCTCTAAAGTACCAAAACCACCTGGTAAGGCAATGAAGGCGTCAGCATTGCTCATCATTCTAGCCATGCGTTCATGCATGGAAGCTACTCTATATTCTTCCCCAATTGTTTTCTCTATGATGCTGGATGCAGCTAGAGCTGTAGGAATAATACCTAAAACTTGGCATCCTCCTACATGTGCAGCTGTAGCCACACACCACATTAACTCACAGTTACCTCCACCATACACTAAATGAATTCTTCTCCTTGCCAGCACCATACCCAGATTTTGTGTTGCTTTAACATACTCCCTATCTTTTCCAGGACTGGAACCACAAAAGACACAAATATTTCGAAACTGACGGAATGCGGTTCCCTCCATAATTTCTATCACCTTAACTTTGAGTATAGACAAAGATACTAATGTAAGTATTTATATAACTCAGAGAAGGGCATATTTATAATAGTTATGCGAATAGGTCGGATACTATTAGAACAACTATGTGAGTGATTGGTGGATATCAGCTAAATTAAAGGTAAAAAAAAAATTTTCAAAAATGACGGCAAGCATGTATATGTACAATAGTTATGACTGTGACCCATATTAAGCACATAAAGAGAATAAGGTTAGGATATCACCAGGAAATTTTCTTTTTCTTGTTGTCCTTGATGAATGAGTGATGTCTTGAGGCATGTAGGGAAGTTGTAGATGATAGGCGTCATTGTAAAAAAAAAATGAAGATGCAAACCAAATAATTAGTGTAGAGGGACATTTTTCTTGTTTTCTCAATGTTTTTGCCAGTAGACTATCGTTATTATGAAATCGACTAGCTATTCTGAGAAATTTTAATTTGGACTGGTTATCTTACAGTTGATTGATGACATCTATTTAGAAGCAATCAACTGCATCCTACCAGTTTACTACGTATTCTTGGATTTTTACAGACTTTTATAAGCTTAGAAATATTTCTTTTTCCATGTGCTATCTTTCCACCGAATATCAACAGATTTAAAGTAGATTTTTACACATATATTCAAAATTTGCGGCCACCGATTTTTGCTGAAATAACAGCTAGATTTTGTTTACAGATTTTCAAGAATTACGGCTACCGATTTTAATTTTATTTCAATGCTTTGTCCAAATTTTTGACTTCCTATTTTGGCACCATGCTCTATTATGAATTCCACATTTTCTGCTGCATTGTCCTACATAAATGTTTGGCATTAAATGCAAAGTTCTTTTCCCTCATTACAAGAAAGTTAATTTATTTTCTCTGAAACTCAGTTATTTTGGTGTCCAAGAGGTTAGTAGGTTAAAGAAATAATAAGTTTGTAAGGAATGGATGGATGATGGTCTTATGGTGTTTTGACGAATGTAATCAAGAGAATTAGTGGTGTTGAAGTTCTTGAGGAATAAAATATAGGAAGTAGGATTTAAGTTAGTCTTTGAACTCTTAATTTGGAAAAAAAGAGAATATTCTGAGAACCATGTCCGAAAATAATGTAAGTGATCAAGATATTTGTGTTAAAGGATTATATCATGCTAAATTGAGTCTAGTATCTAGGATATGAATTATGTTGGAATTGAGAATTCATGTATGAGTAATTGTTAGGAAAAATCTTCTCGAAATGATTGGGTGAATTAAATGGGATTGACATAAGCTAGAATGATGTGCTTTTGGATATGATAGAAGAAATAATTGAAATTTTTGACAATGAGTTTAATGGTGTTAATCAGCTTGTATAGAATTACTGTGATGAGGTAAGTTGGAATTATTAGACATGTGTCAATGGTACATAAACGTTATTAAAGGTTTGAAGGATTTATTGCTATGTATGTTTAACATATTGATTAAAGGATTTGAGGATAAAAAATAGATGATAGATTAAGATGATGATATTCAGGGGATGATGTTGATATATGAAAACAAAAAAAAATGACTTGATAGAAGTTTGGAATAAGAAAAGATAGTTACCCAATATGAAGGTGAATATGTTCCTTTATATGTGTGTTTTCTAATATCGAACCATAGATATATCCATGCGAGCTAGAGGATATAAATTGAAGAACTTATGAGTCAAAGAAATCGTTATGGTTAAGTTATATGGCAAAATCACTCAAGTGAATAGTCATATTAAAAAGTAAAGATGTTATACAGAAAAGATATCCCTAATTATTTAGATAATAAGGTTGGTAACTCTGAATAATGCCTTAATTTCAATACCTACATGAGGTAGGATGGACTGAAATTCGGGGACCGAATTTCTTAAGGGGGGAAGAATGTAACATCCCGTAATTTTTAAATATTTTTCTTATAAACTCTTCACCTTACATATATGCAAAGAAATGTTCTAATATTAATGGAATAGGTAAAGAAAGAAAACCTAAGAGGAAATATTAGAAATAAACATGCTAAAGAAAAGTGAAATTCTTAGGTAAGGAAGATAAATTTTTGTGAATTAAAGGTCTTAAAGTTTCAAGAAGATTGGATTAGGGTAATTTTTCCTAATTTAAGAGTAAAAGTTACTAAGTTTAGTATCTCCACCCATAAATTGGGCTTTTTCCTATGGACACTTCATATAGAGTTTTTCCACTTCACATAAGTTTCTAGAAAGCCCAATGGATAACCTAAGCAAGAAATAAAACATAGACTTGGACTAGGATGTAGTAATTGGACCAATAGCCCAAAAATTATGAAAATGTGACCAAGCCCTCCAAGAAAGGTAGAATTTTATCCAAAACAAAGAAAATGGGTAGGAATAAGCCCATAATGGGTAAGAATAAGCCCAAATCCAAGAGGAAAAATAAAATAAAATAAATTAGGTGATGATATAATAATGTAATAATAATAAAGATTAGGTTACATGGCATTAAGAAAACAATTTAGCAAGTGGTGTGATTCTACATTCATGATTTTGGCAAGTGGCAAGATAATACAAGGCTTTAGGACAAAAACATCTATATCCTACACTCATAATTTTAGCAAGTGGTACGATAATACATGGAATTAGGACAAAACATTCCTATCCCACACAAATAATATCAACCAAATAATGGAGATTCAAGGGCTAGAAATTTGCCACCTAAAAAGGCAAACCTATCATACTTGTTTAAGACAAAAGAAAATGGAAATGAATCCCTAAATCAAAAGGACCTTGTCCCATATCTTAAGAACATATTATCATAATTTTTAAAATAAAAATCTCCTTTTCCTATGCATATCTTGACTAAGGAAGAGGAAGACAAGAACATAAGTTGTTTGTTTTCCAAAAGTTCAACCAAGTGTAATTTAATTGTGATAAGTTAGACCCATGATCATGAAAGGTGAATTATTTGGTGGTCTATTTAAGAAAACCCAACCTTACAACATTATAATTTCGTCCAACTAAGGGAGAGGAAAAAGTAGAAGCAAGGTATAGTGAGGAAAGGAGAGGAAGAAAGGAAGAAAGAGGAAGGAGAAGTTTAGGGGACTAAGTGCTCCAGGTAAGTTTAACAATATTTCTTTTTGAAGAAAAATTTTGAAACTTATAATATTTATATAAGATTTTGATCTTAGAACTTTGATGATTGGTCATGGATGTTGCTATGTCATGTTACATATTGATCTTGCATGTGATGTATGTTTGAATACTTAGGCTGGTATAGAAAGTTCTACATAGGTATGGCTATGGGTGGCAAAAGTTTAAGCTTCTGTGTTTTAATTTCTGGGAATTATATGAAGGGAATTAAAATAAATGTTTAACATAAGAATTATATCTATGTGTGTCATGGATTTTTAACCATTGGAATCATTCAATTTGGAGTCCATATGAGGAATATATGAGCCAATTAGTAGTCAAAGGTTAGAAAATGGTTCATCAGGGAAGAATATGTTAGGATAGCTTCTGTATTTTAATTTCTGGAAATTATCTGTATGGAATTAAAATAAATGGTTAACATAAGAATTATAGCTATGTGTGTCACAGATTTTGAGCCACTAGAATCATTCAATTGTGAGTCCATATGAGGAAGATATCAGCCGATAAGTAGTCAAAGGTCAGAAAATGGTTCATCAGGGAAGAATATGTTAGGATAGCTTCTGTATTTGAATTTCTGGAAATTATATGTAGGGAATTAAAATAAATGGTTAACATAAGAATTATAGATATATGTGTTATGGAGTTTTAGCCACTGGAATCATTCCATTTGGAGTCCATATGAGGAAGATATGAGCCAATTAGTAGTTAAAGGTCAGAAAATGGTTCATCGGGGAAGAATATGTTAGGATAGCTTCTGTATTTTAATTTCTGGGAATTATCTGTTGGGAATTAAAATAAATGGTTAACATAAGAATTATAGAAATGTTTGTCATGGATTTTGAGCCACTGAAATCATTCAATTTGGAGTCCATATGAGGGAGATATAAGCTCATTAGTAGTCAAAGGTCAAAAAATGGTTAATCAGGGAAGAATATGTTAGGATAGTTTCTATATTTTAATTTCTGAGAATTATCTGTATGGAATGAAAATAAATGGTTAACATAATAATTATAGATATGTGTGTCACAGATTTTTTGCCACTGGAATCACTCAAGTTGGAGTCCATATGAGGTTGATATGGTCTGATTAGTAAGCAATGAGTAGAACATGGTTAATCAGGGAAGAATATGTTAGGATAGCTTCGGTGTTTTAATTTCTGGGAACATTCTATAAGGAATTAAAGTAAATGGTTAACATATGAATTATAGATATATGTGTCATGGATTTTTAGCCACTAAAATCACTTAATTTGGAATTTGTATGAGGGAGTTATGGACAGATTAGTAGGTAGAGGTCAGAACCTATCCAAGAAGAAATAACCTGTACATTTAGGGAGTAATATCATCTTGATTTCTTAATATTTCACTATAATGTTCAACATAATAGTTATAGATAATTGTTTTATCTCGAAATTGACACTAAGATCACCTACATCAGAGTTCAATTGAGGGAGTTATGCTCTGATTAGTAAGAGAAGATTAGATATGATGAAAACCTGCATCAAGAAAATAAGGAAATAAAATTAATATTTAAAAAAGAAGTCGAATCTTATAAATGACTAGTATATGCCATAGCCATTGCCATTGTATGAACTTCTTTCCATCTTAAGTGTGAAATTCTGACATGAAAATATTTTATAAAGTGATATTTGAAATGGTTATGTTCATGGCATGATTACTAATGATTTATTGTAATAGTTATATTTTGATGAACATACTTGTTATTGAAAGCATATTTTTGGCTATCATTATGAAAAGAAAAGAAATGAGCACGGTCACATGGCAATCCGTGTGGTGCACCAGTAGGGGACGCCCTACCAACGGTTATGATTATGGTTATGAGAAAAGAAAGAGAAAGTGTGCCATGTCGGACGGAGCGAGAAAAGCCCGTACCGGAGAGTAGAGGATACTCACCCTGACCGGGGTAGCTTGAAATGATAATAAGTTGATGGCCATCATATGATATTCTAAAAATAGTTAATCCTGTCATACATATCATTACTGTATGATTCTTATGTGCATAGATATAATGCATTCATGTGACCAATGATATTTTCTGTAGTTTATACAGCTGAACATGACGTGATGAGCTATATTGATGATGATTTATGATTGAACTTACTGGGATTTAATTCTCACTATATTTCCATATCATGTTCAGAAAATTAGTTATGCAGATGTTTCTATAGCTCTGGATTTTAGTGCACGTTGGATCGAGTACTTTATGTTGGGCAGATCCCAGAAGCAAATAAGATGTTTGTGGTCGAGTTGGCTTAGATCCCGGTGAAGGTGCAACCACCCGCACTTGTATCTCCGGAATTGGTCAACTAGAATAAATAAGATGTAGATTTTTTATGTGTTTGATATGTTGTACGTATGTTTTGATTAATGACATGTATGTGAACTCTGTATTGTATAAATTAAATAAATGTTATATTGAGTTAAGTTGTAACGAGGTAATAACTTCATAGTATTTTAAAAAAAAATTGATACTAAAATGGAGTTGTTACAATATTCAAGAAGTTCAGAGGAGTATGAGCGACATTTAATGATAGCTTTACAAACCCTAAGAGAACACCAACTGTATGTTAAGTTTTCAAAATGTGAATTTTGACTTAGTAGTGTTACTTTCTTAGGGCATGTGGTTACCAAGGATGATATTCAAGTTGATCCTAAAAAGGTAGAAGCGGTGTAGCAATGGCCACGCCCTACCATAATTATAGAGATTCATAGTTTTCTTGGTTTAGCAGGCTATTACTGCAGATTTGTTAAATTTTTTTCCAAAATAGCTACTTCTTTGATGAGGTTGACAAGGAAGGGAATAAAATTTGACCGGTCAGATAACTGTGAAAGAAGTTTTTAGAAACTCAAGGAATGTTTGACTACGGAACCAATACTGTCTATTCCTTCAAGTACCGTAGGATACACGGTATACTGTGATGCATCGAGAATTGGATTAGGGTGAGAGCTAACCCTAAAGAAAAAAAGAGCACCACCATTGATGCCATAGTTGGTGGTGCTCTAATGGTCAAGCCTATAAAGAGATGGCTTTTATTGATTACTAGTGGCCAGGTGAGAGCTAGCCTTAAGGAAAAAAAGAGGAGTATGTGAGGTAGATATGCACATAGCTTTCCCAACCCAATTGATTGCTATTTCAAAAAGACTAGAGATAACTGAAGCCTTTACATATAAAACCCTAGTAATGTCTTGTGACTATTATGGAAAAGGTCATATAAATGAGTAATACTATCTGGTTACTAGGCCAGCTAATTTATTAGGGAATGTTAACTTACAAAATAATCACTTTCCCAATACATATAATTATAGCTAGAGGAACCACCCTAATTCCTATGAGAACAATGGTTTGGGCCAAAAGCCAACCTTACTCCTTGGGTTTGCAATGCAATAAGGAAACTTAGTATCTCAAGGATTACATGACTGAGAGTGGGATAATTTATAGCTAAAAATGAAGCAAGAATGAAAAGACAAGAAGCACTTTTGAGACTTGGAAAATAATTTGAGCAACTAGTAGACATTGTAAAGGATGAGAATTGCAAAGCAACAACCTTTATAAGTAACAAAGAAATAGAAGGAGCAAGAGAGAAGCTATAAACGCCAACCCACCAGTGGAACAAGAAGTATAGAAACTATATAAGCATTCAGCTGAAAGAAAAACACCTTATAGGCCCCTCTACCTTTTCCCTTAAGACTGAAACAACAAAAGTTGTATGAACAATTTCATAAATTCTTGGAGACCTTTAAGAAAATGCACATTAATATTCTTTTTTTAGAAGCGCTAGAGCATTCAAGGTATGTTTTCATGAAAGAAATTCTTTCCAAGAAAAGAAAAATAGGGGAATGTGAAATAGTGTCCTTAATAAGAGAATATAGGGCCATTCTCCGAAAGAAAATTCTTGCAAAGTAAAAGGATCTATAAAGTTTTACTTTACCTTGAATATTAGGGGATGGTTTTGTAGGCAAAGCATAATGTGACCTGGGTGCAATAATAAATTTAGTTATCTATTTTATCTATGAAAAATTAGGCCTAGGAGAATTAAAACCATCATTAATAACATTGCAAGTAGCTAATAGATCCCTTACTTACCCTAAGGAAGTGGTTGAAGATTTATTAGTGAAAATAGAGAAATTAATTATCATAACCAACGTCATTATTCTTGATATGCATGATAAGGAAATACCCATTCTATTAGGAAGACCATTCTTTGCTACAGGTCGAGCACTTATTGATGTACAAAAAAGAGAATTCACAATAAGAGTGCAAGATGAACAGGTAACATTAAATTTTTTGGAAGCATTAAAATCACCTAAAATTTTAGATGATTGTTTTCCAATAGATATATGGGAGGAAGCAACTCATAAAGCAATATGGGAAGACTACTCCAATGATCCAATTAAAGCATCAATAATGGTCAAGAAGAAAAAGATGATAAAAAAGTTAAGGAATACGTCCATCAACTCAACATGCTACCATATGTACCAAGAGAGGAAACATTTGACACCTTAGACTTTGTAACTAGTAATAAGGGAATGGTTAAACCTTGCAGTGAGGAGCCACACCATCCTTTGAATTTAAACCTTTTCCATTTCCATTTTATCTAAAATATGCTTCTCAAGTGATAATGAAACATTACCTTTTATAATTTATTTCTCTTTAACTTCTGAATAGGAAAACAAGCTACTAACTATACATGAGAACAAATACCTCAAGCAACAAACCATATATTGCAATTGGGAATATTTTATTGAACAAAATATAATGATCAAGACACTTTAATTGAGATATTTTCTTCTCATGGACTTTAATACGTCTTGAAATGTTTAAGGAGAAAGCATATAGAACTCTTAAATGGGATACAAAATTGAAAATTTTCAATTTCGCTAGAAAGGATAATGCATAGCATACAACTAATAGTAAAACATTTTTTCCATTTTCAATTGGATGAAAATTTTCTCTAATATCCAAATCCATTAGACTCTTTAATGTGTCCTTTGACTTCCCGACCATATTTATCACTATTGATATAACATTATGAGACATATTCTTTTCGATATGCATGAAATCAAGGTTATGTTGTATCAAAAGGTTTTTCCAATAAGGTAGTTCAAAGAAAATACTCTTCTTCCTCTAGTTGTGCCTAGCATTAGTACACTCTCACTTTTGTTTTTGAGCTTTTCCAAATTTCAAATTGCTCAACTTTTTAATTGTTGGAGTGGTTCATCATAGGGCAAAGATGGAGGCACAATATTATTTTATACTTTTCCATTAAATACCCTCATATTGTGGTGCCACGAATGATCAGAGAGTAAAAAATAATGATGGTCCATGTAAGAAAGTTTCTTTAGAGTAAGTATCCTTATGGCAACATGGACATGCAAGCTTTTTCTTGGTTGACCAACCTGATAGGTTTCCATGAATAGTAAAGTCTTTGATTGTCCACATGATAACAACATGCATGTAAAATTTGACTGTGATTGGACATCATACGTCTCTACCCTACATCCCACAATTTTTTTAGTTCATCGTTCATTAATTGCAAATAAATGTGTATGTCATTATTTGAAAACTTAGGGCCTGGAATAAAAAGTTTCATCATGATGTATGAATTTTTAATGCAATCCCATAGACGCAAATTATAAGGTCCAAGAAAAACAAGCCAAATACTATGGCTAGCACTTATATTTCCATAAGGTTGAAACCCACAACTTGCTAAATTCAAAAAAACATTTCTAGAATAAGAAGAGATGTTAGGATGCTACTCATCAAAAGATTTTCAAGCAATGGAATCTGTTGATGACTTAACACATTATCACCAACATGTTCCTCCTTATGCCACTTCATCCATTTAGCAGTGGATCTTACTATGTATAACTTTTGTGTGCTAATTTCTTACCTTTTTGTCCATCGAATTCTATGTAAGCGTTATGCACATAGGACATGATTGTGCATGGGCATACTTTTTCTAATATAGAATGCAATTTTTTTCCAAGCATCTATTTTGCGGCCACCATGAGAAAGAACATGAATTTCCCCTCTTTTCCACAGGAATGGGAGCAAGTTTGAGATTATGAAATAATGAAGTTCAGATAGATATTGAACTTATTCAAGAATCAATAAAACATATAAGCATTCTAAAGTGAAAATAAATAAAAATCTTTAATTATGTGGGAAGCATTTTGTATCATCTTACCTTGACATAGAGCTTCCTAGCTGTAATTGCTAGCATCAACGAAATTTCTCCCAAAGATTGATTTTCCCAAGAAAGGTTGGGAAAAAGAATAGAATCTTTGGTCCACTAAGAATGAGGCCCTGAAATAATGTGGAAAAAAAGACAACTGTAGAGGGAACGATAAAATGAGCTTCAAAGATTCAAGATGGGTTGAGGAAAATCAAACATAACATGAGATTCACATATAGATCAAGGGCAATAAGCATCCATAAAGTGAGCTATGGTTGAGCTTTGGGAATGCAAGTTTAGAGATGGTGAGATTAAAGAATGAGTTTAAATGTCGCGCTTTAACATGAAAATATAATAGACATATTAATTAAATGAGTTAAAGGTGGTTATAAGATTCTCTGATGACATTCTAAATATCACCAAAGAATCCTTTCAATGGTGACAAAATGTCATAGTTGAAACTATTTAGTAGCGACACTAAAAATGTTGTCGCTGAAAGTATTTTTATTAATTATTTTATTTGATTGGTAAAATTTTATTAGTCAACATTGATGAGATTTAGTAATGACAAAAGAAGGTGTCTTTGAAGTGTGTAATAGTTTCCATTCAATGTCAACTCTGAAAAGCTGTCATTGAAAAACCCATAATTATTTGGTAGCTATTAAAGGATTGATTTCTTGTAGTGCATGACATGTTCCAAGTGCAAGTCAAGCCACTAGTAATGATATATATTGATTATGGAGAATTAATTATACTTTTTGCTAAAATTTGATTTAAATATGAGAAACGATGCAAGTATCACTTTTTTGTCATGTCAAGTAAATAACTCTTACTCAAAACATATTGTAAAGGTAGTTTGTTCGGGCATGGTTCAAATTTAAACTTTTGAGATACATTGATTATTAAAATATTATTAGATAATGTACAAATTAATGAGTTTAAAATTAACTACTATGTATATAATGCCAAAGGAATGATATATAAATTGACAGATATAATAATAGTTAAAAGGAAGCATAATGAATGGCTTAAACAAGTGTAGCTAAAACCAACATGTAACAGTTAATTATTTCTCAGTGACATTGAAGACAAAAAAGAAAGAAGAAAACTTACTAGTCCCTCCCCCTAAGTTTTATTCATATTTAGTTCCAGTCTAATAAGTTACATTTTAATAATCCAAAATTATTTTTGGTTGAAATTTTAAAAAAAGGAACTTCATATAAATTCAATTATTTACTCCTTTATGTTTATTTTGTGCAACAATATCCTGTGCTTTGTGCTTGGCCATTGGCTAACATATGATCCTCTCAATCTGTATTTATATTGCTTTAGAAACTTTTGATGATTAGCTATTATAAATTTTTTTTGGGTGGAATATAAATTTTAGATATATAAAAGTGAGGCATAATAAAATTCTAATTTTTATAAGAAACTTTCTAGGATTTAATTGGTAGCAATACTTTTTTGTGATGTTTCTGTAATTAGAAGTTGTTTAAAACTTGAAAGTGAGAATTTTTTTCTTAGTATTCGGATTCACATAAACAAGTTAGGTTACATACCATCCATATAGATTATGGTTTGCTTTAGTAAGGTTTATACTCCTGTAATCTAGACTTGTATTACCTATTAACAATATTAATTCTGGAAGTGTTCTCCTAATAGCCTTAATATATCATTCTAGATTGTTGGTAAGCTTGAATGCATATACGTCCCTTCTTCTACTAGTTTGCAGTAGTCAAGTGAATGAAGACAAATGTTGGCTTTGTGGAACGAATAGTCTCTAAGGAATTTTAATACACCCATAATTCCATCTAGGAAATGAAGTTGCACTAGAGTATTCTTTCCTTGTATATGGATTAATGATAAGCCTCTGCTTCGAGAGAGAGGAGTCTCCTAAAAAACAAAAAAAATTATACTAAATCGTGTATATTGTTGATTTTCTTTCAGTCAATACAAATTCATATTTATATAAAGCTGCTCAACCAATTAGCTAGCTACAACTAGTCTAACTGATTCTTTTAACAATGTATCAGCATTTTCACATCACACACATGCACTCTTAACTTTTTAAGGAGTTACATAATTAGTTGTCTTTTGGGCTTAGTTTGGTTACGCATGGGACTTCTTCCTTCCAGCCTAGCTTTTTACTTGATATCACCTGGGTCTGGTTCATCAATGGCTGAGTTTGTATCTTTCTTCCTATTTCCAAAAACACCTCACCCTCAAGGTGTAAGTTAGGATAGGCGTTCAGGATATCTGAAATGGTCTCCTAAGATGAGTCCTTTGGGTAGAGTCCGTGCCATTGATGAGGGCTTTAGCAAGAAAAGAGTTTACATGGTCCTGATAGTCCAAGATAACCATGGGTTAAACTATTGGGTGATTTTTCATAGCTTTAGGCGACAGTGGTAGAGCTTGGGAACTTGACTCTCCATGGTAAGATTTGAGTAGTGAAGCATGGAAGATATGATGGATTTTAGACCCTTGGGGTAGTTCAAGTTCAAAAGCTATGTCCCCCAAGCATTGTATAATTTGAAAAGGCCCATAATATCTTTTTTCTTATTTTTGTACAATTGTTTCTTTTACTGAACCTTATCAGTATGGTCTTAATTTGATGAGCACCAGATCACCCAGTTTAAAGGGATAAGGAGTCTGCCTTTTATCTGCATAAAATTTCATACTTTCTTAAGCCTTGAGAAGCTTTCTTTTAGTGTCTATAGCTTTTAGCTTAATGCTTCCTGCCAAGTACTGAGGAATGGAAGGAGGTAGCTTCCCAAAAACTACATGGAAAGGAAAAACGCCGGTGGAAGTATGAATAGATGTGTTGTAACTCCACTTTGCCCAGTGCCAATAATGACTTTATTGCTTGGGTCTATCATGAACAAAGGCCTGTAAGTACTGTTGGAGGGTCTGGTTGTAACATCCTTTTTTTTTTCCTTATTATTATACAATATTGAGTTCACATACATATCATTAATCAAAACGTACATGCAACATATCAAACACATAGATATTTACATCTTGTTTATTTTGGTTGACCAATTCCGGAGATACAAGTGCGGGTGGTTGCACCTTCATCGGGATCTGAGCCAACTCGACCACAAACATCTTATTTGATTCTGAGATCTGCCCAACATAAAGTAACTCGATCCAATGTGCACTAAAAGCCAGAGCTACAGAAAATCTGCATAACTAATTTTCTGAACATGATATGGAAATATAGTGAGAATTAAATCCTAGTAAGTTCAATAATAAATCATCGTCAATATAGCTCATCACGTCATGTTTAGCTGTATAAACTACAGAAAATATCTTTGGTCACATGAATGCATTACATCTATGCACATAAGAATTATACAGTAATGATATGTATGACAGGATTAACTATTTTCAGAATATCATATGATGGCCATCAACTTATTCTCATTTCAAGCTACCCCGGTCAGGGTGAGTATCCTTTACTCTCCGGTACGGGCTTTTCTCGCTCCGTCCGATATGGCCCACTTTCTCTTTCTTTTCTCATTAACATGATCATAACCGTTGGTAGGGCGTCACCTACTGGTGCACCACACGGATTGCCATGTGACCGTGCTCATTTCTTTTCTTTTCCCAATGATAGCCAAAAATATGCTTTCAATAACAAGTATGTTCATCAAAATATAACTATTACCATAAATAATTGGTAATCATGCCATGAACATAACCATTTCAAATATCACTTTATAAAATATTTCCATGTCAGAATTTCACACTTAAGATGGTAAGAAGTTCATACAATGGCAATGGCTATGGCATATACTAGTCATTTATTATTTTCATTTATTAGATTCGTCTTCTTTTTTTAAATATTAATTTTATTTTTTTATTTTCTTGATGCAGGTTTTCATCATATCTAACCTTCTCTTTATGCTTGGCCTTTAGTATTTTTTCTTCTTATTTATATCATTTCCAGCACATGTTCTTACAAATTTATAGAGCATTGTTCTCCAATTTGATTTCTACTATTACCCTATAGTTAAAGAGGTTCATCTAGGGTAGAAAAATGTTGAAAATAGGCTTAACCAGCTTCCAACACGGTCTGGCCATGTTCCAAGACATGGCCACACTTTAAAAATACTTCAAATGTACTCAAAGACAGCCCCGAACATAGCTATCCCGTGCTTGAAGTACCCAGAACACGGCCTGGCCGTGCTCTGTGACCGTTTCTCACTAATCAGAGCATAACTCTCTCATTGTAACTCTGATTGAGGTGATTTTGGTGTCTATGGAAAGCTAAGACAATTATCTAAAACTGTTATGTTATTCATATGAGCAAAATAGTAATCAAAATTGGTGATATTACTCCCTCAAAGTACAGATTATTTCTTCTCGGGTAGGTTCTAACCTCTACCTACTAATCTATCTATATCTCCCTCATAAGAATTCCAAATTAAGTGATTCCAGTGGCTATAAATCCGTGACACATATATCTATAATTCATATGTTAACCATTTATTTTAATTCCTTATAGAAGTTTCCCAGAAATTAAAACACCGAAACTATCCTAACATATTCTTCCCTGATTAACCATTTTCTGACCTTTGTTTACTAATCGGACCATATCTACCTCATATGAACTCTAATTTGAATGATTCCAGTGGCTAAAAATCCATGACACACATATCTATAATTCATATATTAACCATTTATTTTAATTCCTTATAGATTGTTCCCAGAAATTAAAACACCCATAACCATGCAGAACTATCTACACCAACCTAAGTATTCAAACATACATCACATGCAAGATCAATATGTAACATGATATAGCAACATCCATGACCAATCATCAAAATTCTAAAATCAAAATCTCATATAAATATTATAGGTTTCAAAAGTTTTCTTCAAAAAGAAATATTGTTAAACTTACATGGAGCACTTAGTCCCCTAGACTTCTCCTTCCTCTTTCTTCCTTTCTTCCTCTCCTTTCCTCACTCTACCTTGCTTCTATTTTTCCTCTCCCTCACTTAGACGAAATTCTAATGTTGTAAGGGTGAGTTTTCTTATATAGACCACCAAATAATTCACCTTTCATGATCATGGGTCTACCTTATCACAATTAGGATACACTTTGTTGAATTTTTGGAAAACAAACAACTTATGTTCTTGTCTTCCTCTTCCTTAGTCAAGATATGCATAAGAAAAGGAGATTTGTATTTTGAAAATTATGATGATATGTTCTTAAGATAAGGGACAAGGTCCCTTTGATTTAGGGATTCATTTCCATTTTCTTTTGTCTTAAACAAGTATGATAGGTTTGCCTTTTTTAGGTGGCAAATTTCTAGCCCTTGAATCTCCATTATTTGGTTGATATTATTTGTGTAGGATAGGAATGTTTTTTCCTAATACCATGTATTATCATACCACTTGCTAAAATTATGAGTGTAGGATATAGATGTTTTTGTCCTAAAGCCTTGTATTATTATGCCACTTGCCAACATGATGAATGTAGAATCACACCACTTGCTAAATTTTTGTCTTAATGCCATGTAACCTAATATTTATTATTATTACATTATTATATCATCACCTAATTTATTTTATTTTATTTTTCCTCTTGGATTTGGGCTTATTCCTACCCATTATGGGATTATTCCTACCCATTATGGGATTATTCCTACCCATTTTCTTTGCTTTGGATAAAATTCTACCTTTCTTGGAGGGCTTGGTCACATTTTCATAATTTTTGGGCTATTGGTCCAATTACTATATCCTAGTCCAAGTCTATGTTTTATTTCTTGCTTAGGTTATCCAATGGGCTTGCTAGAAACTTATATGAAGTGGAAAAACTCTACATGATGTGTCCATAGGTAAAAGCCCAATGTATGGGTAAATGTTTTAAATTTAATAACTCTAGTTCTTGAATTAGGAAAAATTACCCTAATCCAATGTTCTTGAAATTTTAAGACCTTTACTTGTTTCTAAAAATTTATCTTCCTTATCCAAGAATTTTACATCTCTTTAGTATGTTATTTCTAATTTATGTTTTTCCTATTAAGTTTTTCCTCTTTATTTGTTCTCTTAATGGTAGAAACATTTTCTATGCATATACATAAGGTGAAGAATTTCTAAGAATTATATTTCCTTAGATATCTAAAATATTGTCTAATAAACTTTATTTCCTTAATTAAATTATCAATAAAAGAAATGAAATTAGGGATGTTACATTGGTTGACTACTTCTGTTTGGCCATCACTCTGCAGATGATAAGCAGTTGACATGCGTAACTTGGTACCGCTTAGTTTGAAAAGCTCCAGGCAAAAATGAATCATAAATATAGAATCTCAGTCAGAGGTAATACTTTTAGGAATCCCATGTAATTTACAGATCATCTTGTCTAATAATTCTGCCACCATGCTTGTTGTATAATGGGTAGGTAATGTAACAAAATGTGCGACCTTGGAGAATTGATCAACAACAACAAGGATCACTGTATATCCTTGAAATTGAGGTAACCTTATAATGAAATCGAGAGAGATATCTTCCAAAACTTCTGAGGAGGGTGAAATAGGGTGTTGTAACCCATAAGGGTGCTATGTGGGATTCTTAATCTGTTGACAAGTGAGGTACTTAGTAACATAGTTTGTAACATCTTTCCAAAAGAAAATTTCATTGAGCCTTCCAAGAGTTTTGGCAATGCTTGCATGTCCGCTAATTAGTTAGGCATGGAATTCCTCCAATATGACGTGTTTGAGGGGTATAGTGATCCAATGAACAGCTTCCCTTAATGGAAAATAAGGCCATCAATCAACTACTTATAAGGATGCATTTGCAGGTTAACTTTTAGTTCCTACAACAGCTAGGAAAGTTCGGGTTTCGTGGAATAAGTTTCCTGTAATTTGGAGAAGAACTCAAAATATGGCATAGTGATGGCAAGCAACTGTGGAAATGAATGCGTAGCTCAACAACTCTATTTAGAGCTCCCAATTTGTAGAGGATTTCATAATCGAAACCTAGGAGTTTTGTGAGATAATACTGCAACTATAATGTTTGAATGACTTGATTCATAAGTTATTTCAAACTCTTTTGAATTGTATAAATGATAAACTTCTTGCCCAAGAGGTAGGTGTGCCATTTCTTTACTGCAACTGTGATGGAATGTAATTTTTGTACGTAAGTGGAAGCATATAGAAGCTTAGGGTAGAACATTTTATTGAAGTAACTTATGGAATTTCCATCTTACAAAAGAACTTCACCCATGCCTTACCCTGATGCATTAGCCTGGAGAATAAAGGGTTGTCAAAAATCTGGTAAGGTAAGTATTGGTGCACTTAATATTGCATGCTTTAATTGTTCAAAAGCTCTTTTCATGGAATCATTCCAAACAAATGCGTCATTCATGAGCATGTTAGTTAGGGGAGATGCAATTGATGCACACCCTTTTATGAATTTTCTATAGAATTCGGTTAGCCTTAAGAAACCCCAGAGTTGTTTGATGTCATTGGGTTTGGCCTCAAAGCCATGGCTTAAAGCTTCTCAAGATTAGGAATTACACCATTATAGGAGATAATATGACCAAGATAAGCGATGGTGTTCTGTACGAAGAAACATTTGGACTTCTTCAAATAAAATTCGTGCTGTAGTAAGTAGAGAGAGTAGTCTTGAGATGGTTAACATGCTCCTCTAATGTCTTGCTGTAGATTAAGATATCATAAAAAAAAAACAAAAAACTGTCGGAGAAATGGTTAAAACAGAGCATTCATAGTAGATTGAGGATTCGAGCTCTCTATAATCAGCAAAGTAGCTAAGTCGTGTTCTACTATGTCAGAAAACCCAGAATTAGGCACGAGCAACAAAAAATATTGTTTACAAATGTGGTTGCTGTGGAACTTTTCATCACAGTTATAACAAAGGCCTTTATCTTGTCGGCCTTGCATTTTAGCAGGGGATAACCGCTTGATGGGTGTCTTGGATGTAAAGGCAATACTGGTTGCTGGTGATTGTGGCAATTTGGAAGGGTTAGAGATAATGGTCATAGTAGGGGAGTGGGAAAATGGGTGAGTTGAATGATTAGTATAAGGTATTTTACTCAAAAAATTGGTGGAGGGTCATAAGCGAATACGATTTTGATAATCCATGAGTTTGTGTTCTTGGAGTTTGGCGAGGGCAACATCTTGAGATAGGGAGATAGGTTAGAGGGCTTGGAATTCTAGTCATATATCAGGTTTAAGGTTAGAGATGAAACAGCTCAGCAAGAAGGGTAGAGGAAGGCCAATGATGCAATTGGCGAGAGTTTTGAATTGTGTTTGATATTCATGAACTGAACTAGTTTGGCATAGCTTGAACATAGAACCTTTGGGATCCTCATACAGAAAGGGTGTGAATCCGATTTCAATGGCTTGGATGAAACTAGGCCATTGATGAGTGAATTTTATACTCATAAATTAATTATAATTAACTTAGAATTTTATTAGTTTTTGAGTAATTTATGTTAGATTTATGTGTGATTGTGTGTTTATTTTGTAGGTAAAAAGAAGATGAAAACTCAGGAAAATTGGAGAAAAAAAGTAAGAATTGCAGATTTTGAATAGCTTCAATGTTTCTTTACTAATTTGAACATATCTCTCTCATCCTAGCTCCAATTGAGATGATTCAAGAGTCTGTGAAAATACAAGAAAAATATATATAATGTTTATGTTTTAAGTTTTAAGAGATTTAGTGTCTAGACTGTATATATTGGTGTCACAATCCGAAGATGATAATGAAGCTTTTGAAAAATAATAAAAAAGATAGAGTTTGAGTTAAATTGAAATATCTTTTATTAAAAGAGTTTGAGTTAGACTAAAAGAACTTTTAAAGTAGAGTTTGAGAATGATTCAAAGAGTTATTTTTACCTTTAAAAAGGACCATGAAGTTATGAATTAGGGAGGAGGAGATGAGTTATAACTCTTTATAGATAGCGACTTCAACTCCATCTTCTTCTTTTTCTTATTCTATGTTTTCTTTTTATGTTCTAGTTTATTTTCTAGGACTACTATGTAACCTAATTATGAACTTTTGTATTTTCTATTCAATTTAATCAGTGAATTATTTTCCTTAATTAATTTTCTATCTGTGTATAATACTTCTAATTGCTTGATCAATATTTAGATGATCTGTTAATCATAATGAGACTGAGAGGAGATTTATGTGTCTAGAGTAGTGTATAGGAGCCACATATTGCATGTAAGATAGAGATATACTTGTATGATCTATAGTCTTAATTGAGAACCATAAAACTTAATGAATCTTTGTTTGTTATAATTCACATGGAGATATAGTGGGTTAGCATTCGAAAGATGTTTCTATTAAACCTCGAGAGAGGCTAGTGGATAATTTAGAGTATATTGACTGGCAATTAATATTATAATTTTTAGATTAAAGAAATAGATAAATGCAAAGTTGATTAATTATGATAAAATCGGAATCCCTAGTATATCAATTTATTGATAGTTTTTGATTTATTTTCGCATTTTGTTTAATTTTATTTTATTCTTGCATTCTTAATAAAGTTAACATTCGAATTATTCAATTGTGGTAAAGATTAATTTAGTACACTAATTAATAACATCAATCGTCATGGAATCGACACTCTATACTCGCCTATAGAGATTTTATTTTTATTACTTGACAACGATAGTGTACGTTTGCACTTTAACGAATATCTAATTTGTATGTATCAAATTTTTGGCACTGTTACCGGTGAATTAATTTTTTTATTAATATTGTTACTAAGTAATCCTAATCCTAGTTGAATTTTATTTTTATCTATTAACTATGATTTTTTGTGCAAATTTTCAGGTATTATCTCAAGAGAACAAATCTGTTGCTAAGGAGAACTCAGAAAATATGAAATGAATTGCTGGAATCATTGGGCAACTCTAAATTTTTGCCGCAGAGATTTAAAAAATCTACAGCCCAAGAAAAATTTCAAAAAATATAATTATGTATAAATTCAACTCAAATACAATTTATATTTTACTCTTGAATCTTGAGTGTGTGTGAGTGAATAGCCTCGTGACACTTTTTGCACTTAGATGAGTTTATGTAACTCAATATTTTAAGGGAAAATCTCTAAATAATTGAAGTTTTAAGAGCTCCATAGGCTTATTTTTTCATGTCACTCTCTACTAATGTAAGCTAAACACCACACTTAGGATCAATAGGACTTCCTTATGCTTGTAATATGGCTTGTGTTCAAGATAGGATAAATGATATTAAACTTAGCTCAAATCACCTAAATACACATGATCATTGTAAATTCTTTTATAGAGCTACTAGAGTTTATTAAGGGATTTCCCCCAAACTTATTTTTCAACTCCCTTTTTCATTCCATTACTTCATTCAGTTTTTTTTGTTCATCACTTTTTTTCTCCTTTTCTCCTCATTCACATATATATATTTTTTTCATGTGTACATCCCTTTTTTCTTTTTTTTCTTCTTTTTTTTAACTTCCTTCTTCTTTGCATTCCATGCTCCACCCTTCCAACCTTTTAATAGTATAGCTTTTAACAAAATATTTCAAGAATAATCATGCTTTTGAACTAAAAAGGTAAAAAATAAAGCTGTTTTTGGATTAATAATAATATGGGTATCAAAGAAAAAGTTCAATTATGCTTAAAGTAGGGAGACTAAGGATATAAAAATTTATAGGTTGACTTGAAAGGTTTAAATGATCCAAAAGTGCCTAAATCATCTCCTAAATTAGGTGTTAGCCTAGAATTTCGCTTAAAGCAATAATCAAATAAGTTGTAGAGTCCTTTTGAGAGCGTATATATAATTTTTGAATAACATATACCTTATCTGAGTATTTAACTAGTCAAATGCTCAAGGGTTGAGTGCTCAAAATTTTTCAGGATTCTTAAGTAAAATAATAAATTATAAGAGAATTAAATTCACACATAAATATAACTTATATCCATTTTTCAAAAGCTAAAAAAAAATTAAAACCAATCAAATAATTGGCTCTTAGTGTTATCTACTCCAACAAGTCACTCAAAACATAAATTTGAGACATGCAATCACACAACTTGCTTAAATGTAATAAATAGTGCATGCATTGAGGAGAGTTAGAATATTTAGTAGAAAACTCAATCATTCAATCATAAAATTCACCACAACTTTAAGGTTTACATTGTCCTTAATGTACAAGCATAAGAAAAATTAAGTATAGGGAACTTCCCTAAATTTTTGACTCATGAGGGATTGATTTCTATAGGAAAGGGTTGATTAAGTCCTTTATTTCTAATTATCATGCTATGCTGAATTAAGCAGAAATTTTTTGTCTTACTCTTTTTTTCATTTTCCTTTTTTCATAGCCGGGTTTCCTACTGATAAGCGCTTTAACAACCATACTTTTTAATCTATATAACTCTAAGAGGGATTAGTATAGCTTGCTCTTTGTTGAACTTCACATTCTCATAAGCATCTCCAAAAAATATATAGCAAAGATATTCAGGTGATAGTTTCATACCAGGAGGAAAATCGCCCTAGAATACATTCTGAAGATATTCATATGATAGTTTCAATTCTAGAGAAATATTACGTAATGTTTGATGTAGCTCTTTCTCTATTTTAACCACTGGTGTTGTTGCATAAATTTTAGGATCTGACTTATCTTTACTCTGTTCATCTTTCCTTTTAGTCTTGCCTAGTGATGCTTCATTATGTTATGCTTCTAAAGTGCTTACATAGTGAAGAATCTCTTCACCTTCACTAGCCCCAAGTAAATCATCTCCACAACCTACTAAATTAATGATGTTAAATGCTTAAGTTAAGGTAATGACACCTTACTTTGGGATATTAGCAAGTGCATTTAGATAGATCTCTTTCTAATAGTTCTCCACAACTTATTCCTCAAAGCAAGTGCTGATCTCCTCTATTTCAGGCTCAGTTAGCTCTCTGTCACTCTGAAACATCTAATATTTACTTACTTTTCTAGTTCTTCCTCAATATCACCTGGTAAAGAATATTGGGATTTGTTAGTGATGAGTTCAACAAGCTTACTTGCTTGGGACTCTAAATTTTTTATGGCAGCTCTTTAGCTCTTAATAGCAGTATATGTTCTTGCCATAATTGCTTAACATCCTTTTGACATCTCTTAGTACTTTCTTGGAATTCTTTGGTACTTCTTTCAAGTTGGGCAAAAGCCTCTTTTAAAGAATCTTTAAGTGGTTGGGTTTGAAATTGATTATTTTAGTATGAGAAATTTTGACGATTGTGTCAGTCTTAATCATAGTGGTTGTAATAAAATTTGTTTGGCATGTAAGAATTTCCAACCCAATGGAACGGCTCTGTTTGGAATGGAGCATATGAATTACCAACACGGTTTTCATAATCAGATTAGGCTCCATAATTTGTGGGCAAAGCATAATATTGAGGTGCCCAATGATTCTAGCTATTCATATTTTTTGAATTCTCCTTAGTAGCAGATTTGTTCTCTTGAGATAATACCTGAAAATTCGCACCAAAAAGCACAATTAATAGATAAAAATAATATTCAAGTAGGATAAGGATTACTTAGTAAAAATATTAATAAACAAATCAATCCCTCGACAATGGCACCAAAAAATTGATATGCATTAATTAGATATTCGTTTAAGTGCAAATGTATACTATCGTTGTCAAATAATAAAAATAAAATCTCTATAGGCAAGTATAGAGTGTCGATCCCATGAGGGTTGATGTTATTAATTACTGTACTAATTAAGTTTTATCCCAATTAAATAATTTGAATGTTAAATTTATTAAGAATGCAATAATAAAATAAAATAGAACAAAATGCGAAAATAAATCCGAAACTATCAATAAATTAATATATTAGGGATTCTGATTTCACCATAATTAATCCACTTTGCATTTATCTATCTCTTTAATCTAGAAATTATAATATTAATCACCAATTGAGATACCCTAAATTATCCACTAGCATCTCTCAAGGTGTAATAGAAACATCTTTTGAATGTTAACCCACTATGTCTCCACGTAAATTATAACAAACAAAGATTTATTAAGTTTTATAGTTTTCAACTAAGACTGCATAGATTATGCAAGTATATCTCTATCTTACATGTAATCTATGGTTCCTACACACTGCTCTAGACACATAAATCTCTTCTCGGTCTCATTATGATTAACAGATCATCTAACTGGTGATCAAGCAATTAGAAGCATTATACACAGTATAAGAACTCAATTAAAAAAATAATTCATTGATTAAATTGAATAGAGAATACAAAATTTCATACTTAGGATACATTGTAGCCCTAGAAAATAATCTAGAACATAAAACAAAACATAGACGAAGAAAAAAAAGATGACGGAGTTGAAGTTATTGTCTAGAGAGAGCTAGAGCTCTTCTCCTCCTTCTTAATTCATAACTTCATGGTCCTTTTTAAAGGTGAAAATAACTCTTTGAATTCTTCTCAAACTCTATCTTTAAAAGGTCTTTTAGTCTAACTCAAACTCTATATTCTTTTATTATTATTATTTTATTTTTTAAAAATTGTATTATCATCTTCGGATTGCAACACCAATCTCTAACATCTCGACATTGTATCTCTTAAAACTCAAAACATAAATTTTTTAAATCTTTCTTATATTTCTATAGTCTCTTGAATCATCTCAATCGGAGCTTGGATGAGAGATATATATTCAAATTAGTGAAGAAACATCGAACTTATTCAAAATATGCAATTCTTACTCCTTTTTCTCCAATTTTCCTTAGTTTTCATCTTCTTTCTACCTACAAAATAAACACACAATCATACATAAATTACTCAAAAATTCATAAAATTTTAAGTAAATATAATTAATTTATGAGTATAAAACTCACTCATCACATACCCATTAGGCATTTAAAATTTTTAACCTAATCACACATAGCTCTTCTTTGCTATGATGTAAAGGAAAACTTAATCTTTGGCTTCATAAATTTTTCTTTAGGTACCTCTTGCAATTCTAAATCTCTTCGCCTACAACATCCCTTCAAATCCATTCTTCCTTTAATATTATCCTTGGTCTTTTCTTTAACGTTCTTGATAGTATTAAAAACATTATCAAACCCATTTTTCTCTATGTGTATGACGTCTAAATTATGTTTAGGTAGTTGAAAATTACAGTAAGACAACTCCCCAAAAAATGCTTTGTTCTGTCAAATTATGATTTTCCTCATAACCTAGCAATCTAAAAAGTCCATCTTCATATACTTTAGGAAGTGTAGAAACATCATCCCATAATTCTTCCCCGTTCAATCTCAAAGTTGGTAAGTCTTTTTAAATTAATTTCTTAAATGAATCTTTATTCCTTTTAAATACATGCATGGCTCAATGGTAAGAACTGACAATGATAATCGAAACATGCGTTCTTTTCCGATACTTCAAAGTAAACGCTTTTGAAAGGTTTATGATAAAGACATACTAATTTTTTAGTGGTATCTAACCTAACAACATCTCATATGCTGAAAAATCATTGATTGTCTACATTAATGTTAGTCTAATTTGGAAATTTTGTTTTCTCTAGATATGGTATGTTGAACTGCTTTCTTCCCGTCATATCTATAGCTCTTTTATTAGTGGCTGCTAGTACACTTCAATATTACTCTTGGGATTATAAAGACCAAGAACAATTGCAACTAAGAATATGTATGGAGGAGTCATGCACAATTCAGGAGAAAGATTGTAAGGAATAACAATGATAGGCCAACACAAGTATGGTTAACTGCTTGACAATAAGGAGTAAATACGTCCACACATAAACCAAATCTAACTTTTCATAGTCCTGCTCATAGTCAGAATACATTCTATGAAAGTTCTTTCATAGTCTCCATTAGATGAGTGACGCAAGACGCCATGCTCCCTTATGTTCTTTTGAGTGCCGCCTTGTGTCTTGAACAGAGCTTATCAAGACATATAGCCTTTGCAATCAAGAAATCAATGGCTTTTCAAGGAGACTTCTTTGCATGTAGTTTGACTACTTACTTTATGTCGAGGTGAATCGCAAAACCTACAACTCATCTCATTAATGTCATTTTTATAATAAAACATACATTCATTAGGGCAAAATCAATCTTTTTAGAAAAGAGACCATGTTTAGAAACCAAATTTTTGGTTCTATACTGATCAGGGGGTATCACACTCATCCGGTCATCCCAAAAGGAGACCATGAGATGCACATGGCAAAGAAAAAAGTATTTCAAAAACAATTTTGAAACTTTTTTTTCCTGTAAAGTCTCCATCAAAATTTATTTTTAAAAGAAATTTTGGAAAACTTTTTTCATTGAAAAATTGATCCTGAAACCAAGATGGATTTGGGAGTTTGATACGCAGGGGAAGATGTTAGGTACCCCACAATGTCCATGTAAAACAAAAAAAAAAGTACTTGAAGAATTTAAACATATAATTAAACTATTTATACACCCCAGATCTCCCTATCAAACACAAGTACGCATAAATAGAGAGCACCAAGAAAAGAGAAAAAGAAATAAAAATTTATAGCTTTGGACTTGATCTAGGAAAACCTAGAGCCTACGTATCCCTTAGGGGGTTCAAAACCCACGTAGTTCAAATGGGATAAAAAAACATAAGGGTGTGTGGAATTTAATTTTAACTAAACTGAAAAATATGTTTGCAGGAAAAAATAAAAATAAATTAAATCTAAGGTGAGTTGATTCATTTTATTTTGAAAAATTAATTTTATCCAATTATCTTCTCATTATTCACATTTTGATTTTTTTTCTTAAAAAAAGATTTCACTGGTTATACTTGCACAATGGCCCCATCGGAACCTGATTTTTTACATGTGTCTTTGAAACTCATAATTCCTAAAAATCATTTTTTTATGACGAAATAAGTGCACAAGCATGGCAGATAATAAGCATCTGATGATACAAGAAATAGAGAACTGAAATTAACCTTAACGTTCCCCAAATCCTTTCTCGCCATTAATAGAAGCTTTCCGATGAGACACCACCTTATGCATAGGTACAAGGGAGAGGCCACCTTAGAGAGGTCCCCCCCGGTCCCATCATTGACACAAAAACCTATGAATAATCCTAGCGAACAAATGTTCCTTGAATGCAAAATAAAAATAAAATCAAAGGAAATCTTAATCTAAAAATACTGCCTTGGTCTTGTCTTGGATATCCCTCATCAATCATCATCAGGTTCCATTCCAAATTTCTCCCATTAGCCATACCAATTACCAAATGTAAAGAATAAATAAAAAAAACGGGGTGGGGGGGGGGGGGTTCGACATTGTATCAATTTATGCCCAATCTATATAAAAATATGTCAAACAAAATAACAAGTGCCTTAATGTCCATTAATGTGCTATGTAATACATGAAAGTGGCTTATATGGCTTTCATGACATATTAAAAGTGAGTCTAAACATTGTGCAAGCAAAGTAGCCAAATGATACGTATGATAAATAGTAAAGTAGGCCAAAGTGATATAACGAAACATATGTGCCCAAGACTAGGTATACATGTGACATTCCAAGACATGTATTAATATTATACAATGACGCGAAATATTCCACTCCTCAGTCCCAGCACCCTACATCATCTCAATTCAAAGCATCCCTTATTTTCAAAAGCATGTTATTTAATTTGTATATTTTTGTAAGAGAGAACCCACCAACATATTGGTTCTGTTACCAAAAAAAGAGGTGCTAAATCCCCGTGTTCCACTTAGAAAGAATCGGCGTCAGAATCATATTCTTTAAAAAAAAAAAAAGGCATAAGCTATAGTCATATTGTAACTAAATTCATAGCCAAACATTACCTGGATCAGTGACGACTCAATGGATTTATTCTCTTTATTATGCTTCTTGCTTCTTGGTTGATGGGATGGTGCCTTCTTAAGCTCTCTTTTCTTTATCTCCAATTTCCTCTTGCTTATGGGTGATCGCGGTTGCTATGGATTGTCATCCCTTTGCCGTTCACCATGGTCTTACCTTTTAAAAGGAAGTTGACCTCTCGTGATAAGGATTAGAAGAACCTTCCTGATCCTTATCACATAATAAGCGAGTTTATTCCTCTCTTTTTTTTCTTTCAAATAAATATATGAATTGTTTTTATAATATCAAAATACATCCACTTTCTCTATGTATTAATATTATAAACTAAGATTTTTATTATTTCAATTTTTTATTATATATCTCTTAAATTTCATTAATATCTTTTTTCTTCCAAGTATCTTCACAGATCACTAGTATTATAAAAGATAAATGAGAATCATATTTTTGATTATATTATCTGGCAAAATTAATATTTAAAAATTTATGAATAAATTAAAATATTTTAAAAGAATCCTAAACAATGGACCTTAAATGTTGGTTAATGAATATTTTGACCTAAAGCTCAATGAAAGTGATGGATGATGGGCTAAAACACAAAACAGACGCAAGCAATGGGAAAAAAAAGGGTTTGATGCCAAGACACCGAAAGGATGCTATCCTGAAGTCCGAAAATTGAAATTTAAAGACTTTGACTCAATTGGACTCAAATAAATAGAAAAATATTTTTAAAATTTGTTTAACTTCGATCTGAACAGAAAAAATATTGCTTGGACTAAAAGGTATCCCGATAAAATATGGTGTTTATAGTGGCTATAATGTTATCCAGTGGAATAGTTTTGTAATAGCCGTAAATTTAATAAAGTTCAAAGTAAAAAAAATTTTGAATCAAAGAGAGAATCTTGAAAATGGAGATATAAGAACCGATGAAAATAAGTTTATTTATTACATGGATTAAAGAATTACAAAAGGAATATGAGAATTTACGTTCTGGGGTTAAAATACAATTTCTTAAAAGTTACGGGGTCAAAGTGTAAATAAGAAAAATTTGCAAGGACCTCCCTCTAAAAGTGAATTTTTGCAGGAAGGTCCCCTGGGATATTTTAAGGGTCGTAGCTACCTCCAGAACTGCATAATCAGATATTTTTCTCCCTCCTCCAATTTTCTCTCTAAAAACCTTCTAACTTCTCTCTAAGATTTCTCCCCCTACGGACCTCAGATTTTGACACCACCACCGCCAACGGACTCAGAACAAAGAGTTCTACAAATCCATAATTGGTTTCTGGAGATTGGCCGAAAAATTGAAGGAAAAATTGCCTAAAGAGGTAATATCCGAAACTCCTATCTGTAGGTCTCAAACGCAAAAACTGACACTGTAGATTAATCCAGAAGGTACCTAAACCTTTGAATCTCAAATTTTAGGTCCAGAATCCCTTGCACGCGCCCCCACGTGCCGAATCTTCCCCGGTGAGTGAAGTCCACGAGCAGCCTTCCTTGGTGGCGCGTGTAGCGCGCGTCCCCGGACCCTGTTGCATTGACTTGCGTTGACCGAGCTATTGGAGGACAAATTTCGCAAATCCAGAGTCGTTTTTAAGGTTTTTGGACGTTCTGGACTCGATTTTGGGGTGTATTTTGCTGAATTTGGACTAAAAACAAGGATTTTAGGGTTGTCCAACTTGGTACCCTAATTTTGTGAGTAGATGATTTTTCCTATGTCTTATTTTTACTCTTTTTGAAGTTTACATTGATAAACGAGCATGATTACAAGTTATTTATACTTTTATATGATCCTGAAATGATTTAGAATATCTGAAATGGTTGCAATATGAAATCTAGTTTAAGAAGAGTATGACTTTTGAAATGAATTTTGAAATACATTGAACATGTGATTTTTACATGTATTTTTTTCATGATATGGCAAAAGAAATATGTTATGCATATTGATAAGAGTCAAATTATTGCATTTTTGTTATGAGTTAAATGTTGATATTTGTGTGAAAATTGTGTTTATTTGATTATTTAATCCACAAATGTCATTTCACGGGTATTTCGTGTTTAAAGTGCAATTTCAGGTAAAATCATAATTTTGGAGAAGTTTGAGACAAATTTCAATGATCGGGATTGAGTGAGAATAAAAGAAAACAAAGTTTCAAGATTTGGAATTGCCGGCGGCGGCGAGAAGCGGAAATTTTCCTGAGAGCATGAGTTTTGACGGATGCAAACCTCGCCGCCGGCGAGAACTTGAGATCTAACATTTTATTTATTTTTCCAGAATTCTCGCTGCGGTGAGAATAATTGTGCCGCCGGCGAGTTTCGTCTGAAAACACATTTTTTATGTTGTTTTGTTCCAAAATTGCCCCTAAAACCCTAGATCTATATATACCATAAGATAGAGAAAGAGGGGACGACAGAGAGGACTGGGTCTGAGGCGTTTTTGGAGGAGAAAAAGCAATTTTGGAGAGAAAGCTTGGAGAATCTTAAAGGATTATCACCATTGTTGCTGCCAAGTGTTCATCTTCAAGAGTTCTTCATCTCTTCTCCTTAGCTTTTTATTTTCTGCAGTTTATTCCGATTTTGTATTCATGGATTCAGTTGAGATAATGGTTGTTCTTATTTCTATTATGAACTAATTCATTTTTGATAAGGCTATGATGTAGTTGAATCAAGAAAATCTGATTTCTTTTGTTATTGTTATATGAGTTCATTGTTTTCAAGTTGAGTATTTATTTCCATGCTTAATGCTTTTAAATTTCTGGCCAAGATTTAGATGATTTGTTGCATTATATTGAGACGGAGAGGAGATGTGTAATGAATGCTTCTTGTGATAAATACCGTATGTTGAATGCGAGTGTGAGACCTAATGCATGATGTATATGGTTATTCTAGAAATTCCATAAATTGTAATATGCTTGTTTGTGATTAAATCTTCATAGAAATATAGTTGGTTTTCATAGATAAGTAATTCTAATATAACTCGAGAGAGAGTATTAGATAAATTTGGGTTTTTCAACCATCACAGTTAGTTTTGATTCTCATATAACATAACTTGAAATCGGATTGAATTGATTCAGCGAAATCAAATGCCTTAGTGTTTTTATTCATTTGTGAACAACATTTAATTGTGTTATTTGCGTTTATTTTTAAGTTAATTTGCCTCTTAAATAATTTCAACAATTGGGTTTTCAAATAAAATTACGATTAGTCAATTTGGATACTTAGTAATGCCATTCCTTGTGGGTTCGATATCCGTACTTTTGTACACTTTATTACTTGAACGATTCGTGCACTTGCGAAAATACGCATCAAGTTTTTGGCGCCATTGCCAGGGAATGGTTTGATTTTATTAATATCGATACTACCTAATCTTAGTTTTAATTTGAAGTTAATTTGCTTTATCATTGTTTCATTTTTAATTTTGTTTTAAATTGAGTTTGTTGAGCTGTGTTAATTGTTTATTCATTTAGAGTTGTTGCTGCTCATTTGCATTAGTTATTTGAGTCATTTCTTGCAATTTTTTCAGTTTGTTTATTTTGCTCTTTTATTTTATTTACCATAAAAAAAGGGTAACTTTGTGTTGTTTGAGTGCCTGTTGATTTTCAGGTTGTAGGATTTTTGTATGCGATGTGCAAGAAGCCTTAACGTTCTTCCATTTGATCCGGAGATTGATCGAACATATAGGCGTCTAAACCGAGAGAGAAGGCATTCAACCTTAGCTCCTAATAGACAATCAGCCATGGATCCACCATTTGTCGAGGGAGGTGGAAATCGTAGAGCTTTGAGGGATTATGCTACGCCTAATGTTACTGGAACCACTTCGGGTATAAGGAGGCCAACTGTTCAAGCCAATAACTTTGAGATAAAACCATCCTTTATCCAAATGGTTCAATCAAATCAGTTTGGGGGAATGTCAAAGGATGATCCAAATGCACATATTGCTTACTTTCTAGAGGTGTGTGATCTTTACAAGATAAATGGTATGTCTGTAGATGCCGTAAGATTAAGGGTTTTTCCTTTTTCACATCGGGATAAAGCCAAGGAGTGGCTAAACTCATTACCACCGGGATCAATTACAACATGGAATGAGTTGGTTCAGAAGTTCTTGTCCAAGTTCTTTCCTCCTGCTAAGATGGCAAAATTGCAGAATGAAATCACATCATTTACACAGTATGACCAAGAATCATTATATGAAGCTTGGGAGAGATTCAAAGAAATGTTGAGGAAGTGCCCACATCATGGTATACCGATTTGGCTGCAAATCTCTACATTTTATAATGGGTTGGTTTCAAACTATCGGGCAATGATTGATGCTGCAGCTGGAGGATCTTTAATGAGAAAAACACCGGAGGATGCTCATGAGTTGTTAGAGATTATGGCAGAAAACAACAATCAATGGCATTCAGAGCGGGTAACTGCAAAAAGACCGGCAGGAGTCCATGAAATTGATTCAGTGAATGCTTTGTCGGCTCAAGTTGCTGCTCTTTCAAGAAAGATGGATTCTTTGTCATCCAAGTTCGAATCCAAACCAACTGCAGAATGTGATTTATGTGGTGGAAATCATGCTAGTATCGAGTGCCAAGTTGGAAATCCATTTGCTTCACCAAATGCTGAGCAAGACAATTATGTTTCAAATTTCCAAAGACCTCAACATAACCCATATTCGAACACCTACAATCCAGGTTGGAGGAATCATCCAAATTTGTCATGGAAAAATAACCAAGGGGGATTCAAACTGTCATCATCTTCCTACCAACCCCAAGAGAAGAAACAAACAGATTTGGAAGGAATTTTGGGGAAGTTCATTGAGGAGTCAAGAACAAATTTCAAAAATCAAGAGGCAATCAACAGAGACATCCAAAACTAACTGGGGCAGCTTTCAAAGCAGATTGCAGAAAGGTCTTAAGGATCGTTGCCAAGTGACACAATAAATCCCAAAGAGAATGCAAAGGCTATCACATTGAGAAGTGGTAAAGAACTTGAATGGCAGAGGAAATCGGAGAAAAAGATGGAAGAATCTAAAGAAAAGCCATCAACATCCCAAGATGTTCAACCTTCTCCAAATGCAAAATATGAGCCTCCTATCCCATATCCTCAAAGATTGAATAAGAAAAAGCTTGATAATCAATTTGATAAATTTCTGGAAAGTTTTAAGAAATTGCATATTAACATTCCTTTTGCAGAGATGTTGGAACAAATGCCCAAGTATGCAAAATTCATGAAGGAAATTCTATCAAAGAAGAGGAAGCTGGGAGATTATGAAACTGTCATGCTAAATGAGGAGTGCAGTGCAGTTCTTCAAAGAAAACTACCACAGAAATTAAAAGACCCAAGGAGTTTTACTATACCTTGTACTATAGGAAGTTGCAATTTTGATAAAGTCCTATGTGATTTAGGAGCAAGCATTAATTTGATACCACTTTCTGTTTTTAGGAAACTAGGCCTGGGAGAAGTGAAGCCTACTTCAATTTCTTTACAATTAGCAGATTGATCGGTGAAATATCCTTGAGGGGTAATTGAGGATGTTTTAATTAAAGTTGACAAATTTATTTTTCCTGCAGATTTTGTGGTGCTTGACATGGAGGAAGATAGAGAGATATCGTTGATATTAGGGAGACCGTTCCTTACAACTGGAAGAACATTGATTGATATTTAGCAAGGAAAACTCATTCTAAGGGTGCAAGATGAACAAGTAACCTTTGATGTTTTTGAAGCAATGAAATTTCTGAGTGAGGTACATTCTTGTTTTTAAATTAACACTCTTGACAGGTTAATCTCGAAAACTTTTGAGGAGAAAACTCCATTGCTACCACTAGAAGCTTGCCTTGTGAAATCTGCAACAATTGAGGAGGAAGATGAGGGAGTGAGACAATATTCAAAATTACTGGCAGCACTCGATGAATATTTGTTCAGTGATGAAAACTTCAAGGAGTTGGGAACAAATGAAACTCCAACCTCAGTGGTAAAGAAGGAAGCCAACAAGATTGAGCTAAAGCCACTGCCATCCCATCTAAGGTATGCATATCTTAAAGACTCTGAATCTTTTCCTGTTATTATTAACAATTCTTTGAATGATGAAGAGGAAAACAAGCTATTAGGAGTTCTTCGGACTCACAAAGCAGCAATTAGATGGACAATAGCGGACATCAAAGGGATTAGCAACTTTGTTTGCATGCATAAAATCTTGATGAATGAGGATTACAAGCCCACAATTCAGCCACAAAGGCGCTTAAACCCAACAATACAAGAAGTGGTCAAGGCTGAGTTGATTAAGCTTTTGGATGTCGGGGTAATTTATCCGATTTCAGATAGTGCTTGGGTAAGCCCAATTCATTGTGTACCAAAGAAAGGAGGAATCACAGTTGTAGAAAATGAAAACAATGAGCTTATTCCAACAATGATAGTGACTGGGTGGAGAGTGTGTATTGATTACCGAAAGTTGAACGACACTACCCGAAAAGATCATTTTCCTTTGCCATTTATTGATCAAATGTTGGAAAGATTGGCTGGACATGCTTATTATAGTTTTCTGGATGGATATTCGGGCTATAATCAAATTGCAATTGCACCAGAGGATCAAGATAAGACAACATTTACATGCTCTTATGGTACTTTTTGATGTGTGTGTAAGTTTTACCAAATTACCGCAAGCGCACGGCGTAGCTGTAGCTAGTCCGGCGAGTACGGGTCGTGTCCCACAAAGAACAATGTCAACTACTAGAATTTCACAAAATATGCTATCTAAATCGATGTAATTTGATTAGAGAGTGTGACAATTAAATAGATGCAAATAACCAATTAAACAAAGCCTAGGGTTACGGTTCACCACACTTATGATATTCAACATCCAATTTATACCTCTAATTGCAATTATCTAGGTTATTGGGGATGGTTTAGCCTTAATTAACTAGCAACCTCTTTCAAGCGTTACTAATCGTACCTAGGTTAATCCAATTGCTTACTTTCGTGGTTCTTAGTTCAACCTAGGTCCATTAAGTTCTATGCCAACCATGGAATACAATTAATCGATTTTCTCGTGCCCATTAATTGATTCATTCCTAGAGAATCTTAAACTACTTTCGTGATTAAGATATCCCTAATTAACTATTAGGTTCAGGTATTAGTTTTCACCTTTCAGTCCATTAACTAATATCCTAAGACGTGATAAATATTGGCCAAACATTCATCAACTCATATAACCAATGCTTAATAGCTAATCCTAATTAACCATGTATAACACAATTAGGGTTCCATTAATTCAATTCAACATAGTATCATCATATCATAATTGGGTTTACCGAAACCCTAGATCAAAACTACTCAAGCATAATAGAAACAGAAATCAAAGGCATAATCATTAAGTAAATCATCAATATCCAATTCAAACCAAGAGAAAGAGTTGAAATAGAGATGAGTGTAGAGATAGAAAGATAAAACCTGGATAGAGAATGAAATACAAACTTGAATTGCTGTCAAACCTACTCTAAGAACATGAATTAAACATTAATCCTACTCTAAACCTAATCCTAAGGTGTTTCCTAAGCTTAAAACTAAGTAAAAGAAGGTCTGAATGCGTCTCCCCCCTTTGGCTGCGTTTCCCCCTCAATATATAACACTTTGGGTGGCCAAAACCCTAAAAAATATGGTGTTCGCAGACCCGCAGCACGGCTGTGCTTCGGGCGGGTTTTTGAGATTTTCTGCAGCTTCTTGCACAAAGCACGGCCTGGCCGTGCTGCAGGCTGCCGAAGTGATTTCTTCATGATTTTTGGTGGGCTTCCTCCTCATCTTGTTCCAAGTCCATATGGAACTTTTCATGAGTGTTTTCCCTTGCTTTTTGGCCTCTTTTTCTCACCTACAAGCATAAAAACAATCAAAGCAGTATCCAAAGCAAAGCATAACCAAAAGCAGGGAAATAATCACAAGTTTGCTATGAATTAGAGGATAAAATATAGCCATTAACACTCAAAATTCCCTTTTATCACTTTTGCATACAAAAGGATGCCATTCGGTTTATGTAATGCACCTGAAACTTTCCAAAGATGCATGATAGCGATTTTCTCTGATATGGTCGAAAAGTTTATTGAGGTTTTTATGGATGATTTTTCTGTTTTTGGCCATTCTTTTGATAATTGATTGCATAATCTCTCTTTAGTCTTGCAGTGTTGTAAAGACACAAATTTAGTGCTAAATTGGGAGAAATGTCACTTTATGGTTCAAGAAGGAATTGTTCTTGGCCATCGGATTTCGGTAAAGGGAATAAAAGTGGATCGTGCAAAGGTGGAAGTGATCGAAAAATTACCACCTCCAACAACTGTAAAGGGCATTAGAAGTTTCTTGGGACATGCTGGGTTTTATAGAAGATTTATTAAATATTTTTCAAAAATAACAAAACCTCTTTGCAGTTTGTTAGTTAAAAATGCACAGTTTGATTTCTCTTCTGAATGTGTGCAGGCTTTTAACCTTTTGAAGGAAAAGCTCACTTCTGCCCCTATAATTTGTGCACCGGATTGGAGTCTTCCATTTGAGGTAATGTGTGATGCTAGTGACTATGCTATAGGTGTTGTTTTGGGTCAAAGGAAGAATAAGTTGCTGCATGTGATTTATTATGCAATCAGGACATTGACAGATGCACAACTTAATTATGCAACAACTGAGAAAGAGCTTTTGGCAGTAGTGTTTGTATTTGATAAGTTTAGATCTTATTTAATTGGGTCTAAAATCATTGTTTATACTGATCATTCTGCTCTTAAGTATTTGCTAGCCAAGAAAGATGCCAAACCGCGATTACTAAGATGGATTCTTCTCTTGCAAGAATTTGACTTAGAAATCCGGGACAAAAAGGGGACCGAAAATTTGGTTGCTGACCATTTGTCCAGGTTGGAGAAAGATTACCTTGAGGTTGAAGAACAAATTAATGAAACATTTCCTGATGAGCAATTGCTTGCTATCCGAACGGCTTCATGGTTTGCTGATTATGCAAATTATTTGGTCAAGAAAATTTTACCTCCTGACATGTCTTATCAACAAAGGAAGAAATTCTTTTCTGATTTGAAACATTATTTTTGGGATGAACTTTACTTGTATAAACATTGTGCAGATCAAATCATTAGAAGATGTGTGCCAGATGAAGAAATGGAAAGCATTCTTCGTCATTGCCATTCGAAGGAAGTTGGAGGACATTTTGGTGGAACAAAAACTGCAGCAAAAATTTTGCAATTCGGATTCTATTAGCCTTCATTGTTTAAAGATGCTTTCAAGTTTGTTTCAATGTGTGATGATTGCCAAAGGAGCGGCAATATTTCACGGAGACATGAAATGCCCTTAAATAATATTTTGATAATTGATTTATTTGATGTTTGGGGTATTAATTTTATGGGGCCTTTTCCTTCATCTCATTCTAATAAATACATTCTTGTTGGTGTAGATTATGTCTCTAAATGGGTAGAAGCAGTTGCCTTGCCTACCAATGATGCTAGGGTTGTGATCAATTTCCTCAAGAAGAACATATTTTCTAGATTTGGCACACCTAGAGCAATTATAAGTGATGGAGGTAAGCATTTTTGCAATAACCAATTTGAAACTTTGTTGCAAAAGTATGGAGTAACACACTGGATAGCAACACCTTACCATCCTTAAATTAGTGGACAAGTTGAAGTGTCAAACCGAGAGTTGAAGAGAATTCTTGAAAAGACCGTAAATAACTCATGCAAGGATTGGTCAAGGAAACTAGATGATGCACTTTGGGCCTATAGGACAGCTTTCAAGACACCTATCGACATGTCTCCATACTGATTGGTGTATGGAAAAGCTTGTCACCTTCCAGTTGAATTGGAACATCGGGCATATTGGGCAATTAAAATTTTAAATTTTGATCTTAAGGCAGCATGTGAAAAGAGGGTGTTGCAATTGAATGAGATGGATGAAATGAGGAATGATGCTTATGAGAATGCCCGAATATACAAGGACAAGACGAAGGTTTGGCATGATAAGCACATTTTGAGGAGAAACTTTGAGGTGGGACAGAAAGTGCTGCTTTATAATTCCCGTCTCAAACTTTTTCCGGGAAAGCTAAGATCTCATTGGTCAAGACCTTTTTTAGTAACCAAGGTGTTTCCTTATGGAGCAGTTGAGATCAGTCATGAAACAAAGGGAACTTTCAAGGTGAATGGACAACGGTTGAAGCCATATTTTGACGGAGAATTCAGCAAGCAGAAGGATTCTCTAGAGTTACAACAACCGTAGTAAAGAATGACAGAAAGTCTAGCTAATGACTATAACTTAAAGAGCTTAATGGGAGGCAACCCATTAGATTTGTTTTCTCATCTTTTATCTCATTTTATTTTCGCAATTTTAAATTTTACAATTTTAAATTAATTTTCAGTTTTGGTGAATTATTAGTTAGATTTTCAATTCTGCACTTCATTCAATGATAATTTTATTTGTTTTATTTGTATTGCAGGTTAAAAAAAACCTACGTTCGCCGTCGGCAAGGACATTTTCGCTGCCAGCGGAAAGGAGATCTCACCGCAGCAGGATTATTTTTGCCGCCGGCGAGAATCGATTTAAAGGGGATTCTTGTCGCGGCCAGGTTAGATTTCACGCGATTTTTTTTCACTTTTCTCTCAAGTTTTTCCATTTTCTCTCATCCCAACTCCAAATCTTCATCGCCCATCATCATTAAACACCAAATCCATCACCATACATTTGCTTCCATCAGGATTTACTGGAATTTCCTCCATTTTATGCACGATTTTGGGGCTATTTTATGCGCGATTTTGGGGCTGCCGCTGTTGGGGTGTTTTGGAACCGAAATTTCAGCATATTGGAGCTCGATTTTCCTCTAACAAGTGAGTAATTTTGGTACAAAGTTTTGTTTATCTGCATTTCTCTTAGATTGTAAGAGATTGTTGGAGGATAAATTGGATTGTGGAAGATGAATTGCAAGCTAGGGTTTTGAATTTGAATTTGATTTGGCAATTTGGGGCTTTTTAAAATTGAGGAGATTTTGGTTAAATTGCTGCCATTCTTGCTTTGATTTCTAATATATTGAGGCATTGTGATATTGTGAATTGTCTGGATTGTCTGGATTGAAGTTATATTGTGAAAATGCCTAAGAAAACCATAGCCCAGAGGGGTCGTGCCTCTTCATTTGACAAGAGTTTGTTTATTTCTGAGTATGCTACAAAGCTTTTTGTGGAAAAGGTTGTTAAGAGGGCAATCATAACTTAGAGGTGGTTTTTGATTGATCAGACTCCTTGTTGGGGTAATTATGTCCCACATCTTCAGGCTAGGAAGTGGGAGGTTTTCTGTCATCCTATTGAAGAGGGCTGCCTTTCTTTGGTAAGGGAATTCTATATTAATGCTCTAGAGCGGTTGGATTATAAGGTTTATGTGTGTGGACAATGGGTACTCTTCACCAAAGAAGTGATTAATAGCTATTACGATTTGCCAACAATGGGGGATGATGAGGATTTTCTCCAATTACTTTCAGATATTGACATGGCGACAGTTAGTGTTTCGGTCTATAAGCCAGGCATAGTATGGAAGATGTCGGGGGATGTGTATAAAAATTTCCCCCGAAGTGCTTTATTAGATGATGTACGGCCCTGGTATGCTTTCATTTGTGCTAATTTATTGCCTACTGCACACCTTAGTGATGTCACTAGAGAGCGGGCCATCCTACTTTATGCCATTGTGTTAGGGGCCTCTATTGATGTTGGCAGGGTTATCTTTGATTATATCATGTAGAGTACGAGGGTTGCATCTGGAGGCCGTGGGTTCCCATCTTTGATTTCTGCTATCTGTGAAAACCAGGGAGTGATTTGGGACAAAAATGAGGAAATTGGTGGTGTGATGAAGCCTATTGATGGGCCAAAGCTTGCTGAGCTTTTGGGTATAACATTGTGTCCCAAGAAACACCCTCATTCTACTGTAGGGACTAGTGCAAGTTCCTTCCAGCCTAGGGTTGAGTCTGTTGAACACCGTTTGGGCAGGATTGAGTGTATTTTGGACTACCAGAGGGAGCATCTTGCTTATCAGAGTCAGTTACTCATACAGTAGAGGAACTTCCAGACCGAGAGTACACAATTCCTTCATGACTACCTTTAGAGGATGGCTCTGTAGTTTGGGAGTGATATAAGTGATTATCCTGCGATGCCGACTTTCCTCCCTATGCCCGATGCACCTGTTTACATTGGGACTGAAGATGATGATGATGATGACGAGGATGAGGAGTGATGTTTTATTTTGCTTTCAGTTGTTTTCAGTACTTGTATTTATTTTCATATTTTCTGTTTAGTTTCTGATATTCATCTTGTGGACTTTTGTTGAGTGTTTTACTTTTTGTCACCTTTTTCGTTTTGTTTCTTTATGATTGACTTTCTTTTATTGTTAACCCCGTGATTTAATGAATTACTGTGATTGTGATGGTGCACCTAGCTCTTTTTCTCTTTGTGATGTCGATGGCCATTTGCAGTTTTTCTTTCTTACATTGAGGACAATGTAAGGTTTTGGTTGGGGGTGCGATAAACGGTAAATTTTTTCTTAGCTTCATTTTTAGTAGTTTTGTTTGTGTGTTTAATTTTTATTTTCCATTTATTTTTCTGCATTTTGATTTAATTTCTTTTATTGTCTTATTTTTATTTTTTATTTTTTGTCTCATTTGCATTTTACTTGTTTTAATTTGCACGTTGATGATAATAGTGTGATTGTGATAACACGTAGTTTTTAGAAGACATTAAATTTTGCTTCGGTTTAAAGATAATTTCAAATGTTGATTTTACCTAGTTGGCGACTCTTTTGGTATGTGGTATGACTTGGTTGATTAGTCTAAATGCTTAGAGAAGTCTTATGTGCAAATTTTTCATGGACATTTTTGTGATTTCAACAAACTCTAGAACTCATTTGAAAACCTCTTGATGCGAAATAATTTGAAATTGCACTGTTTATGATATGATGTAGGCTATTTTTGGATCGATTGTGCCACTTTAAGCCTACCTTGTTATCCTTATATCACTAGTTACCTCTTTGAGCCTATTTAAATATATTGTTAGCCTTATTTTTCTTTCTTTTTTCCTTCTATAACCTACCTTTTATTTAGTCAAATATATATATATATATATATATATATATATATATATATATATATATATATATATATATATATATATATATATATATATATATATATATATATATATATATATATATATATATATAATTCCTACCTTATTTGTTAAGAGCACTAAATTTTGAACACAAACTTTTCAAGAGCAATTGGAGTAAGGATTGAATAAATAAAAGAAAAAAAATAAATATCTTCCACATATATTGGAAGAAATTGGTTGGGGGTTATCTCTCTTAAAAAAAAAGAGAGCCTTCACATTCTAGTAAATAAAAGATTGTTAGTGATGGATGTATTGAGGAGAAAGATTGAGGAAGAATTTTGTTTATCTTTAGAAAAATGGGATATGATCGGAAGAAACAATTTGGGTTTAATGGTGTTACTCTGTTACTTAATTGGTTGTGTTAAATCTAATAAGTTCTCTTATTTGTATTTTGACACTTCCTGTTCTTTCTTAACCAAATACCTAAGCCTAACATTACAAGCCTCATAAAGTCCTATTAATCCGAAGTGGTGTATTTTTCCTTCATTAGTGGAGAGAGGTTTGAAAAGTGAGCCTATGGAGTTTGAGATTTCACCTTTTTGTTTATGGATGTTGTGCATAATATTATCCAGGCATTATGGCTATTGGTTTGTGGTTTGATGGATGTTTAAGAGTCAATAAAAAAAAGTTAAATTGGCATTTGAGATTTCTTAAAGCTTAGGTGACATTTAATTATTCTATGTGTTGTGTGTTATTTACAATTTTTGAGACATTTGTGCAAATTAATTGTTGTGTGATTTTATTGTTTTGAGTTAGGATAGTTTAGGGTAAGATGTTTGTGGGTATCATCACTGGAAGCCCTCACGAGACTACAACTCGTCCTACTAGGGCCGCATAGGGGTTTAAAGGCTTATTGCATACGCTTAATGTAATTTTGTAAATAGAATAAAGTTTCTTTGAATTTTTCTTTTAATGTCTCCTTTGAATTTATTCATAGATCACTTTTCTTGCTAGAGACTAGCAAGAAGCTGGTTGGGGGTTGTTGATAAGAGTCAAATTATTACATTTTTGTTATGAGTTAAATGTTGATATTTGTGTGAAAATTGTGATTATTTGATTATTTAATCCACAAATGTCATTTCACGGGTATTTTGTGTTTAAAGTGCAATTTCAGGTAAAATCATAATTTTGGAGAAGTTTGGGACAAATTTCAATGATCGGGATTGAGTGAGAATAAAAGAAAAAAAAAGTTTCAAGATTTGGAATTGGCGCCGGCGAAAATCCTGCAGTGAAAATTTTTCCGAGAGCACTAGTTTTGACAGATACAAACCTCACCGCCGGCGATATTATTTCGCCGCCAGTGCGATTATTTAGCCGTCGGCGAGAACCTGAGATCCAACATTTTTTTTTTCCAAAAATCTCGCCGCGGCGAGAATAATTGCCCCGCCGGTGAGTTTCGTTCGAAAACACATTTTTTATGTTGTTTTGTTCCAAAATTTCCCCCAAAACCCTAGATCTATATATACCATAAGATAGAGAAAGAGGGGACGACAAAGAAGACTGGGTTTGAGGCGTTTTTGGAGGAGAAAAAGCAATTTTGGAGAGAAAGCTTGGAGAATCTTAAAGGATTATCACCATTGTTGCTGCCAAGTGTTCATCTTCATGAGTTCTTCATCTCTTCTCCTTAGCTTTTATTTTCTGTAGTTTATTCCGATTTTGTATTCATGGATTTAGTTGAGATAATGGTTGTTCTTATTTCCATTATAAACTAATTCATTTTTGCTAAGGCTATGATGTAGTTGAATCAAGAAAATCTAATTTCTTTTGTTATTGTTATATGAGTTCATTGTTTTCAAGTTTAGTATTTATTTCCATGCTTAATGCTTTTAAATTTCTGGCCAAGATTTAGATGATTTGTTGCATTATATTGAGACCGAGAGGAGATGTGTAATGAATGCTTCTTGTGATAAATACCGTATGTTGAATGCGAGTGTGAGACCTAATACATGATGTATGTGGTTATTCTAGAAATTCCATAAATTGTAATGTGCTTGTTTGTGATTAAATCTTTATAGAAATATAGTTGGTTTTCATAGATAAGTAATTCTAATATAACTCGAGAGAGAGTATTAGATAAATTTGAGTTTTTCAACCATCACAGTTAGTTTTGATTCTCATATAACATAACTTGAAATCGGATTGAATTGATTCAGCGAAATCAAGTGCCTTAGCATTTTTAATCATTTGTGAACAACATTCAATTGTGTTATTTGCGTTTATTTTTAAGTTAATTTGTCTCTTAAACAATTTCAACAATTGGGTTTTCAAATAAAATTAGGATTAGTCAATTTTGCTACTTAGTAACGCTATTGCTTGTGGGTTCGATATCAGTACTTTTGTATACTTTATTACTTGAACGATTCGTGCACTTGCGGAAATATGCATCAAATATGATATTAAATTATACAATGAAATGTTTGCCTCGGATATAGGCATATATATATGATTCCCTTGATTGGGAAGTTTTAACAGAGGAATATATTGAAAATGAAAATACTGCAATAAAGAGTACCTCTGTTTTGAATAATATGGATTACATGAGATCATCGTTTTATGGAGGAATCCTATTGGAAACACTGTCTTCTAATAGTAGTTGATGTTAGTCTTGGTGTACACCTTGATTGCCTCAACTAGCAGGGGGTGGTGCTAGCCTTATGTGAGGGCCAACACACGAGTGATGATATGTGATAGAGAGCGGAATGCCTCCTATATGGGCGAGATGCCAGATATATGAGTTATGATTTTCCTTCCCTTGCTGTGTGCTTGAAAAAACCCATATAGAGTCCCTTCGCGTGTCCTCTTGAATGGTAATTGGGCAAACCTCAGCGGGATGCTGAGTTTAGGCAAATCCTATACCACCAAAGTACGGAAGGAGTTAAACTCTAATATGGTGGTTCTGATATGTGATCCTCCAATTATTTTTATAAGACTTATGTTGATGCATAACATGATTTTAATACCGTTCTTACATCATTATTTATGAATTGAATATGCATATGAATTTGTACATAGTTTACTTGAAATGCGTGTCCCATATGAATGTACCTCTGAATGGTGATTTTAATGTGACAACTTTTAAAATAAAGATTATATTCATATGATGACTTAAGAGGTCGTGGGAGGTGTTATTTGCTCACTGAGTTGTAAAACTCACTACATGTGGTTTATATGTTTTTCAGATAAAGACTCAAAGCTTGGTCCTGTAGCTTCTTGAACGACTAGGAGTCGTACTTCAGTGGTGAGCCTAAATTGTTTCTAGGCTCTCAGTGTTTAAAATTGTAATATATTTGTACTCTAGAGTTGCTCTGAATGCCACAGGCAGGATCCTTGTTTCCGCTATAAAACTGATAAATGTAGATTTGGCATGTATAATTAGTTTATTGTGAAATTTGTAAACATGTGATATTATCCTGATACTCAGTAATATGAAGTTAATTTCAAATAGATAAAGATTAAGCTATCGAACAATAGTGTTACTCGCATTCTTAAAGTAGGGGCGTGACAAGTTGGTATCAGAGCATTAGGTTTTTCTATGGCTATCAGAGAAAATGATTCTTTAGTAGAACCTTTAGTATCGATATGAGCCGGACATATTTATACTTCAGGTGCTGCTGAGGGATTCTATAAGATATGCACTTCCTTCCTATTCCAAGTGTGCTTAAATTCCTAGTGTAAAGTTTGAATACATATGACAGTATCTGAAAGAGGTGTTTTATTTTGTATAGTAAAAGATGCCGCCAAGAACTAGAGCGGTCACTAGAGAAGAGGTTGTAGATCGTGCACCCTCTACTGAAGAGTCTGCACAATCTACAATTCCAGTACAAAGAGGCTGTGGTAGAGGCCGACTTAGAGGAAGAGGTAGAGGTAGAGGGCGTGCACAGGGTCTGAGAACCCCAAGACAAGATGAACAAACCTATGTATCTGATAGAGTTCCTGAGGAAAGAGTAGAACCTCCTCAGGAGCCACATGATAGAACCACTGAGATGATTGCTGGTATACATAGGAGTTTAGAGACATTGGTGTTGTGCGTGTTTTATAATTAACCGCAAGCGCATGGCATAGCTGTAGCTAGTCTGGTGAGTACGGGTCGTATCCCATAGAGAACAATGACATCTAGTAGAATTATGCAAAATGAGCTATCTAGATCGATGTAAAGTGATAGAGAGTTGTCACAATTAAGTAAATTAAGAATTCAATTAACAAAGCCTAGGGTTATGGTTCACCACACTTATGATACTCAACAACTAATAAGTACCTCTAATTGCAATTATCTAGGTTATTGGGGATGGTTTAGCCTTAATTAACTAGCAACCTCTTTCAAGGGTTACTAATCGTACTTAGGTTAATCCAATTGCCTACTTTCGTGGTTCTTAGTTCAACTTAAGTCCATTAAGTTTTATGCCAACCATAGAATACAATTAATCGGTTTTCTCGTGCCCACTAATTGATTTAATCCTAGGGAAACTTAAACTACTTTCGTGATTAAGATATCCCTAATTAACTATTAGGTTCCGGTATTAATCTTCACCTTTCAGTCCATCAATTAACGTCCTAAGACGTGATAAATATTGGCCAAACATTCATCAACTCATATAACCAATGCTTAATAGCTAATTCTAATTAACCATGATAACACAATTAGGGTTCCAATGATTCAATATGCACAGTGTATCATCACACCATAAGTGGGTTTACCAAAACCCTAGATCAAAACTACTCAAGCATAATAGAAACAGAAACTAAAACCAAATTCATTAAACAAACCATAAGCGTTCAATACAATTCAAGAGAAAGAAGTAGAAGTAGGAGTAGAAGTAAAGTTGGAAAGATAAAACCTGGATTGCTGAATGTAGAGATGAAATACAATGCTGAATCAATGTGAAATCTAACCTAGAACATGAATTGAACAATTAATCCTACTCTAAACCTAATCTAATGGTGTTCCTAACCCTAAAACTGAGTAGAGAAGGTCTGAAATGCGTTCTCCCCCCTTTGGCTGCATTTTCCCCTCAATATATAACACTTTGGGCGGCCAAAACCTTAAAAAAATACGGTGTTCGTAGACCCACAGCACGGCCGTGTTCCAGGACACGGCCTAGCCGTGCTTCGGGCGGGTTTCTGGGATTTTCTACAGCTTCTTGCACAGAGCACGGCCTGGTCGTGTTGCATGCCACCAAGCACGACCTGGCCGTGCTGTAGGCTGCCGAAGTGATTTCTTCATGATTTTTGGTGGGCTTCCTCCTTGCTTCCTCCTCATCTTGTTCCAAGTCCATATGGTACTTTTCATGAGTGTTTTCCCTTGCTTCTTGGCCTCTTTTGCTCTCCTAAAAACATAAAAAAACCAAAGCAGTATCCAGAGCAAAGCATAACCAAATGCCGGAAAATAATCACAAGTTTGCTACTAATTAGGGGATAAAATATAACCATTAAACACTCAAATTTCCCCTTTATCAACTCCCCCAGGCTTAAACCTTTGCTTGTCCTCAAGCAAATAACATATCATATCAGGAAGGGGGAAAGATGTAATAAGATTCCAGAAGATAGAAAAACACAATATAGATAATTGGTCACTCAATCAGTGTGCACACAATAGATATACGAATAGACATTTACAAGATAGACTCTGTTCTTCTAAAACTAAACCAAAAATTCCTCTATTATATATCTACTTCTATTGTTACCATACGTTGTATGCATAAAATTGATTTTTGTACACTCAAGTAGGCCACCTCATCCTTTAGATCTCCCTATATTGCCTTACCCTTATTTCTATTTTATCACTCTTTTTCTCACTCAAACTCTTTTACTTTCCATCATTTTCTTTTTCTTTTTCTGTCATTTAATTTTTTTAGAAATATGCGGTGAGTGCATTTTATGCTCCATCTCATTAGGGTAAAGGCATCTAGGTACTCATACTAAGGCCTTTTTGGTGCCTTGAAGGGGTACTTAGAGTGAAAACTTTTTGGGATGCACATTCCCTCCTTTTTCACCTCTCCCTACCTTCACACTCTCATAGTGTTAAAATAAAAAATAGCATACAATTCACAGCACAATAGAGAGATATTTTTCAAAAAATTAGAGGTTTAATCCTAGAAGAGAGAGAATAAAATTATAACTACCTATTTCATATCCTATTGTGCATCACATGTTCATGAGCTAAAATCAACCTATATTATGCCAATCTATCTCTTAAAATAACAAACTTTATGATTATACAATGAAAGAGGAGATAAAATATTCAACCAGTAAAAACCACAAGCCTAAAGTCACTCCCCCATGCTTAAACTTGACATTGTCCTCAATGTCAATATCAATGAAAGTACAGGCAAAGGGAGAAGTAACTTACTTGCTTACATGGCCCACTTATGCTTTTGTCTGGATGACCCTTCTTCTCTTTCTCTCTCTTTTTTTTATTATCTGCCTGGGGCATGGCCGTGTCCTAGGACACGGCCTGCCCGTGCTTCTCGCGGGTTTCTCCAAATTTTACAGATTTTGGCCCGTGCTTGCAGCACGGGCGTGGTGGAGGACACGGCCTAGCTGTGTTGTTCGCTGGAAGCTGCAAATCCTCAAATTTTGCCTCAACTTTTGACTCTCCTTGAATTCCCTCAATTTTTAGCCTTTTATATCATCTTGGGCACATGGGAATACACCTAAAATACATGAGGAAACACTCATTAAACCTATAACCAAAGAAATCAACTAAAATTAAAGATAAAAACTAAACTAAAAACTAGAAAACAAAACTAAAGGAAACTTTAAAAATTAAAATGTGGGTTTCCTCCCACAAAGCGCTTGTTTAAAGTCATTAGCTTGACTCTTTGGCATGCTTTCCACTCATGGAGGCTTGAAGAGAGTTTGAATAACTCTCTTTGCTATCCATTGCCTCTTAGTGTGGTGTATGAGGCTTTTCCTAATAGCCTTCAAAGATTTTTTTGGCTCATTCAATTCTTCCTTTGCTCCATTCAAGCTTTGAGGAGGTGGTTTGGGTTCAAGCTTTGTATCTTTCACTTCCTCCTCAATGTCTTGTTTTTCCTCCCCCTGTTTGACATAAACCAAAGAACTTTCCATAGAGCATAACTCAAGTGGGTCAGAAGGAGAAAAATTCATGGCATTATCATTCACATGAGGTTCCTTTAAGCCAATCATACAGCATGATCCACTTAGAGATGGGGGGTTCGTAGCATCATTCAAATTAAACTCTACTTTTTCATCCCCTAAATTCAAAGAAAGCTTTCCATCTTTTACATTTATATTTGCACCAGCTATAGCTAGGAAAGGCCTTCCAAGAATGATGGGGATTTTATCATCTTCCTCCATCTCTAAAATAACAAAATCAACCGGTATATCAAATTTACCTACCTTTAGAGGAACATCCTCTAATATACCTACCAGATGCTTGATGGATCGGTCAGCCAAATGAAGAGAAATGGTGGTAGGATTTAAGTCACCCATTTGAAGCTTTTGGAAAACTGAAAAAGGCATGAGGCTCACACTTGCTCCAAGGTCACATAGGGCTCTGTCTATTTTCATATCTCTAATGGAGCAAGGAATGGAGAAGCTTCCGGGATCCTTAAGCTTTTGAGGAAGCTTATTCTGGATTAATGCACTTGATCCCTCTGTCAGTGCCACCACAGCATGCTCTTCAATTTTCCTCTTGTTTGAGAGGATCTCTTTCAGGAATTTGGCATAAGATGGCATTTGGGAGATGACTTCTAGGAATGGAATGTTAATATTCAGCTTCTTCAACACATCCAGAAATCTCCCAAACTGCTTCTCTAACTTGGCCTTAACGAACCTTTGAGGAAAAGGAATTGGTGGCTTGTATGGTTCAGGAGCCACATATTTTGGCTCTTCTTCCTTCTTTTCCTCTTCTTTTGGTTCCTCTTCTAATTTCTTCTTAGATGCAGCCTGAGGTTCATTTATCTTTACCTCCCCACTTCTCTCGGATTCATCCAACTGCTTACCACTTCTCAAAGTAACGGCATTATAATGCTCTCTGGGGTTCTCAGTTTGGCCTGGAAGTTTGCCAAATTTCCTATTAGATTGACTAGCCTGATGTGCTATCTGAGTTTCCAAGATCTTGCTATAAGTAGCAAGTGAGTCTTCCTTAGAGGCTAAATCTTTAATAGCCTCATTCATGGAATGGTTCTGGGCTTTGAATTCATCATTTTGTTGACTCTGTGTGGAGATGAAATTCTCCATCAGAACCTCCAGATTTGACTTTGGCTAAGGAGGAGGAGGATTGAATGGCCTCTGATTCTGAAATCCAGGAGGCTGCCTGAAATTATTCTGAGGCTGATTTGTATTCGGCTTGTAAGGGAGATTCGGGTGATTCCTCCAGCCTAGGTTGTATGTATTGAAGTGAGAGTTTCCAAGCTGACATTCATTGGCTACATGGCCAACACTCCCACAGGTTTCATATTCTGATGATGGAGAAGAGCCAACAGCATTGATGCTCAGCTTATCCAACTTCTGAAATAAAGCATCAACTTTAGAAGTAAGATGACTAAATGCATCTACTTCATACATACCTGCTGGTTTTCTGGGCTGCCTCTCACTAGACCAGGAGTAGTGATTCTGAGCCATGTCTTCAATTAATTCATAAGCCTCATCAACTGTTTTGTTCATAAGTGCCCCTCTAGCTGCAGCATCCACAGACATACGGGTGCTGTAAATCAGTCCCTTGTAAAACGTATGGACTATCAGCCACTTCTCCAACCCATGGTGTGGGCATATCTTGAGGAGCTCTTTGAATCTCTTCCAAGCCTTATATAAAGATTCCCTATCCTTCTGAGCAAAAGTAGTGATCTGATTCCTCAAGTAGGCCGTCTTGCTCGGTGAGAAGTACTTGGCCAGGAAAGCTTGAGAAAACTGTTGCCAAGTGGTAATAGACCCTGATGGAAGAGAGTGCAACCATGCACGGGCCTTGTCCCTCAATGAGAAAGGGAACAATCTCAACCTAATAGTATCTGAGGAGACCCCATTCAATTTCAAGGTGTCACAGTATTCCAAAAATACTGAGAGGTGTAAATTAGGGTCTTCAGTAGGCGACCTTCCAAACTGATTCTACTGAACCATCTGCAAGAGAGATGGCTTCATCTCGAAATTATTTGCTTCAACCACTGGCCTGACTATGCTGGGATTCAAGCCATGAGTGTTTGGGGCAGTAAAGTCCTTCAGAGATCGGTTATCTCTTTCCCCTATAGTAGCTGCAGAATTTCCTTACTGCTGTCTTCTTCTTATCCTTCGAAGTGTGTGTTAAATTTTTGGATCAAATTCAGCAACAATCTCACGTTCTCTTTGCATAAAAGAGAAACACACCTATAAAGGAAGAAAAGAAGCAAAAATTAGCAAAGGAAAATTATGCAGAAAAATTGAAAAGAAAAGAAAAAAAATGATTTAGTCTAACTATTTCGCAAAATATCTAAGATTGACTTTATTCCCCAGCAACGGCGCCAAAAACTTGTTGTGTGTGTTTTATAATTAACCGCAAGCGCACGGCGTAGCTGTAGCTAGTCCGGCGAGTACGGGTCGTATCCCACAGAGAACAATGTCAACTACTAGAATTATGCAAACGAGCTATCTAGATCGATGTAAAGCGATAGAGAGTTGTCACAATTAAGTAAATTAAGAATTTAATTAACAAAGCCTAAGGTTATGGTTCACCACACTTATGATACTCAACAACTAATAAGTACCTCTAATTGCAATTATCTAGGTTATTGGGGATGGTTTAGCCTTAATTAACTAGCAACCTCTTTCAAGCGTTACTAATCGTACTTAGGTTAATCCAATTGCCTACTTTCGTGGTTCTTAGTTCAACCTAAGTCCATTAAGTTCTATGCCAACTATGGAATACAATTAATCAGTTTTCTCGTGCCCACTAATTGATTCAATCCTAGGGAACCTTAAACTACTTTCGTGATTAAGATATCCTTAATTAACTATTAGGTTCCGGTATTAATCTTCACCTTTCAGTCCATCAATTAACATCCTAAGACGTGATAAATATTGGCCAAACATTCATCAACTCATATAACCAATGCTTAATAGCTAATCCTAATTAACCATGATAACACAATTAGGGTTCCAATGATTCAATATGCACAGTGTATCATCACACCATAAGTGGGTTTACCAAAACCCTAGATCAAAACTACGCAAGCATAATAGAAACAGAAACTAAAACCAAATTCATTAAACAAACCATAAGTGTTCAATACAATTCAAGAGAAAGAAGTAGAAGTAAGAGTAGAAGTAAAGATGGAAAGATAAAACTTGGATTGCTGAATGTAGAGATGAAATACAATGCTGAATCAATGTGAAATCTAACCTAGAACATGAATTGAACAATTAATCCTACTCTAAACCTAATCTAATGGTGTTTGCTAACCCTAAAACTGAGTAGAGAAGGTCTGAAATGCGTTCTCCCCCCTTTGGCTGCGTTTCCCCCTCAATATATAACACTTTGGGCGGCTAAAACCCTAAAAAAATTTGGTGTTCGCAGACCCACAGCATGGCTGTGTTCCAGGACACGGCCTGGCCGTGCTTCGAGCGGGTTTCTGGGATTTTCTGTAGCTTCTTGAACAGAGCACGACCTGGCCGTGTTGCATGCCACCAAGCACGGCCTGGCCGTGCTGCAAGCTGTCGAAGTGATTTCTTCATGATTTTTTATGGGCTTCTTCCTTGCTTCCTCCTTATCTTGTTCCAAGTCTATATGGCACTTTTCATGAGTGTTTTCCCTTGCTTCTTGGCCTCTTTTGCTCTCCTAAAAACATAAAAAAAAAAACCAAAGTAGTATCCAGAGCAAAGCATAACCAAATGCGGAGAAATAATCACAAGTTTACTACTAATTAGGGGATAAAATATAACCATTAAACACTCAAATTTCCCCTTCATCAATTGGCTGGGTTTATAGCGGAACAAGGCAGAAGGGAAGGCCAGCCACCAGAAAATGCTCCTGAAGTACAAGAATTGGAAAGAACAGCTGAGCAAGAGGATAAGCTTACAGGGATTGAGGTGTCATTACCAAAATTCCTTAAGTTGAAACCACCGACTTTTTCTGGGTCAGATGTTTAGGAAGACCCACAAATATTTATTGATGCTGTGGAACGAGTCTTTAGAGCTTTAGGGTGCTCTAGTAGAAGATCTGTTGAACTGGTGTCTTTTCAACTATCTGATGTGGCTCAAGTATGGTTTGAGACACATGTGCAAGGACGGACAGTTACTTTACCACCAATGGAGTGGGAAGAGTTTAAGGAAGAATTTATGAACCGCTTTCTGCCAATGAGTGAAAGGGACAAGAGGGCCAGAGAATTTAAAGAATTGAGACAGACACCGAATATGACAGTTTCTGAATATGACATTCGTTTTAATCGGTTGTCTAGATATGCACCTTATCTGGTCCCTACTGAAAAAGAAAGAATTAAGAGATTTGTTTCGGGATTAATACTTCCACTGTTTAAATCGGTAGGTCCTCATATGAATCATTTTGTAACTTATTCAGCAGCTGTGGACTGTGCTAGAATGATGGAAGCACGGGAGCAAGCAGATATTGAAAGTTTAAAGAAAAGAAAAAGAGAGCAAGATAGTAATGCTCAAACGAGTTATAATCCTAATGTTAGAGGATCAAGATTTCAAAATCCACAACACTTCACTCAAACAGGAACTGGTAGCTCTAATCAGACATCAGTAAATATCAATAAGCAAAGACTGAATCAAAAAGATATAAGACCTGCTAGCCAACAAGATTCAAGATCAATTCCACCATGTCCTAATTGTGGCAAGCCTCATACTGGATAATGTCGCAAAGAAACTGGTGCGTGTTTTAAGTGTGGACAAATGTGTTATTTGATGAGGAATTGCCCACAACTATTAAGTTTAATGTCCTTGGAGAATCTTCCTTTATGATACAAGGAGATCGTAGTAAAGAGTCTAGTAATTTGATTTTAGCTTTAACAGCTCATAAGCTGTTACAAGATAGATGCCAGGGGTATTTACCAGTAGTCAAAGATGTTGATATGAAGTATACCAGTGTAGAGCAGGTTCCAGTGGTTAGGGAATTCCCTGATGTGTTTCCTGAGGAATTGCTAGGCTTACCACCAGACCGAGAGATCGAGTTTGATATTGATCTCTACCCTGACACACAACCAATATCCATACCTCCTTATAGGATGGAGCCTGCAAAACTTAAGGAATTAAAGGAGCAACTGCAAGATTTACTAGATAAAGGTTTTATTCGACCCAGTACATCTCCTTGGGGTGCTCTTGTTCTCTTGTTGAAGAAAAAAGATGGATCCCTATGACTATGTATTGACTATAGGCAGTTAAATAAAGTGACTATACAAAATAAATATCCTTTACCCAGAATAGATGATTTGTTTGACTAGTTACAAGGTGCTAAATGTTTTTCGAAAATTGATATGAGATCTGGTTATCATCAATTAAGGATAAAGAAGGAGGATATTCCGAAAACTGTTTTTAGAACTCGGTATGGGCATTACGAGTTCCTAGTAATGCATTTTGGTTTAACAAATGCTTTAGCTGCATTTATGGACTTGATGAATAGAGTATTCAAACCTTTCCTAGATCAATTCGTCATTGTATTCATAGATGATATCTTGGTATACTCAAGAAGTCTAGAAGAGCATGAGCAACATTTAAGAATAGTATTGTAAACCCTGAGGGAACACCAGCTGTATGCTAAGTTTTCAAAATGTGAATTTTGGCTTAGTAGTATTACCTTCCTAGGGCATGTGGTTACCAATGATGGTATTCAAGTTGATCCTAAAAAGATAGAAGCAGTGCAGAAATGGCCACGCCCTACTACAGTTATAGAGATTCGTAGTTTCCTTGATTTAGCGGGCTATTATCGTAAATTTGTTAAAGATTTTTCAAAGATAGCTGCTCCTTTGACAAGGTTGACAAGAAAGGGAATAAAGTTTGACTGGTCAGATGAATGTGAAAGAAGTTTTCAGAAACTCAAAGAATGTTTGACTTCGGCACCAGTATTGGCTATTCCTTTAGGTATTAGAGGATATACGGTATATTGTGATGCATCGAGAATTGGATTAGGATGTGTGTTGATGCAAAATGGTCGAGTCATTGCATATGCATCTAGACAGCTTAAACCACATGAGCAAAATTATCCTACTCATGATTTGGAAATGGCAGTAGTAGTTTTTGCTCTTAAAATTTGGAGGCATTATTTGTATGGTGAGACATGTGAAATTTATACAGATCATAAAAGTCTCAAGTACATTTTTTAACAAAAAGATCTTAATTTGAGACAAAGGAGATGGATGGAACTATTGAAGGATTATGACTGCACGATTTTGTATATCTAGGCAAAGCAAATGTAGTAGCTGATGCTCTAAGCAGAAAATCTATGGAAAGCTTGGCCAATATAGCAGAGGTGCGACGACCATTGTTGGAAGAAATCCATAAGTTAGAAAGTAAAGGGATAAAGTTTGAACTAAAGGAACCGGGAATATTTTTGGCTCATGTGCAGCTTCAATCTTCCTTAGTTGAGCAAATCAAAGTTGATCAAGATAAGGATGCCAATTTGCTCAAGATTAAGAATGAATTGAAGAATAACCAAAATTTTGAATTCTCAGTGGACACTGAAGGGGTATTAAAATATGGCAGACGATTATGTGTCCCAAATGTCGATGATTTGAGAAAACAAGTATTGGAGGAAGCACATCGATCTAGATATACCATACACCCAGGAACGACAAAAATGTATCAAGATATGAAGGAATTGTATTGGTGGGATGGTATAAAGAGGGATATCACGGAGTTTGTTTCCCATTGTCTAACATGCCAACAGGTGAAAGCTGAACATCAACGACCTGCAGGGTTACATCAGTGAATAGAAATACCAGAATGGAAGTGGGAAAGAATTACCATGGATTTCATCACGGGATTACCAAAGACTCCTAAAGGATATGATTCTATCTGGGTCATTATAGACTGCATGACGAAGTCAACACACTTTCTACCTGTGAAAACTACTTATAACGTAGCTCAGTATACAAGGCTATACTTAAATGAAATAGTTAAGCTACATGGAGTTCCTATATCTATTATATCTGATTGAGGGCCGTAGTTCACGGCACGATTTTGGAAAGCTTTTCAAGAGGCATTAGGAACGAAATTGGATTTGAGCACAACTTTTCATCCCCAAACTGATGGTCAGTCTGAGCGTACGATTCAGATTTTAGAAAACATGCTTCGAGCTTGCATTTTTGATTTTGATGGAAGTTGGGATATGTACTTGTCTTTGGCTGAATTTGCATATAATAATAGTTACCAGACTAGTATACAGATGGCCCCATTCAAAGATTTGTATGGTAGACGATGCAGATCCCCTATTGGATGGTTCGAAGTGGGCGAGGCTAAACTTGTAGGGCCAGATCTTGTACAAGAAGCTTTGAACAAGGTAAAGCTGATTAGAGAAAGGCTACAGGCAGCTCAAAGTAGACAAAAGATGTATGCTGATAATAGGCGAAGGGAGTTAGAATTTTCAGAGGGTGAACAAGTGTTCCTGAAAGTATCACCCATAAAAGGAGTGATGAGATGTGGAAAGAAAGGGAAGTTAAGCCCTCAGTTTATAGGCCCTTTTGAAATATTGGATAGAATAGGTGCAGTGGCATATCGCATAGCTTTGCCACCAGAACTGAGTGATGTTCATCCAGTATTTCATGTGTCTATGCTACGTAAATACTTACCAGATCCTACTCATGTTATTCAACCCCAAGAGATTCAATTGGATAAGAATTTAACCTATGAGGAAAAGCCGATGTCCATTGCTGATCGACAAGTGAAAAAGTTGCGGTCAAGAGAAATTCCCATGGTTAAGGTGATATGGCAAAACCACTCATCTGAGGAAGCTACGTGGGAAAGAGAAGATGACATCCGTGCCAGATATCCATATTTGTTTGAACAATGAGGTTAGTGTTTATTTGCACCTATGGTGATGAAATTCGGGGACCGAATTTCTTTAAGGGGGGAATAATGTAATAGCCGTAAATTTAATAAAGTTCAAAGTAAAGAAAATTTTGAATGAAAGAGAGAATCTTGAAAATGGAGATAAGAACCGGTGAAAATAAGTTTATTTATTACATGGATTAAAGAATTACAAAAGGAATATGAGAATTTACGTTCTATAGTCAAAATGCAATTTCTTAAAAGTTACGGGTTCAAAGTGTAAATAAGAAAAATTTGCAAGGACCTCCCTCTAAAAGTGAATTTTTGCAGGAAGGTCCCCCGAGATATTTTAAGGGCCTTAGCTACCTCAAGAACTGCATAATCAGATATTTTTCCCTCTCCCCCAATTTTCTATCTAAAAACCCTCTAACTTCTCTCTAAAATTTGTCCGCCTACGGACCTCGGATTTCGACACCACCACCGCCAACGGACTCAGAACGAAGAGTTCTACAAATCCATCCAATTGGTTTCTGGAGAATTGGCCGGAGATTGGCTAGAAAATTGAAGGACAAATTGCCTAAAAAGGTAATATCTGAAACTCCTATCTGTGTGTCTCAAACGCAAAAACTAACATCGTAGATCGATCCAAAAGGTACCGAAACCTTTGGATCTCAAATTTCAGGTCTAGAATCCCTTGCACGCGCCCCCACACGCCAAATCTTCTCCGGCGAGTGAAGTCCACGAGCAGCCTTCCTTGGTGGCGCATGTAGCACGTGTACCTAAACCCTGTTGCATTGACTTGTGTTGACTGAGTTCTCGGAGGCCAAATTTCACAAATCCGGAGTTGTTTATAAGGTTTTGGACGTTCTAGATTCGATTTTAGGGTTTATTTTACTGAATTCAGACCAAAAACAAAGATTTTAGGGTTGTCCAACTTGGTACCCTAATTTTGTGAGTAGATGATTCTTCCTATGTCTTGTTTTTGCTCTTCTTGAAGTTTACATTGATAAATGAGCATGATTACAAGTTTTTTATACTTTTATATGTTCCTGAAATGGTTTAGAATATCTGAAATGGTTGCAATATAAAATTTAGTTCAAGAAGAGTATGACTTTTGAAATGAATTTTGAAATATATTGAACATGTAATTTTTACATGTACTTTTTTCACGATATGGCAAAGGAAATATGTTATGCATATGATATTGATTTATATAATGAAATGTTTGCCTCGGATATAGGCATATATATATGATTCCCTTGATTGAGAAGTTTTGATAGAAGAATATATTGAAAATGAAAATACTGCATTAAAGAGTACCTCTGTTTTGAATAATATGGATTATATGAGATCATGATTTTATGGAAGAATCCTATTGGAAACACTGTCTGCTAATAGCAGGTGATGTTAGCCTTGGTGCGCACCTTGATTGCCTCAGCTAGCAGGGGGTGGTGCGAGCCTCGTGTGAGGGCCAACACACGAGAGATGATATGCGATGGAGAGCGGAATGCCTCCTATATGGGCGAGATGCTAGATATATGAGTTATGATTTTCCTTCCCTTGCTGTGTGCTTGGGAAAACCCATATAGAGTCCCTTCGCATGTCCTCTTGAATGGTAGTAGGGCAAACCTCAGCGAGATGCTGAGTTTAGGCAAATCCTATACCACCAAAGTACGGAAGGGATTAAACTTTGATATGGTGCTTCTGATATGGGATCCTCCAATTATTTTTATAAGACTTATGTTGATGCATAACATGATTTTAATACAGTTCTTACAACATGATTTATGAATTGAATATGCATATGAATTTGTACATAGTTTACTTGAAATGCATATCCCATATGAATGTACCTCTGAATGGTGATTTCAATGTGAAAACTTTTAAAATGAAGAGTACATTCATATGATGACCTAAGAGGTCATAGGAGGTGTTATTTGCTCACTGAGTTGTAAAACTCACTACACGTGGTTTATATGTTTTTCAGATAAAAACTCAGTGTTTGGTCCTGTAGCTTCTTGAACGACTAGGAGTCGTACTTCAATGGTGAGTCTAAATTTTTTCTGGGCTCTCAGTATTTAAAATTGTAATATATTTGTACTCTAGAGTTGCTCTTAATGCCACAGGCAGGATCCTTGTTTCTGCTGTAAAACTGATAAATGTAGATCTGACATGTATAATTAGTTTATTGTGAAATTTGTAAACATGTGATATTATCCTGATACTCAGTAATATGAAATTAATTTCAAATAGATAAAGATTAAACTATCGAACAGTAGTGTTACTCGCGTTCCTAAAGTAAGGGCATGACATGTTTCTTTCATAAGAGTTACAAACTCACTTGAAATATTGTTGAGACATGTTGTGGTTAGATTTAATGCTTAGCATTGGAATGGTTTCAAAATGATTGTTGTATCCCAACCATAATGGTTATTAAGTAGAATTTAACATATGATAAAATCCCCAAGCTTTTGGATTAGGGGACTTCTTAACATTTACAATATCATTATAATTGTCCCCATCATTAAAACTAGCCTTAACGTTACAACTTGGACTAGCAACATTAAAAACCATCCTTTCATATCTATCATAGTATTCAACATCATACAATTGAAAGTTATTAGAGGTATTGGGATGAATAATTAATATTAGTCTCATTTATATTTTCAGGCCTTACCTCTCAATAGCATGTCGCGTACCAATACTCTTCTATAAACCATCATTTTGACAAGTCAATTTTGACATCACCAGGCTTCATAAATCTTTTATTTTGATGCTTATGTCATGGTCATGTAATTTCGTTTTCCTGTCCACTTTTTGACATGCAATTGTTATAAATTCTTCTATCCCTAGTAAAAATTCATATATATAACCCCTATGTTGGAGATTAAGTCTATCGTACATCCTTCTATCATAATTGGAATTTTCCATTTTTTGTATATAAATAATTTTGAATTAACACCTAAAGTTCTAATAAATAATCTTGTATTCAATATGTGTGTGCGTGTGTGTATAAATTAATTCTTTAATGTAATAATTACAAATAATTCATGTTTAGTATTTTTATCTTCAATAATAATTTATTCTATAAATTATAAAATTTAACAGTATCACTATATATATATATATCAAACAAGTTAAGTGTATATTTACACAACTACACTAATTTAATAATTAAATGTATAATTAATGTTTTATGTTTTCAATTAAATATTTCTACTTCCAATATAAATTTAAACTATGAATTATCAAATCTAACGCTATCACTTATATCACCCAATTAAACATATTATTGAATATCAAAGAACTAAACAATTATGTACTTATACATTAAGAGCTAAGTAATATTTGTCTATAGTGATAGATTAAAATATAATTAAATTAGAAAACTAAAATAATTAAAATTGACTAACCTAAATGAAAAATAGAAAAAGGTCCAAAACTTTTGGGACCTGAAATGACCTTAGCCAAGTTACTCATGTTAGAGACGGTATTGGATTTGGAAATATCTTTTTTTTTTAATTTTTAATTTTTGATATTTTACAAGGTCCATGATTCTACTCGAATAAAAAGTTACATCTGTCTAAAACTTAGATTACACATATGAGTTTCTAACGTTCAATTTAGTCAAAGTAATTATCAGCAATAACCTTCACTTCATTGGTACATTAAGGCGATCCCTTCTTGGAAGTGTCTTTTCATAAACTCAAATGATTGACATTACAAAGATTCTTGAATTATTGAATTCAAATTTATTTATCATTTCACTTATAACATATTAATATATTAGGTACGTGAAAGAACAAATGTAGGTTCAAGTACTAACAAATATAATTAAACTCTATGAATGTACGTAAAGCAAAAGCCAGTTTCTTGTGCCGATAAGTTGGCCAATCTGAGTTGGGAAACACGATCCAGCAGCCACATATTGGATGACCCTCCAAGCAATTTACGTTATGCTTTGTTAGTCGAGGGATGTTGTGTCAGAGAAAAGTAGTTTAAAAATTAAATTGTAAAAGATATAATTTTTTAAAAAAAGATACAACTTAAAGAAAAGTCACAATTTTTTAAGAAAAGTCACAACTTTACTGAGAAGTTGTGCCTGATCAGATTTTTATTATAAATAAAAGTCTAGAGATTGAAAACAATGATGAAGAATATATTAATTTTTTCTCTCCATTATCTTCTTTGAAAATTTAAATTGTTATATAGGAGAGATTTTAAAAATTGTTGTATGAGATAACTCCTAAGGGTAATTTACCATATATCCTACAACAAACATAGTGGGAATAAATATCACTTTAAAGATAGTGTGATTTCACACATTTCTGAGTACAAATTCATCTTCATTCTTCTCTATTTCCTAACATTCTAAATGTGATATTATTTAAGATGAAGACTATCCAAGGTTTACACTCAAATAAGTAGAGGTGAAGTGAGAACCACAAGTGGGAATCTCCAAGAGATTGCTTAATTTGGTCTAAGTAATTATGATTTTGTTGTTAAGCATTAAGGTTTAACAGTCAATGTATGCTCTTACTTAATCATTTTATTTTTCAATGCATGGTTGTATGTTTGCTGTGATCATGGTAGTAGATACGAGAAGTCAATTCATAGATGTGCCTTGATTTACTATGCATATTAATATCTTATATCGTATATATTTTATTTATGATATATAGACTTAACATTTTATGTATGTGATTGCTTGGTTGAATGATATATATGGTTGTCTCCAATTTGTCTTATTTTTGTTTGAATGCTTTGCACGGTGAGTCATAGCCATGAAGTTGATAGGTTATGGAGAACTATTTGACAATATAGTTTTTAAAAAATAGCACCTATTGACAATTTTCGTATATAGAATTGAGTGCGTTTTTGTGCTAATTAGTTTATAATACTTAGGTATTGTTTGGTTGGTGGCAACGAAGGGAATGGAAATAGAAATCGAGAATGGAATGGAAAGGAATGGATTTAAATGGAATAGAATGGAATGTTGTGATTAAAATTTCGTTTGGTAAGAGAATGGAATGAAATAGAATAAAAACAATTAAAAAGACCAAAATACCCTTGAAACATAAAATTAATAAAATAATATTATTTTAACTTAAAAATTTATTTAAAAATAATATAAATAAATAAAAATAATTAGTAATATAAAACTTTTATTAAAAATATTAATTATTTTAAAAAATAATTTGAATATTATTTATTTTATTAATAATAAACAAATTTTTATTCTTTTTTTAAAAATTTTAAATTATTTGAGGATTGTGCTTTGAGTTTTTTACATAACGGTAAATTTCTTTTTAGGCAATCTGTGCAAAAACGATAAAAAAAAGGGAACACCATTGATGATGTAAAAATGAAATGTAAAAAAAAATGGAAAGATGAACACCAGCGATGATGCAAAAACGAAATGCAAAAAGAAAAAAAAAGAAAAGAAGGAAAACAGGAAATGAAAATATATAAATGAGAAGGGCATTTTAGTTATTTTACAATTAATTCCATTCCATTCACGTTTTTTCCATCGCTTTTAAGAGTCATTCTTCATTCCATTACATAAGGTAAAGCGCATTCCCTTGAAGTTATATTCTACCAACCAAATGTGGTATGTGATGGAATGGGAATCTAGATTCGCATTTCATGACGCCAAATAAATGTACCAAACGGACGCTTATAGTACTGTGGGCAGAACCCTTTGATGTTTGATTTCAAGTAACTGCAAAATTCAAAAGGAAACTTCGGAGGCGGGATTTGAATTTCCGCCCTGTTAGACCAAAAAGACACATTTATACCATTTCAACCGTTAAGAGTTAATTTTGATACTTCACATTTATTCATCAATATATGCATACTTAATTTTTATATACATGCATTTAATCTTTTTAAATATAAAAAAATTAATTATTGGCATAAAGTTTAAGTCAATAGTTTTGATGTCATATTTATATTGACATTTAAACAAGAAATGTGCTCATAAATATGGATGTGTAATCTTTTCAAAATTTATGTGCATAGTTTTACAATTAAATTTATTTCTCAAATGAATTTATTTGAGAAGATGAGTAAAAAAATAAAAAAGCACATAGTATGATTTTATAATATTCCAAAATATATAGTGTAATGGTTTACACATGAAATATTATAGAAAATTTATAAAGATACTCATGAATCCTTTGAGACTTGTATCAATACATATATGTATAAGGATAAGAAATTCATGGTGAATGTGCATTGTTGATCATCATGTAAGTTTATAATATTTCAAATTGTCACAGAAACTTAACTTGTTAGTAAGGGTGTATGACATGAAAATTATTAGTGTCATAACATGTTAGGAATTATTGAACATATTTCTTACACGATTATGTGTTAGTGGCACAAATTGTGAATTACATGAAGCCATGACATATTAGTAAAAGATTTTGTTATTAAATTCCATGTTGTTAAATGTATGATATACATTATTTATGAATTTATGATTGCAAATGTGTTTCAAAATGATGAATCTAGTGAAGACTATTTTGAATAGTTAACTAGATGGAAAAATTATTGATTTATTTGTTTCATTATATAAGCATAAGAATGATAATGAATTGGGTGATGTTTCTATGCTTATATGTGGGATGAATAATTTGTTAAAAATTTGATTAGTGTGAAGATTTTGTGAATTCGATATTATCTTAAATATGAAATTAAAGAAAAAAAAAATAGTGGGAGTTTATCCTTGAATTTATAAAAGGGTTGTCAAGTTCAAACACTTGGTTTTAAAAGAAATAAAAATCTCTAAGAAAATTTCACACGTAAGGAATTAAACTATGGTTGATTGAGTGTTTGGTTGTTTATACACTACAAGAAAAAAGAGATACAACGGTTGTTTAGTGGTTTTAGTGACGGTTCTAACCATCGTTAAATGCCTTAACGACGGTTGGTAAAACCGTCGTGGAACCAAGAGCATTGCCACAGTTTCAGTCAATTGTGGAAATAGCATCGTTAGGACTCGGCATAGTGAGGTTCAAAGAACCGTCGCTATTTTAGTTTTGACGATGGTTTTCGAAACTGTCATTAAGACATGTCTTAGCGACGGTTTTCAAACCGTTGCTATGGTAATTACTAATGACAGTTATCAAACCATCGTTATGTCTGTGTAAATAACGATAGTTACCAAAACCATCGTTATATATGTGTAAATAACGACAGTTTTTTGTAACCATCATTATTTCTTATAAATTTTTAAATTTTTTTTATTCTACTTAATTTACATTTAAGTTAATTTAATATTATTATTCTTATGTATAATAGTTTAAAATATATTCTTTTCTTTGACAATTATTATTTTGGAATGTTAACTTTTTTATGAAATATATCAATATATATCCACAATTTGAATATAAAAAAAATAATCTAATGCAAATCATATTAACAAATAAATGGTGAAAAAAAATAATAGTCACTTAGAAGTTAAAATTACATTTTACAGTGTATAGAGACTAAGAAAAAATATAAAATAGAATCATGAACTCGGACCCTGTAGGGTTTGATTAGGCTGATGTCAACTGCCCTTATCACTGGGGACCTAAAAATCGATTTTGTTACATAAGCATTTTGAAATTAAATAAATTAATAGCAAAAATTGTTTACGAAGTTTAAGATTGAAAAATTACCTTAGGATTTGCATTGTGAGCAAGTGCAATTTCAGGCGGCACTTGACTTTAGAAGTTCTGGAGCAGGAACGCCATAGCTGCCTCCATCTATCTCTGTCGTGCTATGATATCAGCGTCACGTGTCTCTTGCTCCGCCTCTCATCGCTGCTGCTTGATATTCTGCTCATGTATTGTTGCTTTCAAATGAGCCACCTCAATCTGTAATTCCTCGTACGAAGGCCCAGAGTGTGAGCTCAACCTAGTTGAGCCACAACCGAAGACTTGAGTTGGGCAAATACCTAACCCAAATTTTTGAATGCGACTCGAGTGCTCCCTAATTCCTAAGGCTTTTGCAAGTGAATCAACTGTCAAGAGCTCTTGAAAAGAGTTATCCTCCTGCTGGATCAAGGTAATTTTTTTCTACAAAATAGAAAAACAGGCAATAAATTTTGATAACAATTAACAAACAATCAAATAAAATAATAACATAATAGAACAATAACAAAATTATGCGTACGACAATTACCCGAGCCTCGTCGTTGATGTATGTTCCATCAGCCTTTTTATAAGCCACCGTCCATACATTGCCACAAGTCACTGGGTTCCCAACCTCAATCTCCAAAATATGTTAACAATTAATAATAAAAAATTCAACGAATTTGTATTTTATTTAAAATGAAATAAGATACTGATCATGTAATATCCCATAATTTTCAAATAATAATGTTTTACTATAAACAAATATATTTTTATTTTCAAATGATTATGTTTTGCTAAAAGTAAATATAATTTTAATTAAAATATTTTTTGTTTTTCTTAAAATATTATATTTGTCCATAATAAATTTTTGTTTTATTTTTAGAAATATTCTTTCTTTTATTATGTATAAAGATATTTTATTTTGTGATTTGTTTTATTAAAATTTTTATTAAGAAAAGTCATGATTTAAGAGTGCAACTAAAGTTTTACAATAATATAAATTTTTAGAAAATTTTGAGATGTTTTAGGATGAAAAACAATAATTATATGTATTTAATCAACGAATAAATTTTAAATATTCAATTATTAAATAGTAATAAGTAAAATAAATAAAAAAGATAAAGGGGAGAAAGGAAACGTGAAGGAGTAGAGCATGACAGGAGGTGGAAATTTTTTTTCTATTCACTTTCTCTCTCTAAATTTTACATTCTCTCTAAGATTTCTTCCAATATATGCATCCAATTGAAATACCGAAAGTACTTTGGACTCGTGGCAACAAGAACTTTAAAACCCACCGATCAATTTCACCAAAAACTCGCCGAAAGTTCACCAGAAATGATGAACAGTAACCACGATGTAAAGTTTAGGATTTTAAATTTCTTGGTGTTTTCGAGTGATTTTAACCCTAGAATCATGTTTAAGAGGTAAAATAATCCTTGTATGCATATTTTTTTTGACTAGATAGCATGATTTGAAGCATTAAATCATGAAAAATGTCTTGTATAAACAGTAATCATGAATAGTATTTTTGCCTGCATAAACAATATTTTAGCTGACGTGAATAGTTTTTTGGCCATGAACAGTAATCTATCAGTTGACCAAGCTCCCGGAGTCGTTTCCTAAGGTTTTGGACCTTCCAGACACGTTTTTAAGGTGTGTCTAATCAAATTTGGATTGAAAAAGTGTATTTTGGAGCTGTCCAACTTGGAGCCTTACCCTTTGAATAGATAATTTTTTCTATGACTTACTTTATGCTTTTCTTGAACTTTAAATGGATAATTGATTATGTTTATAAGTTAATTATATTTTTATATGTCTCTGAAATAGATTAAATTATCGGAATTGTTACAATTTGGTATATAGTTCAAGAAGAGTACGATTTTAAAAATAGGGTTTTGAACTCATTGAATATGTGATTTTAAATTGTATTTCTCATTATATGGTAAATAAAATATATTGTACATGTGGCATTGATATGTAAAGCTATAAGATTGCCTTATAAACAGACATGTAGGGCTTCTCATTTTTTCCTCCTTTTCATTTTCAGTGACGACCACGTTGTCATTGAAAATGACCTTTTAGTGACGTCCAAAAAGGTAGTCACTGAAACTTCCCTTTTAGTTATGACTACACTAAAAACGTTACTAAAAGTGTATGTTTTTGTGACGCTTATAAAATTTGTCACTAAAAATTACTAAAACTTGACATTTCAGTGACCAGCTTTATTAGTCGTCACTGAAAGTAATTTTCAGTGACGACTTTTAAAGTTGTCACAAAAATTTGATCACTAAATATCACATTTTTTGTAGTGTTGGTTCGTTGTCTCCAACTTTGATTCCCTTTATTGCCACTGTCCGAAAGTCTCACAATGCCTGGTCAACTATGGATATCACATATGGTAAATTGACGTGTGGTCAAATAACTCATGAAAACTCAACTAAGTAACCCGATCAAAGGCTCCCAGACGATCATTGAGTTTATGCAAAACATCAAGACCAAAGTGGGCACTTGCTATGATGAATGTCCTCGTCGACCTCGAGAATCTTACCATCAAGACTCTTAGTGGTCTTGATACGGACTATGCAGAACTTGCTAATGCTATTCAAGCAAGAGAGACAGTGATTTCCTTTAAAGAACTGCATGAAAAGATTTTCAACCGCAAAGCTCACCTTGCCGCCAAGAAGGGTAACCCACACTCTCTCTCGATTACTGCCAACGCCGCTGGTAAGTCTAGACCACCACATAGGCTGAATAGTTAACCCACCGATTCATCCCAAACTCTTGCCTTTTGACCTTCTAGGACACGGACTTCTCTCCCACCACAGACATAGAGTCAATGTGGCCCTCGTCCTTACCTTGAGCACTACCAATTGTGTAATTAACAAGGACATTCTGCTAAGAGGTGCCCAACCGTCAAACATTTATCGTGGACTAGTTCCATGGTACCACATACTCAGAATAAGCCTGGATAGGCCTCTCCTCAAGTCAACACTGTAGCTTATTCTTTTGCTCTATCTTCATCTGAATGGATTCTAGACTTGGGTGCCATAGATCATGTCTCAACGGATCTTGCTAATCTCTCACTCCATTCTCCATATGAGAGATCCAATGATGTCATCGTCGGTAACGATGCAGGTTTGAATATTATCCATACAGGTTCTCTCACTCTCCCTTATAATCCTTTTTCTCTTAAATTCTTAAATGCCCTTTGTGTGCCTTCAATGCACAAAAATTTGCTATATGTTTCTCAACTCTACAAAACTAATGATGTTATTGTTGTTTTTACCCTAACACACTTTCAGGTGTAGGATCCTCGCACGGGGGCCATCCTCTATCAAGGCCTACTTAAAGGCAGCATTTACTCTTGGTCTTCATCTCTGGGTGTGTCGACCTCACCACTAGCTTTCTTTATACCTCTTGAATCTCTTTCTTTATGGCATATTTGCTTAGGTCATCCCTTTAATAGAGTCATGCGTGATTTATCCTTGTCCAAGTCTGTATCCTGTTCTTCTAGTCCATCACATAATTTTCATTGTAATGCTTGTCTATGCAATAAAAGCCATAAATTGCCCTTTCATGATTCCTCACTTGTATCCACTTCTCCTCTTGATTTGGTGTTTTTGGATGTTTGGACTTCTCTAGTTTTATCATGTGATGGATATAAATACTGTAATTTTTGTTGATCATTATACTAAATATATTTGTTTTTATCCTCTTCAAAATAAATATGATGTTTTGGCTATGTTTAAATGCTTCAAATCACTTGTGGAAAAACGTTTTAATCGACCTATTGTCACTCTCTACACAGAAAATGGTGAGGAATATATAGTTCTCTGAGATTTCCTCAGGACTCATGGTATCTCCCATTTGATCACCCCACCTCACACACCTGAACATAATAGTTTTTCAGAATGCAGACACTGCCACATTATTGAAACCGGTTTAACGTTACTTCACCAAGCGTCCATCCCTTCCTCGTTTTGGTCCTTTGCCGTTGCTACTGCTTCCTATCTCATTATCTGTATGTCCAAACGAAACTTATCCATGAAATCATCCTTTGAGTGCCTCTTTCAAATTCCTCCTAATTTTTCAAACTTCCCGTGTTTAGGTGTCTTTGTTATCCTTGGTTACGTCCTTACACATCTCACAAGTTGGAATCTTGTTCTCATCCTTGTGCCTTTCTTGGTTATTCCCTTACTCAAAGTGCTTACCTATGTTATGATCTATTATCTCAAAAAAATTTATGTCTTTCGTCATGCTGTGTTTGGTGAGTCTCTGTTCCCTTTTCAATCATCCTCTTTGGCTAGTGTTGATGTTGATTCCTGCGATGGATTGCATGATCTGGTACCGTTTGAAGTGGTCGAGGGGGCCTCTATGTCGGGTTGTCCTTTGCCAATTCCTCTGCCCCCACCTACTGCCAAAGTTACCTTGCCCAATTCGCCTCCCATTCCTAAAAGTAAGTCTATTTGTTTAAATAAATATATTCTACTAAAAGTAAGTCTATTTTTAATTAAAATAATTATTGTTTTCCTTGAAATAATTATATTGGTATTTAATGAATTTTTGTTGTATTTTTAGAAATATTCTTTCTTTTAATATGTATAAAGATATTTATTTTGTGATTTGTTTTATTGATATTTTTATCAAGAAAAATTATGATTTAAGAGTGTAGCTAAAGTTTTATGAGAATGTAAATTTTTAGAAATTTTTGTGATATTTTAGGATGAAAAATAGAATTTATATGAATTTATATAAAAGAAAATTCTATTATTTAATTATTACATAATAATTATTATTATTATAAAAAAAGAAGAAAAAAAAGGGGAAGGGGGATACGATATAACGGAGAGAGACGGAGAAGTTTTTAAAAATTTAAATTGAGTGAATAGTAACCTTTAACTTTTTCTCTAGATCTGGAGTGCCTATTGGCTTTCGATCTCAAAACTAAGGGTGTTATTGGATTCAGGACAAATAGTACTACGGTTTTGACTGATCAATTTTTTAAATCTGCCGTTGAATCGCCGTAGATCTAAAGTAAAAAATTTCAGAAAAAGGTAAATTTTAAAACTCTTACTTAGAGACCTCTAATTGAAATTCTGACACCGTAGATGGATTCAGGAGTTAGATAAACCTTAGGATATGAAATTTTTCAGCTGTCTGACAACTTTTTGTTCGTCGTGAATAATATTTTTCGGTGGATGAATAGTGTTTTCGGCGATGAATAGTGACCAAGCTCTCGGAGTCATTTTTTAAGTCTTTGGACCCTCCAAACATATTTTTGAGGTCTAATTGGTCAAATTCAGCTTGAAAAAGTACATTTTAGGGCTGTCCAACCAGGAGCCCTACCTTGTGAGTAAATAATTTTTTTTATGACTTATCCCATGCTCTTCTTGAACTAAATGTATTATTGTTTCTGTTTATAAATTATTTATATTATTATAAGTTTATTAAATGTGTTAAAATATCTGTTATATTTGTAAATTGGCACATAGTTCAAGAAGAGTATGGTTTTAGAAATAGATTTTAGAACTCATTGAATATGTGGTTCTAAATGTATTTATCATTATTTGATAAAGTGAATATTATGTGCACAATGCATTGATTTGTAAAGCTATACTTGTGAAAATGATGCATGTCATATTATAAATGAGATTGAATGGCAAGCGTAAAGCTCATGGCGAGTTGCTTGATAATTTTACATGTATTTATATGTATTGATGAATATCGGCTGGTTGTATGGCTTGTGACGGTACCGAATAGGGGACGCCCTATTAGCCAAAGTGAGCCGAGGGAGGGCCGCTCCAACCGGGTGACAGTGGTAATGTGAGGAGGCAGGAGGGTCATGTACTCACATTCCCTGATCACTTATTGTGACTAGGGTCGAGGTCACTATGCGTATAGCAAATGAGTTATATTTTCATTGCATTGACCAAATTGCCGAGTGAGGTAGGTGCATTAAAAGTGATGATTTTATCTCCAAATCTTAATATTTTACTATAGCTTATACAGCTGAGCATATCAACATTTGTTTAATGATCATACAGTGCAGCATATGGTTTTGGATATCTGAATATCCTTTGATTTGAGAATATTTGAAATACGGATCTCATATGAATGTACTTCTGAACTGTATTTTCTATGTAACACATTTTAAAATATAAGTACATTCATATGCTAACCTAAGAGGTCATAGGAGGAATTATTTGCTCACTGAGTTGTCAAACTCACTACACGATATTTCTACATTTTTCAGATAAGAATATCAAAGTCTGATTTGATAGATAGGTGATATATTCTCTAGGTGAGTCTACGTTGCTTCCAAGACTCACGGTCTTTGAATTATACTGTGTTTGTATTCTAAAGTGCTCTGAATGCTACAGGCAAAATCCTCGTTTCTGCTATACTTTGATGTTTATAGACTTGGTCTGTATATTGTGTATACATGAGAGATCCTATATATATCTGTTCCCATGATAAAGAATTGAATTATGTATGTTTATGGGAAATATCTGATTGCAGAAATAATAATAATAAAAATATTTATTTTACGTAACGTGTCACATCCCTACTTTAGGAACACGATTACCTTTAATATCCGATAATTTTTCCTATTATGTTCTTGAAAATAGTTTCATAGTATAACATATTCGAGTATTACCATATGTTTACAAATTTGCAATATTAAGTACAATCGACCATATAATAAGTCATAACAGGGTAATATCATACATTTACACATTATTCAGTATAGCTAATTATACATGCCAGGTTTACTCTTATCAGTTTTACAGCAGAAACAAGGATCCTGCCCGTGATGTTCAAAGCAACTCTAGAGTACAAATATTTTACAAGTTTACATTCTGAGAGCCTAGAAACAATTTAGGCTCACCACTTAATATGACACCCAATCGATCAAGCAACCGCAGGACCAAATTTTGGGTCTTTATCTGAAAAATATATCAACCACGTGTAGTGAGTTTTACAACTCAGTGAGTAGTTAATACCTCCTATAACCTCTCAGATCAACATAAGGATGTACTCTTATTTTAAAAATTTATCATATTAAAATCTACCGTTCAGAAGTACATCCTTATGGGAACCGCAATTTTAAAATATTCTCAGTTCTTGTATCACATATGATACAAATTGATCTTAAATCAAATTTGATATGCAATAAAAATCAATTCTTTTATATAATGTTCAAGTATGCCACAACTTCAATATACTCAATAGCTAAACATGGATTGTGAGTTCATCACCCTTCTGCCTCCTCACAATACCATAGCCACAATCATCAGAGAATGTGAGTTCATCACCCTACTGCCTCCTCACATTATCACTGACTACAACTTCAATAGATCAACAGGGAATGTGAGTTCATCACCCTTCTGCCTTCTCACATTACCACTGTCATCATCACAATAGATAATTAGGGAATGTGAGTTCATCACCCTACTGCCTCCTCACATTACCACTAATACCACCTTCACAATACCGTCTCAAGCCATATAATCCCGTCATTACTCATCAATGCATATATATAAACATGTATAATAGTGCATATCCATCAAATGCAATGCATAATTATCATATAACTCGCCATACATTCATATTCAGCAACTTATCACTTTCAAAATAGAGCTTTCAGTCTCAGTACAAAATCTTTTATCATAAATTTTATAATCAGAGAAATCATATAATCATGCTCATATCCGAGGCAAACATAACATTATAAAATTAATGTCATATGCATATCATATTTACTTTGCCATGTAATGCGAAATGCATTTAGAAATAACATATTCAAAGCATTTCAAAATCTCTTTCAAAAATCATACTCTTCTTGAACTAAATATCATTTCTCATTCATTTCAAATATTCCAAACCATTTCAGAAACATATGAACATATAAATAACATGTAATCATACTCATTTATCAATGAAAAGTTCAAGAAGAGTAAAAACAAGCTATAGGAAGAATTATCTACTCACAGGGTATGGGCTCCGAATTGGACGGCCCTAAAATGCTCTTTTCTAGTCTGAATTTGACCAAATAAGCTTAAAAAACGTGTCCGGATGGTTCAAAAACCTAGAATATGACTTCCGGGAGTTGGTACTGTTCATCGCTGGAAACACTATTCACCGCACTATTCACCGCCGGAATCACTATTCATCCGCCACTATTCATGCCAAAATTACTATTTACCGCCACATAAAAAGTTACCAAATCACCGAAACGAATTCATATCCTAATGTTTATCATGTTTCTGAACCCATCTACGGTGTCAGATTTCTAATTTGAGGTCTCTAAGTAAGAGTTTCAGAAGTTACCTTTTACCGAGATTTTCTACTTCAGATCTACAGCGATTCAACGGTGAATTTGAAAAACTGATCGGTTAGAACTGAAGTATTCTTCGTCCTGAATCCAGAAATACCCTCAGTTTTAAGATCGAAAACCAATCGATACTCCAGGTCAAGAGAGAAAATTGGAGGTACTATTCACTACTTATCACTATTCACTCCTCTCCGTCTTTTTTTCAATTTGCAGACGTCCCCCTTCCCGGTTTCTTCCTTCCTTATATTCTTTTTTTTTTTTAAATAATAATAATTATTTAATATTTAATAATAGGATTTTCCTTTATATAAATTCATACAAATTCTGTTTTTCATCATAAAATATCCTAAAAATTTCTAAAAATTTCTATTCTCATAATTCTTTAGTTAAACTCTTAAATCATAATTTTTCATGATAAAAATCTCAATAAAATAAATTATTAAATAAATACCTTTATACATAATAAAAGAAAGAATATTTCTAAAAATATAACAAGAATTCATTTGAGACCGGTATAATTATTCGAAGCAACACAAAAAATATTTTACTTAAAAGTATACTTACTTTTAGCAAGACATAATTATTTTTAAACAAATAAAAATATATTTGCTTATAGCAAAATACTATCATTTTTAAAAAAAATATAAAAGGTACGCGCCAAAACATAAATTCTCATATTTCTTTTGTAATTATTTAATCCATGTAAATAATAAACTTATTTTGACCGGTTCTTATCTCTATTTTCAAAATCCTCTCTTTAATTCAGAATTTTCTTTAATTTGAACTTTATTAAATTTACGGTTATTACATAACGTAAATTGAGGGCGTTACACCTTCACATGAGATATCTCCCATGATCTCCTCTCTTAATGACATCCAACAAAATCTTCCCCATAACAGTTCCCTCCACCCAATGGTAACTCGGTCCAAGAATAACATTATCAAACCAAACCTGAAGTATAGTCTCACTGTTGCTACTGAACTTAATAGCACTAAACCTACCTCTCACACTCAAGCTTTTAAAAACCCACATTGGCATGCAGCTATGACATCCGACGTGTTTGATTCTCTACTTCGCAATGGTATTTAGGACTTGGTACCTCCTAATATGTCTCAAAATATAATTGGCTATAAATGGGCTTTTCGTATCAAGCAGAAATCTGATGGCACCACTGATCGCTACAAAGCACACCTTATTGCAAAAGGATTTCATTAACGGCCAGGTCTTGACTATCATGATACATTTAGGTCGGTGGCTAAACCCACCATAGTTTGGGTCTTCTCTCCTTAGCAGTTTCCCAAGGTTGGTCTTTTCATCAAATGGATGTCAATAATGCTTTTCTTCAGGGTCCACTAGATGACGATGTCTTTATTTCCCAATTGCCAGGATTTGTTGATCCTAACCTTCCCACCTATGTCTGCAAGCTTAACAAAGCAATCTATGCACTTAAACAAGCTCCTCGTGCGTGGTACAATGAACTGCGTTTATTTCTTATTCAGGTTGGTTTTATAAATTCCATATCAGATGCATCACTTTTTATTTATCGTAATGAGGAGACTACAATGTATCTTCTGGAATATGTTGATGACCTGATTCTTACGAGGAGTGATGATATAGACATCCAAAATTTTGTTGATAAGTTGGGTTCTCATTTTACAATCAAAGACTTAGGTGCTTTATCCTATTTCCTAGGTGTTGAGGCTATTTCTTGTCCAACGGGTCTCCGTCTTACTCAGCAAAAATATCTTATGGATCTCCTTACCAAGCACAACATGGAAAATTCTAAACCCGTTCAAACGCCACTAGCCACCTCCTCTTCACTACAGCTCCATAATGGTTCTCCACCTGTGGATGCAATGCTTTATTGCCAGACAGTTGGCAACTTATAGTATCTTCTCATTAGTCGTCCGGACATTGCCTTTGCTGTCAACAAGTTATCCCAGTTTATGCATGCTCTGATGACTCATCATTGGGGCGCTGTTAAACGTCTCCTTCAATACCTCAATGGTACGCAGTCTTATGGTATTCGAATGCAACGCCACAGTTCTTTGTCTCTTCATGCCTTTTGTGATGTAGACTGGGCAGGTGATCCCAATGATCATACCTCTATAGGTGCTTATATTGTTTTCCTTAGTCCTAATCCTATTTCTTGGAGTTTAAAGAAGCAACGCTCTATTGTTTTCTCTTCTACAAAAGTTGAGTATCGGGCAATTACTTCTGCTGCAGAACTTCAATGGGTATGTTCTCTACTTGAAGAACTTGGTGTCTCAATAAGTGTTCCACCGACTCTTTACAGTGACAACATTGGTGCAACATATTTATGAACGAACCCAGTCTTCTATTCTTGCATGAAACACATTGCTCTAGACTATCATTTTGTCTAGTGCAAAGTGGTCACATTCATGTCTCTCATGTTTCTTTAGCAGATCAGCTGGCAGATGCACTAACTAAACCACTCTCTCGATGTCATCTCTAGGATATTTCTCTCTCAAGATTTGTGTCTCCACTAGAGCACCATCTTGAGGGGGCCTAACAGATTAGATACATTACTCAGAATATTTGGTGTACAGCTGGCTTATTCTTGTAATCTTCTAAATTAGGATAGCTAGTTATTTAGGATAGTTAGTTATCTCCTTATTTCTTGGCTTTCCTATTAATTTATCCGTGTATATATTTCTGTGCATTTCAAGAGAATAAAGTGTGAAAACATTTTTCTGTTATCTAATGCCAGTATTGCTCGCATTAGTACTCAATTTTCTCTTTAAAAAATCTCTTAGAGTTAATTTTTTGGATGAATGTTTATTTGCTTCTCAGTAAACTTTAGTGCAAGACATTAATGAAAATGTCGACGAGAAGGACGAATAACTCCATTCTCATTTTCGGTTGATTGCTATGGATTAAGTACTTTTTAAAAAATAAAATAAAATAAGTTAATGCAAGATAAAATAAATAAGTCCTTAAAAAAATTAAATAAATAATAAATAGTTAAGTAAGTTATACTTAACCCAACTCAAATCCATCGAAACTCAACTGTGACCTCTTTGTTTAGCGGTTACCATTAATACACACACAAATATAAAGAACACTGCCATTCGAAAAAACAAATATGCTAAACTTATTGCTTGAGCATTATAAGCATAAACGCGGAAAACTGTAAACGCAGCTACTTGTGATGGTGCGTTCCAGGGAGCTTCTCCTTGATCTTCTCCATGATTCCTTTCTTCCGCTGATGGTACTCAGCAGGAGGAGTGGTAGTTGGGGTTGCATCGGTGGTAGTGGTAGAGGTCCTCACCATGGCAGGGCCAGGGACATCGTCGTTGGCAGTAAATTGTTGACTGCCTGTGTTGGATGTGTCCCCGGCTGTGTCCATTTCCTTCTGAATGGGCTTGTCGCTTGCAGGAACTGCACCATATTGGTTCTGATAGTGTGCCATTTTTCTCACAAAGCGCTCTGAACCTTTGCTTGTGTCTAATTAAAGAGAAGCGATGGTGGAGAACGTCCCTGCCTCGTCACCTCTATCTTTTACCAAGTCTTGACACATGCCATTTGAAATTGCCACGTGTCTTTCTACTATGCCACGGGTAAATCAAAACGCAAGGAGCATCAAACATTTGCTTTTAGGTACATATCGACTAAAAAATTAAACAAAAACTTACTCAAAGGAATCATTTTTCACTAATTTTAATATCAATATTTTTTATAAAATATTTCATAAAGATTAAAATATCAATTGGACGTACAATCCAACCAAGTCAACAGTTAATCAACCTTAAAGTTAGAGAATCAAAAATTGAAATTAAAAATTTTACTCAAAGAAGTTATTAAACAAGATGCAAGTAATTATTTGATGACAACCGTTAAAATTTTCTTATTTAATTTTCTCAACACATAATCTATTATGATACTCTGAGAGTAATAATAACGAGTCAACAATAACTTAAAGTCAAATTTTCTTATCAGATCATTAATTATGTAATTTGCTTGTCGCATGTTTTGAAAGTATATTAGTGTAAAATAAACTCCGCAATTGAGGCATCAAAGTACACTTCACCCCATTTGATACCTGAGGTACAATTTCACCATTTTGTCAAGTTGACAAACAACTGACTAATGATGGAATGTAACCTTGCATTTGAAAAAACAATTTATTAATTATTGAAAACTTAGCCGAACTTCACCTATTTGGTAAAGTAAACTCATAAGATTTTTAATACTTTTATGAAAGAGTAAAAGACTCTCTCTCTCTCTCTCTTTATTAATGTCTTTATTACATATCTTTTTATTCTATTATGAAAGTAAACACAAAGTTCTCTTACAAATACAAAATATGCCATAAACTTAACCTCAATACCTAAAATATTCTTTATGAAAGAGAAAATAATAATAAACAAAATTAAATGAGAAAAAGCACCTATCAACTCTGATTTATACTACTAATTACAATATTCTTTCAATATATGAATCTATTTGCAAACAACACTCAAAATAAGCGAAATACCTATTCTCGTCTTCTTCCTTGCTAATAATATTGGTAAAATTGCCCTTTGTCTCCTAACTTATTTTTTTAATTTCATTTTGATCCCTTAACTAAAACAATTTGCCTAAAATCCTTTAAATTTTCAAAAAATGGCCATTTATATAATAAACCATAATTCAAATGGAGAAAAAAGAAAGAAAAGAAGAAGAATTACTCCTAAAATACTAAACTGTAAACCATAAAGCTTAAACTCAAAACTATAAATCCTAAAAACATAAACTCTAATCATAAAACCATAAGCCAACCCTAAAACCATAAATCCAAAACCTAAAAGTATAAGATCCTAAAACCATAAACTATAAATTATAAACCATATATCATAAATCCCAAACAACAAAATCCTAAACTTCAAACACCTAAACGTTAAACTTTAAATCTCAGACTCTAAAACTCAAATACTAAATACCAAAATCCTAAACCTCAAAATCCAAGAATTGAAACCCCAAAACACTTCAGGTATTGTTTTCTAAATATGAATATCTTCCTTCTTTTTTGTCCTTTGTTAAATTGTCTCTATGACTATCTCACACCAAATTAGATAGTTATCTCACCTTCCTTTATTTTATGGAAGCGCATAGTGGATTATGCCACACTTCATATCAAATTAAGTTTGATCATATGAATATTAGTTTAGTTGAGTAAATAAATGTGCAATCCTCTGTTATCATTTTATGATTTTCTATTTCAAGTTAAAATAATTTTGATCATGAAGGGGAGATGAAGACAAAATAGTTAGGAAGAAATAATTCATATTATAGGCCAATGAAAAAGACGAAAGAAAATTTGAAGGAGTGCTCATTTATTAATTTTTCTCTCTCTTATAAAGAGTATTTTACCCATTATCTCGTGTCCAAATCAGTGCCCTTTCATAATCACCATCTCCGTAATCTTCTATAGTTACTCTATAGAAAAATTTCAAAATTTCCAAATGTATTTCCTTAGAATCATAAACTTATAGCATGTCAATAAAATTTCTAATCAAATTTTGACCTCAGATAGATAATAACATAAATTAATTCCATATATGTATTCAAAAACAAAATTTAACTTCCAATAGTTAACATAAAAATGTCCATATCAAGATATATTCAAATTCTCAATATTAATTCAATTCATACCTGTCACAGTGGGTTAGAGACTATAACCATTTGGGTTTGTCTCATACCTAAGGAGTCTAAAATGACAACATTTAAACTATGTAAATTTCTCAATTAATTTTAGCTCTTTAACAATAAAATAAATAATTTAAAATAACACTAAATATGTGAGGACTACAAATAGCAATATTTATACATGAAATATGTAAAAATATGATGTGAAAATTAGAAAGACAGTAAAACATGTTATAAAAAAAGGTGACTAATGTAGAAACCTCATATCACAATGTTGAAAGAAATAAAGAAAAGGAGAAGCCTCACCCAAGACTGAGACATAAACAACAACTACTTATGTAGACGTTCATGGTGCATTGGGTTTTTCTAATGGTTTTGCAGTGGGTTTCTCATGTAATGGTCTTCGCTTCTTTTTCTCCTTCTTCCTTTCCTCTTTGGTGAGTGCCTTCTATTTCACATTACCATCTTTGGAGGAAAAAGCACTATTCAATATTAATCCCTCTACATCAAACTAGGGGTGAGCATATCTGTAATAGGGGTGAGTCTAGTACCATTTATTCAATAATCAACATTAAAATCTCATGCCATGGCTAGGGCTTTGAAGAAAGAAGAATCAATGTTGAACTTGTGAGGAAATTACCTCTATTGGCTACTGAAGATAAGGAAGAAAAACATTGGCTCATGGAGGCATAGACCATGAGCTGCAAGGATTATACTCTGTCGAGAAGAGACTGAGGCTTCTCAAACACCGAACTTGGGAGAAAAAGACGGAAGAGGTGAAAAGAGAAAGAGACCTACTGAGGTTAGTAGAAAAAGTTGTGTGCGAGAAGAAGAATGGGATGTTTTAGGATGGGATCCATGGTTTTTTTTTTTTGCTTTTAAGGTCAAATTTTACTTTTAGTGACAACCCAAAAATGTCATCGCTGAAAGTTGTGCACTTTTAGTGATGATCACATCATGGTTGTCATTGAAAGGGTGTTTTTTTGTATTGACTGTTAAAAGCTATCATTGAAAGATACACTTTTAGTGATGACCTATATAAGTCGTCACATAATCCTTATTATCTTATAGTATAACTTCCATAAGCATAATCTAATAATATGTAATAAAAGATACGAGGAATCTGCAATTAGAACAAAAGTTCATCTTGAACACAAAGCAAGAGAGAGAAATTTACAATCCAATGGTTTCCAATCATTAATGTTATGAGGCATTTTGCCACTCTTGTAATAAATTCTATGTGTTGGTCAGCGCATAAGGTTAGCAACACCGCTGCTAGATGATATTTCAAGGTGCATTCAGGCTAACACATACTACTGCTAGCATACAGTGTTTCTAAATGAGTTTTCTCCTAAAATAAAAGACAAATCATTGATAACTGAGTTTAGATGCGATCAAATAACAAAAATATTCACCATTAATTTCAATCCTTACTCTCTAATCAAGCCATATAAATCACAATAATAAATATATTAAAAAACAATTGCCAATAACCAATAGATTTCAAATTTTCTCCAATAATTCAATCAATTAAGAAATCCTCAAATCCATTAAAGATGATAAATTAAATATTGTTGTGGAAACTTTAATGATCAGTAATTATGTTGACATTGCTAAATTAATTATTAAGTTTCAATTGAATATAAATTTTATTAAAACAATTTGACAAAATATCAAACAATAGATACATATATAATTTAAAATCTATTGTAAAAAAGTTTGTGAACAGAATTATGCATCAATTTAATTTGTTTTATTGAAGATTGGACCCAAAAAAATTGCCTTCTAATATATTATTTTCTTATTATCGACAGAATTGAAGAATTCATTGCTAATGAATTGGTTTTTTTGTTCTAATTTAAGAGAAATTCAAAACAAAGGAACAAAATGTCACAGCCCCAAATGATGGAACACATGACCGGCACGGCATAAGGGTTTCCCCCTAGTCGCAAGCCTAACATATAGCATGCACAAACATCCAGCACACAATCCATAGTACATAATAAATATAACTGGCCACATATGTCACATCCAATATCAGAAAATACTGTATATATATATATCTCATGAATCCAACATCTGTGATTCAACTTGACCCATGGCCTCATAATATTCATGTGATTCAACTTGGCCCAAGGCCTCATAATACCAACATCGTTGTAAAACATAAAACCGTTTTCCAAACAATACATCAAAATACGCAAGAAGCGAGGATCCTGCTTGTAAGTTCATGGAGGTACACTAGACATAAACTAAACTAGACAAACAGTACAAAAGAGCCTTGCCCAAACTGGGGCTCACCAATGCTATATTTAGCCTCCTACGAAGCTGTAGCTGGATCAAAATCTCCTTGACTATTTGTGGGGAAGAAACAGAAGAGGGGTGAGATTACATCTCAGTGAATGGGTAAATCATACTATAACAGAAACAAGGAAAACCAAGCACGAGTGTTTCGCAATGAGTTTAATAATTGAAACATTAAGCATTTAACCATAATTTATTGAAAGAAAAGCTAAACAATTCAAATGTATGTTCAAAAGATAAAACATGATTTAATCAGTAACCGTAAAGCAAATCAATTATGCATGGTAAGTAATAAATGAAGTTATTTATGCAATAACAATGATGAATGAGATATTTTAGAAATATTTAATCTTTAAGAAAAATGCACTAATTTATTAGAGGTCTTTCCTAACAGATCAATCATCTTCCTCAAGCACACAGCAAGGGTAGGGTAATCACTGTAGGCGTAGACATAAGTCCACCCTAAATTCACTCAAGCACACAGCAAGGGTATAGCAATCATTGTAGGCGTAGACATAAGTCCACCCTAAATCCCTGTGTCTTAGGCAGTCATATGCCCGTCACAGTATCCTAGGCCGAAACCTTCGCATGAAATCCTGTGTCTTAGGCAGTCATATGCCTGTCACAGTATACTAGGCCGAAGCCTTCGCATGACCACGGTGCACCAGGGCTAGCACTCCCTGCGGCTAGCTAACAGTGATCTAAAAGCGTTCCTTCAATAGAAAATATTTGAAAATATGCTATACAAAGAGTTTAAAGTAAAACATTTCAATAACTTTACAATAAAACTATAATTCTCCATCTAACTCTTTTCATGCATAAAATTCCGTTCTAAAATATGTTTCATCCATGTATTCCCATGGAGACCTTTATCATCATAAACTTTCCCTTTAAACATATCGTCCGTAGACGTCGCATAGATGTTCGCATGCATCAAATCATTTCATGGCTAACTTAGTTCATTTCTATGACTAAGTTCGCATTTCTATAAATCTAGCTCAAATGGAGAATTATCAGTCTAGATGCTTTCGCTGCATACCTAGGGTTCAACTAGGATTGAAATTTACAATTTCTAACATGGTTAAAACATATTGGTTTTCAAAGTGGTAAAACAATTTAGCATACATTCCAACTAGTTAAAATCATACGAGAGAGTTATAAACCGAATTCGTAAAACATGCGCTATAGTATGAAAAACCCACTCACCGGTAAGGGCTTCAGATTGGACAGCCCTAAAATCCTCGTTTCTGGTCTGAATTCGGTAAAACAAACTCCAAAATCGAGTCCGGAAGGTCCAAAAACTTGAAAAATGACTTCGGGAGTTTAGTAACTATTCACTGCCGGAAAACACTATTCACTGCCACTATTCATCGTCAGAAAATACTATTCACCGTCACTAAAATTTTACCAAATCAACAAAAAAAATTCATATCCTAATGTTTATCTAGTTTCTGAATCCATCTACGGAGTCAGATTTCTAATTAGAAGTCTCTAAGTAAAGTTTTTCAGAACTTACCTTTTACCAAAATTTTCTACTTCAGATCTACGGCGTTTCGATGGTTGATTTGAAAAACTGATCGGTCAAAACAGAAGTACTCTTCATCCTGAATCCAATAACACTTTCAGTTTTGAAATCAGAAGCCAATCGGTACTCCAAATCAAAAGAAAATGTTGGATGTTACTATTCCTACACTATTCATTACTATTCTTTTTTTTTTTTTCCGATTTTTCTTCGAATTCGATATGCAGTCGCCCCGGTTTCGTTTTATGGTTTCTGAGGTTTTTTTTTAAAAATATAATAATAATAATTATATAATTAATAATAGGATTTTCTTTTATAAAAATTCATATAAATTCTATTTTTTATCATAAAATATCCCAAAAATTTCTAAAAATTTCCTTTCTCATAAATCTTTAGTTAAACTCTTAAATCATAATTTTTCTTAATAAAAATCGTAATAAAACAAATATCTTTATTCATATTAAAAGAAAGAATATTTCTAAAAATACCATAAAAATTCATTAGAGGCCGGTATAATTATTTTAAACAACACAATACTTCTTTTACTTAAAAGTCCACTTACTTTTAACAAATCATAATCATTTCTACATAAATAAAAATATATTTACTTATAGCAAAATTTTATCATTTAAAAAATAAAAAGTACGCGCCAAAACATAAATTCTCATATTTTCAAAATTCTCTCTTTTATTCTAAATTTCCTTTAATTGGAATTTTCGTTAAATTTTACGGTTATTACATTCTTCCCCCCTTAAAGAAATTCGGTCCCCGAATTTCATCACCATAGTTGCAAATAAATACTTTCCTCATTGTTCAAATAAATGCGGATATCTGGCGCGTATATCCTTCTTTCTTTCCTAAGTAGCTTCCTCAAAAGAGTGATTTTTTCATATCACCTTTACTGTAAATATTTCTTTTGACCGTAATTTTTTTACTTGTCTGTCCATACTGGTTGTTCCTCTTAGGTTAAATCTTTCTGTAACTGAATCTATGAACACTGTATAACATGTGTAGAATCCGGTAAATATTTTCGTAGTATAGACACATGAAAAAACTGGATAAACATTATCCAATGCAGGTGGTAAAACCAAACAATAAGCCATTGAACCCATCCTATCAAGAATTTGAATAATTCTATATACCGAGAGGGTAACTTCCATTTCTTTCAAAACCTCATTACCTCTTCTATGGGTGAGTCCTTCAAGAATATATATATAGTCACCAACTAATACTTTCTCGTGCTCAACATTCATAGTCCTTATAAACTTTTGACTTGTATTGAGTTTTCAGTATTCTTTTTCTAATCAATTTCACTTTATCAATGACATCTTATAATAAATCTAACTCAACTGAGTCATTTAACAGAACATTTGTAACACCTCTTACATAAGGTTTAAATCTTCTAATATCATTTTATTATAGACAAATTCTGTTAAGAAATCTCCTACCTATCTCAAAAACATATGCTTGAAGCATGCTCTCCAAACTAGTATCATCAATTTAGATAATTCATATGCTATCTATTGCATATTATTCCAAATTATATTTCCAAAGTTTAACTTTTCTCAATTCACTCACATATTAAGAAACCTATGATGTTCATGTAAAACTTCAAATGATGCCATTGTATAGTGGCATGATAATTACTGCTATGAGCAAGTTCAACTAAGGACAATTAATTTCTCCAAACTTTTACCACAATAATATAAAGATACTTAAAGCATAACTTTTAATGTATAAACACATTATTTAAATTTAGTATCAGTCATACTATTATCTAATAAAGATCTTTAGACTTCCTGAATAACTCTCTTGAGATAATATATTTAATTCGTACTTACCAACATATCTGCTAATGAAAAATTTCACTTGTATCTTCTTTTTACCATTATACTAGTACAATTTTTTTTTATCTCAATATATCCTTATTACCTCGGGTAATCCATATTCACAATCTATGGCTTCTTCTGAAATCTCTTTTCTCAACAATTATTCATACGTGATTTTCCAATATCAACATAATTCACATCTTAAATACTAAATTCGATTTAGCATAGTATAAACCTTTAACACAAATATCTTGATTACTTACATTATTTTCGGACATGATTCTCAGAATATTCTTCATATTTCCAAATTAATAATTCAAAGATCAATTTAAATCCTACTTTCTATATTTTATCCCTTAAGAACTTCAGTACCACTAATTCACTTTATTACATTCCTCAAAGCACCATAAGGCCATCATTTTTCTATTCATTTCATCTAAGAATCGTTATATAGTTCGGTGTCCAAACTCACTATTTTAAATTATATTCTTCCAAGATTTCATTCATTAGTCACTTCTAACCAATTGAAATCACAAATTTCCTACTTTTGTCTTATCTATCTTCCAGTAAACCCAATATGTTCACATCCTTCTCTTATAACATTTTTCCATCACTGTCCAATCCTTAAGCAATCCTAACATATCTTACTTTCACTATTCATATCATGTCTGCCACTTATCCATTTCAATTCACTTTTCACACATTCATATATTTTCATGACATACTATCCAAATATCAAACATCACCCAAGTCACAATCTTGACAAACGAAATAGTTATTTACTCACTCACCTATTATAAAACTTACGGTATTTTATGTAAAACTTCTGCCCAAAACTTCTTAAAATGCTCTCTAAAAACAATCTGTGAACTATAGTTCTCGATCAGATATAATCGATATCAATACCTTATGAAGTCTTACTATCTTATTCAAAGACAAATTTGAAGCTATCAATAATCACCCATTTTTATTCAGGTATCTCTATCTGATATTGTAATCTTGCAAGTCTTTAATGTTCTACTTTTACCTGTTGACAAGTTAATCATCGAGATACAAAATCAACTATATCTTTCTTCATACTGTCCCACCAATAAATTTCTTTTAGATCTTTATACATTTGAGTTACCTCAGGATGAATTGTATATATGGATCTATGGGCTTCCTCTAAAATTTCTTCCTTAAGTTCTTCTTTATTAAATACACACAATCGCTTGCCCAATCTCAGAATTCCTTCAGAGTTTACAATAAATTCAATATCACTGCCATTCTTGACCTCTTAAATTTTCTTACATAAATAGGCATCATCGTCCTGTGCCTTTTTCATCTACTCAACTAAGGATGATTGAAACTGTATGAATTTTACATGTATCACGATACAGATAATGCCTCCAAGCTTTGAGAGTAAAACTACTGTTGTTATTTCCAAATCATAAGTCTGACAATTTTTGCTCATGTGGCTTAAGCTGTCTAGATATATATGCAATGACTCGACCATATTGCATCAACATATACCTTAATCCCATTCTCTATGTATTACAACATACCGTATATCCTTCAGTGCCTAAAGAAATAGACAGTACTGGCGCCGTAATCTAACATTTCTTAGTTTCTAGCAATTTCTTTCACATTCATCTTACTAGTAAAATTTTATTGCTTCCTTTATCAACCTCGTCAAAGGAGAAACAATTTTTTTTTTAAAAAAATTTAACGAATCTACAGTAATATCTTGATAAACAAATAAAATTACGAATCTTTGTAATTGTGATAGGGTGTGGCCATTGTTGCACTGCTTCTACCTTTTTACGATTAATTTGACTGTCATCCTTGGTAATCACATACCCTAGGAAAATAACATTACTAAGCCAAAATTCACATTTTTCAAACTTAGCATATAACTAGTGTTCTCTTAGGGTTTGAGAAGCATTCTTTAAATGTCCTCATGCTCCTCAGAATTCCTTGAATATATTCTAGTATATTATCAATAATTATAATAACAAATTAATCCAGGGATGACTTCAATACTCCTTTTTTTTATCAAGTCCATGAATGCAACTGGGCATTTGTCAGACTAAATGACATCACCAAGAACTCATAATGCCATAACGAGTCCTAAAAGAAATTTTTCGAATGTCCTCTTCCCTTATCCTCAATTGATGAGATCCAAATATTAAATCAATTCAAATTTTTTTTAAAATGTTGAGCTGTAGCTGGTCAAACATATCATCTATATGAGGTAATGAGTATTTATTCCACATTGTCACTTTATTCAATTGTCTATAATCTATGCATAGTCATAGTGATCCATCTTTCTTTTTCACAGATAGAACTGAAGCACTCCAAGTAATAGTACTAGGGTATATAAATCCCTAGTCTAACAAGTTTCACAACTAATCCTTCAATTCCTTGAGTTCAGTCAGTGCCATTCTATATAGAGGTATAGACACTGGTTGGGTTCTAGGAAGTAAATCAATACCAAATTATATTTTACATTTCGAGGTAATCATGGCAATTCTTCAAGAATTATATCAGAAATTTTTTTTTAACCACTGGAACTTAATTTACACTTATATACTTTATATCAACATCTCTCATCATTGTCAAATATTCTTGACACCTTTCTATAATCACTTATGGGATGTTAAAGCAGAGATTAGATTACTAGGTATGTCACTACGATCCCCTTGTATCAAGAAAGAAAATTCCCCAAGAATATTGAATTTAATCACCTTATAGTGACATTTCAAAATGACATGACATAATGCCAACAAATCCATTCTCAATATCACATCACAGTCTACCATATCTAGACAACCGGGTACAACTGATGTCACATTCAGAAACCATCATATTTGGTATCTGTCTCAATTCTTTAAATTCTTTAAGACCCATATCGCTATAAAATAGAGATAGCCAAACTGTCACTTAACCATGCCAACATAAAAACTGACATACTTGAATAAAAAGACAACATCCTATCGAACCCTTTTAGCAGCACCGTGAGTATAAGCATGTCCGGATTCATACCCATACTCAAAGTCCTACCTAAAGGTCCGTTACTCCATGAACACAGGAAAACCTAAACCTCTGATACCACTCTATCACAGCCCCAAATGATGGAACACATGACCGGCACGGCATAAGGGTTTCCCCCTAGCCACAAGCCTAACATATAGCGTGCACAAACATCCAGCACACAATCCAGAGTACATAATAAATATAACTGGCCACATATGCCACATCCAATATCAGAAAATACTGTATATATATATATATATATATATATATATATATATATATATATATATATATATATATATATATCTCATGAATCCAACATCCGTGATTCAACTTGACCCATGGCCTCATAATATTCATGTGATTCAACTTGGCCCAAGGCCTTATAATACCAACATCGTTGTAAAACATAAAACCGTTTTCCAAACAACACATCAAAATATGCAAGAAGTGAGGATCCTGCCTCTAAGTTCATGGAGGTACACTAGACATAAACTAAACTAGAAAAATAGTACAAAAGAGCCTTGCCCAAACTGGGGCTCACCAACGCTATATTCAGCCTCCTACGAAGCTGTAGCTGGATCAAAGTCTCCTTGACTATCTGTGGGGAGGAAACAGAAGAGGGGTGAGATCACATCTTAGTGAATGGGTAAATCATACTATAACAGAAATAGGGCAAACCAAGCACGAGTGTTTCGCAATGAGTTTAATAATTGAAACATTAAGCATTTAACCATAATTTATTGAAAGAAAAGCTAAACAATTCAAATGTATGTTCAAAAGATAAAACATGATTTAATCAGTAACCGTAAAGCAAATCAATTATGCATGGTAAGTAATAAATGAAGTTATTTATGCAATAACAATGATGAATGATATATTTTAGAAATATTTAATCTTTAAGAAAAATGCACTAGCTTATTGGAGGTCTTTCCTAACAGATCAATCATCTTCCCCAAGCACACAGCAAGGGTAGGGTAATCACTGTAGGCGTAGACATAAGTCCACCCTAAATTCCCCCAAGCACACAGCAAGGGTATGGCAATCACTGTAGGCGTAGACATAAGTCTACCATAAATCCCTGTATCTTAGGCAGTCATATGCCCGTCACAGTATCCTAGGCCGAAGCCTTCGCATGAAATCCTGTGTCTTAGGTAGTCATATGCTCGTCACAGTATTCTAGGCTGAAGCCTTCGCATGACCATGGTGCACCGGGGCTAGCAATCCCTGCGGCTAGCTAACAGTGATCTAAAAGGGTTCCTCCAATAGAAAATATTTGAAAATATGCTATACAAAGAGTTTAAAGTAAAAAATTTTAATAACTTTACAATAAAGCTATAATTCTCCATCTAGCTCTTTTCATGCATAAAATTCCGTTCTAAAATATGTTTTATCCATGTATTCCCATGGAGACCTTTATCATCATAAACTTTCCCTTTAAACATATCGTCCGTAGACGTCGCATAGATGTTCGCATGCATCAAATCATTTCATGGCTAACTTAGTTCATTTCTATGACTAAGTTCGCATTTCTATATATCTAGCTCAAATGGAGAATTATCAGTCTAGATGCTTGCCCTGCATACCTAGGGTTCAACTAGGATTGAAATTTACAATTTCTAACATGGTTGGAACATATTGGTTTTCAAAGCGGTAAAACAATTTAGCATACATTCCAACTAGTTAAAATCATACGAGAGAGTTATAAACCGAATTCGTAAAACATGCGCTATAGTATGAAAAACCCACTCACCGGTAAGGGCTCCAGATTGGATAGCCCTAAAATCCTCGTTTCTGGTCTGAATTTGGTAAAACAAACTCCAAAATCGAGTCCGGAAGGTCTAAAAACTTGAAAAATGACTTCGGGAGTTTAGTAACTATTCATCGCCGAAAAACACTATTTACGCGCAGAAAATACTATTCACTACCACTATTCATCGCCGAAAAATACTATTCACCGTCATAAAAATTATACCAAATCAACAAAACAAATTCATATCCTAGTGTTTATCTAGTTTCTGAATCCATCTACGGACTCAGATTTCTAATTAGAAGTCTCTAAGTAAGGTTTTTCAGAACTTACCTTTTACCGAAATTTTCTATTTCAAATCTGCGGTGATTCAACGGTTGATTTGAAAAACTGATCGGTCAAAACAGAAGTACTCTTCATCCTGAATCTAATAACACTTTTAGTTTTGAAATCAGAAGCGAATCGGTATTCCAAATCAAAAGAAAATGTTGGATGTTACTATTCCTACACTATTCATTACTATTCTTTTTTTTTTTCCGATTTTTCTTCGAATTCGATATGCAGTCGCTCCCGGTTTCGTTTTATGGTTTCTGAGGTTTTTTTTTAAAATATAATAATAATTATTATATAATTAATAATAGGATTTTCTTTTATAAAAATTCATATAAATTCCATTTTTCATCATAAAATATCCCAAAAATTTCTAAAAATTTCCTTTCTCATAAATCTTTAGTTAAACTCTTAAATCATAATTTTTCTTAATAAAAATCGTAATAAAACAAATATCTTTATTCATATTAAAAGAAAGAATATTTCCAAAAATACCATAAAAATTCATTAGAGGCCGGTATAATTATTTTAAGCAACACAATACTTCTTTTACTTAAAAGTTCACTTACTTTTAACAAATCATAATCATTTCTACATAAATAAAAATATATTTGCTTATAGCAAAATACTATCATTTAAAAAATAAAAAGTACGCGCCAAAACATAAATTTTCATATTTTCAAAATTCTCTCTTTTATTCTAAATTTCCTTTAATTGTTATTTTCGTTAAATTTTATGGTTATTACACAAAAGATGCAATTATATCTATATATAAAATTTTCACCATTTGAGAATTTTAACTAAAAATAAGCAATAATGAAATGTATTAATTGTTAATAGATGAAACATTGTCTGTAGTATTTCTTTAAGTAGAGATAAACTCATTTTGATTGTGAAAGAAAACTTTACTATCTTAAGAAAACCAATTTCTATCATAAATTATCAACCATATTTTTATTGTCTACCATATACCTGTGCATTTTCTATTTGACCTAGAGTAACAACATTTATTTGAGATTTACCACTCATCTGCACCGTAAGTATTGAAAAAATTAACCTCTTTTAAATTAAGCCACTAATCTTTGTATTTTATTATTATTGAAATTGAAAATTTATACTTCAAAAGAGATCTTTATTAACAATAAAAAATAATATAGTATTCGGTATCTTATGTATATGTAACTTGCATAAAATTCTCAACAACGACGTGGAACCATTGGATAAAGAAACATGAAAAGGTCTATTATTCATTTATGGCTTGTATGACATCTTGTTGAGGAATCTACGGGCAAATTTATCCACAAAGTTGTGCCACTGATTCCACTATTTAGAAAAAAAGCTACTATGAATGTTCAATAATCTTTAATCAAGGTATTATGTTTCTTTACACTGATGGGCTTATTCTTCTCTCTTTTCTAGCTTTACGAAAAAGGCTTCAATACATAGATTAGTTAAGGGAGATAGTTGGTAATAGGTCATCATAAACACTCGGTATCTTTGATGTTTAAAGACACTCAAGATGATTGTATTTGGTGCACACATATATTCAGTATATTTGGAGACATATGATGCCTTCTATTTTATATGTTTCTCATACTATCTAAAAAATATGGGAAGCTCAAATCCTTAAATCTTTGTTTTCTCCATATTTCAAAAAAAAAATACTAAGTTATCATTTTGTTGATGATTTTTAATTGTCATTTAATATATGAAAAGTTAAAACATCACAGTTTCTTATACCTTTATATCTCATACTTTGGTATTCAAAATATTATAGAATGTGAGATAATTAGGTATCAAACAACGCCCTATAGAGTAAACTATATTGACATCTCTAGAGATTTGACTAAATTATACTTATTCTCCTTGCTTCAAATATAAAAACATTCTCTCTAAACTTTGAAATTATGATAAAGGAACACCACCTACTATTAACTTTTCACAATATAATTTGGCTTAGATTCTGGTTGTGCAACAAATCCTTTCCCTCCAAACATGAAAGTACCTTTTTTCCCTTTCTTTTTAAGAAGAAAATCCAAATGAGATTATGGATAAAAATTTACTTGTTTTAGCTAAAGAATTACTAATTAAAATATTAACCTTCATGATTTCTTTTTTGAAAAGATCATATTGGCAAGCACCATTAGAATTTAGAGGACCAAAATAGGAAATTAATGGGGCAAAATAATAGGGAGATAAAATAATGGACATAAAAATTAACATGGTTTAGCTTTTAGCCTACATCCACAAACAAGGACGGCAAAAATTTTTTCACTAAAGGAAACAAATGGAGAATACAAAAGTGGCTTGACTACACTCACAAATAATCTACAAAACAAATACAACCAAAAATATCTCTCAATATTTTTCTCAATGGTGTATCACTCTATACACACTTGATCACTCACAAAACACTTACACGTTTTGCCTTGCACCACTAAAATTTTGTTATGTGTAGCGTTCACAAAATGATGCTCTACAATTGCCCAAAGGAGTGAAATATATTGGCAACAAAATGTTATAGCTTTAATTGACATGCATAGGTCATGCAATAGGGTGGTGAAGAAGTGGCTAACTTGCACTCAAAAAGCCATGTTCCAATTTAAAGTGCATGCTTCAAATCCCTTGCATATCTTCTAGCAATTAAATGATGGTATCCGTGAAAATGAATAGTATAGGAAAAGTAAACAATAGTGGGTTAAATTTAAAGCCACACAGAACAAATCTCCACTTTGACTTTAAATTATATCAAACTGCAAATTAGTAAAATCTTAAGCCCCTTCTCTAATGCCCTCTTGGGCAATTCATATACTGCAAACAACATTGGCTTGGTCATCATATATGTTGGATTTTCAAAAGTGCTAATCTTTTCCATCATAATGATAACTTAAGATATAATCTCCCGAATAAAATGAAATTTAATGTCAATTGTTTGGTTGTTTTTCATGTTACATTTGGGTTTTGGTCAAAAGTACCAAAGTATTGTGCTTCAGTTATCATAATAAACAACTATAATATCTTGCCTTAAACGTAATTGCTAACATAACCTCATAGAAAAATATCTTCCTTCACCACTTCTTTTGCTTCCATATACTCAGCTTCAAAAGTTGAAAGTGTAATAATAGACTGCAAAGTTTCTTTCCAACTAATTGCACAACCAAAAAGTGTGATGAAATAACCAATTAGAGATATCCTTTTATCTAAATCACCAACATAGTTGGAGTCAACAAATCCAATATAACAACTATCAGTGTTTGAACTTTGTTTATATACCAAACCAATATCTGTAGTCCCTCAACGATAACGAAGGATCTATTTCATAAATTGCCAATGCATCTTTCTAGGATGTGCCATATATTTTCTAACAACACTAACAACACATGAAATGTGTAACATCCTTAATTTCGTTTCTTTTATTAAGAAAGGTACATAAATATTTAATTAAGGAAATAAAATTTATTAAACAATTTTTAGATATCTAAAGAAATATAAGCCTTAGAAATTCTTGACCTTATGTGTATGTATAGAAAATGTTTCTAACATTAAGGGAATAGGTAAAGAGAGAAAACCTAATAGGAAAAATTAGAAATAACATACTAAAGAGAGACAAAATTCTTAGGTAAGAAAGATAAATTTTTGGGAAGTAAGTAAAGGTCTTAAAATTTCAAGAAGATTGGATTAGGGTAATTTTTCCTAATTCAAAAGTTAGAGTTACTAAGTTTAACATCTCCACCCATACATTGAGCTTTCATCTTTGGACACTTTGTATAGAATTTTTTCACTTCACAAGAGTTTTTAGCAAGCCAATTGGATAGCCCAAACAAGAGATATAACATAGACTTGGACTAGAATATAGAAGTTGGACCGATAGCCCAAAAATTATGAAAATGTGACCAAGTCCTCCATGAAAGGTAGAATTTCAGCCAATGGAAAGGAAATAGGAAAGAATGAGCCCAAATCCAAGAGGAAAAAATAAGAACCATGTGAGAAAATAGTAGTGTAATAATAATCAAGATTAGGTTACAAGGCATTAAGACAAAACATCTATATCCTACATTCATAATTTCAGCAAGTAGGTAATAATACATGGGATTAGGACAAAACATCTATATCCTACAGTAATAATTTCAGCAAGTAGATAGTAACACAAGGCATTAGGACAAAACATCCCTATCCTACACAAATAATTTTAGCCAAGCAAGGGAGATTCAAGGGCTAAAAATTTGTCACTTAGAAAGAAAAACCTATCATACTTGAGTGAGACAAAAGAAAAATAAAATGAATCCCTAGATCAAATGGACCTTGTCCCTTGTCTTAAAAATATTTTATCATGATTTTCAACTACAAATCTTCTTTTGCTATGCATATCTTAACTGAGGGAAAGGAAAACAAGAACATAAGTTATTTTTTCCCAAAAAGCAACCAAGTGCATCCTAATTGTGATAAGGTAGACCAATGATTATGACAGGACCACTTGATAGTTTATTTAAGCAAACTCCACCCTTATAATATTATAATTTTGTCCAAGTGAGGGAGAGAAAAAATAAAAGCAAGGTAGATTGAGGAAAAGAGAGAAAGAGAGGAGAAAAAAGGAAGGAAGAAGAAGGAGAAGTTTAGAGGACTAAGTACTCAAGGTCAGTTAGCTTAATCTTCAATTGAATTCATCTTTTAAGCTGCTGGAAAAACTAACAATAAGTGAGCTCATTCATCAAAACTCACCCTCATTCTCTTATTTAAGCTGCTAGAAAAGCTAAGATAAGGGAGGAATCTTACCACTTCCTTCAAGGGAAAACAAGAAAAAGAATTCACTAAGTGAGCTAGGGAGATCTTTAGGTAGGTTTAAACATATCTCTTTTTGAAGAAAAGTTTTGAAATTTGTAACATTTATATGTAATTTTGATTTTAGAACTTTGATGAAATTTACAATATTTGCTACTCTAATGATTGGTCATGGATGTTACTATATTATGTTACATGTTATCTTGCATATGATGGATGTTTTGAACATATCGGTTGGTGTGGAAAGTTCTGCATAGATATGGCTATGGGTGGCAAAATTTTAAGATTTTTATGCTACTATTTTGTATATTTGAATGTGGTGAAAAATTGATAAAATATTATTAGATGTAAATTAGAAAGAAAATGGAAGAGGACGTAATAAAATGATGAACTTAAACCTTAGGAATGGTTTGGTTAGGAAACTGGATTCCGGAGTAACCAGGAAAGCTTCTATTTTTGAAATTCTAGAAAGAATCGGTTAAGAATTAAAAGAAATGATTAACACAAAAAATGTAGATATATGTCACATGGATTTTTAGGTACTAGAATCACTTTATTTGGAGTTCAGATAAGAAAGATATTATTCAATTAGTAAGCAGTGGTCAAAAAATGGTTAACCAAGGAAGAATATATTAGGTATGCTTCTGTGTTTGAATTTCTGGGATAAATTTGTAGGGAATTAAAAGAAATACTTAACGTGAAAAATATAGATATATGTCTGAAAAATTGTAGCCACTAGAATTATTTAAATTGAAATCAATATGAGGGAGATATGACCAGATTAGTAAGCAGTGGTTAGAAATTAGTTAACCATGGAAGAATCTGTTAGGTTAGCTTGAGTGTTTGAATTTCTGGGCAAAATATGAAGGGAATTAAAAGAAATGGTTAACATTAAAAATATAGATATGTGTATCATGAATTTTTTACCACTGAAATATTTAATTTTGGAATCCATATGAGGGAGATATGGTCAGATTAGTAAATAGAGGTTTGAACCTACCCGAGAAGAAATAATATTGAATTTGAAGGAGTAGTAACACCATGATTACTTAAGATTTCATTAAAATGTTCAACATAAGGCTTTTAGAGGATTGTCTTATCTTTAAATTGATATCAAGATCAACTCAATCAAATTTGAAATGAGGGTGTTATGCTCTGATTAGTGAGAGAGAAAAATAATATTTAAGAAAGAAGAAGAATTTTAAAAATGAAAATAATAAATGACTAGTGTATGCCCTAACCATTGCCATTGCATGAATTCTTTACCATCTTAAGTATGTAAATTTGATATAGAAATATTTTATAAATTGGTAATTGCAAATGATTATGTTCATGGCAAGATTGTATTTTACTAATGATTTTTGGTAATGATTATGCTTTGATGATAAATTATGGCATGTGAGTATAATAAACATACTTGTTATTGAAATCATATTTTTGGCTATTAATGTGAAAAGAAAAAAAAAGAAAAGAAAAGAGATGAGCATGGTCACATGGCAGTTTGTGTGGTGCACCAGTAGGGGACGCTTTACTCACGGTTATGATTATGTTAATGAGAAAAGAAAGAAAAAGTGTGCTATGTCGGATGGAGTGAGAAAAGCCCATTTTGGAGAGTAGAAAGTACTCACCCTGACCGGGGTAGTTTGTTATAATAAATTGATATCCATCATATGATATTCTAAAAATAGTTATTTATGTCATACATGTCATTACTGCATGATTTTCATGTGCATAGATAAAGTGAATTCTTGTGAGCTAAGATATTTCCTATAGTTTATATAGATGAACATGACATGATGAGTATTATTGATGATGATTATGATTTATTGTTGAACCTACTGGAATTTAATTCTTACTATATTTTCATATCATGTTCAGAAAACTAGTTATGTAAAATTTTTTATGGCTCTGGCTTTTAGTGCAAGTTGGATTGAGTTACTCTATGTTGGGCAGATCCTAAGAATTAATAAGGTGTTTGTGGTCGAGTTGACTAAGATCTCGGTGAAGGTGCAACCACTCGTACTCGTATCTTCAGAATTGGTCAACATCAATGAATAAGATGTAGATATTTATGTGTTTATTTTTATACATACGTTTTGATTAATTATGTGTATATAAACTCAGAATTGTATCAGTGTTAATGGAAGACCTTAAACCTTGATTATGTTTGGTTAAATTAATTAAATTTTATTATGAGTTAAGTAATTAGAAGTAAAGAAGTAATGCCTTTATGGAATTTTACATATATATATATATATATATATATATATATTTAAAAAAATGGAGTTGTTACAAAATGTCTAGGCGTGTGCAAACCATAGCATACCAAATGCTTCTAATAACACTAGCATAGGGAACGAGATACCTATATTTCTCCTCCTCTTCAAACTATGGTGACAAGGCAGCTAACACTTTAAAATGGACTTCAAGCGGAGTACTCATAGGGTTTGCATTTTGCATCCCAAAGCGCTCAAGTACTTTTTCAATGTACTTATTTTGTGATAAGTATAATTTCTCTATGCACTTATCCTTGGGTATCTCTATACCCAAAATTGTATTAACTGCACTTAAATCTTTCATTTCGAATTCACCACAAAGCTGAGATTTCAACTTATCAATCTCAGACTTCCTCTTTAAGGAAATGAGCATGTCATCAACATAGAGTAATAGATAAACAAATGAGGCATTTGAGAGCTTATTGTGGTATACATGATGATTATAATAAAAGTACCAAATATTTTATACCACTGCTAAGGAGATTGCTTTAAGCCATATAATAGTTTTCTTTAAAGGGAAAATTGATCTTCTTTTCCCCAAATAACAAATCCCTTTGGTTGTTGTAGGTACATTTGTTCTTTTAGCTCACCATCAAGAAAATTTGTTTTGATATCAAGTTGTTCAATCTCTAAGTTAGATCATGTGACTATGGAAAGCAACACACAAATAGAGCTATTTAATAGGATGAGAGAACATTTTATTACAATATATGCCCTCCATTTAACTAAAGTTTTTTGCAACTAAGCGTGCTTTGAATGATGCGTAAGCTCCAGGGATTCCTTCCTTTTTCTTAAAGACCCATTTACAACTGACAACTTTTTGACCCTTAGGTGTTTTTACTAGTTCCCATGTCTAGTTTTTGTAAAGAGACTCAATCTTCTCACTTATGACAACAATCCATTGTGTAGAATCAATACTTGTCATAACTTTATAGTATGCAATAAGATCTTTTGCTTTAAAAGTATCAGCCACAAACAATGCATATAAGAGTAAGTTTGCATATACATATCTATGAGATGGCCTGATTTTCTTTCTTGTTCTACCAATGGCAATACTATATTGTTGCTTTTATGGAATGTATGCTTTATATAGATGGTCTTTGTCACGCCCCTAATTTAAGTGCATGTGAAACATATACTTTACTAACATATATTTACATTAATATGCATAATACACGCCTTTATCATTGAAAACAATTACATATAGGTATTCCTATGTATACCCAATTTACAGATCAAGTCTATAAATATCAAAGTAACAGTAGAAACATGGATCCTGCCTGTGGCGTTCAAAGCATACTCTAGAGTATAAGTACAATATAACCAAAAATATACGAACCCTAGAAACCAAATTGGCTCACTAGAGAATATGTCGCCTAGCTGATCACATATCTAAAGGGAAAAGACTAAACTCTGTATTCTTATCGAAAAGATGTGGAAATATCGTGTAGAGGGTTTGACAACTCAGTGAGCAGATGATACCTCCTATGACCTCTTAGGACAACATATGGATATACTCATATTTTAAAATTTATCACATAGAAAATTACAATTCGGAAGTACATCTATATGGAACCTGTATTTTAAATATTCTCAAATCAAAGGTTATTCATATATCCAAAACCATATGTAATATGGTATGATTATTAATAAAATATTGTTATGCATCAAAATATTTCTCATAAAAACATTAGAAAGATCCCACATCAGAACCATCAAATAATCCCAAGCACACAGTAAGGGATGGTATTATATTCAACTGTATAAGCTATAGAAAAAAATATCAAGCTTTTGAGATAAAATCATAACTTTTGTTGATGCATAATTAACATACTATATATGCACTGAAAATCCACTCTTTTTACATAATGCTCAAGCATGTCATAGCTCTCAATATACTTAATTCACTCATTTGCTATACGCATAGTAATCGATCGACTACAGTCACAATAACTGATTAGGCAATATGAGTTCATCACCCATCTACCTCCTCACATTACCACTGTCACTCGATTGGAGTAGTCCTCCCCTTCGGTCACTCAGGCTAATAAAGCGTCCCCTACTTAATACTGTCTTAAGCTATACAACCTGTCGATATTCATCCATATATATATATATATATATATATATATATATATGCATATTCATTATATGCAATGTATAATTATCAAGCAAGTTGCCATGAGCTTTACGCTTGCCATTTAATCATATTCAGAAACTTTATAGCTTTATAAATCAATGTCTTGTGCACATATTATTCAGTTTACCAAATAATGATAAATACATTTAGAACTGCATATTCAATGAGTTTCAAAATCTATTTGCAAAACCATACTCTTCTTGAATTATATGCTAATTAGTAAGCAAAGTAGATATTTTAACACATTTCAAATACTTATGATATCATAAATAATTTGTAAATAAAACCAATTACATATTTAAAGTTCAAGAAAAACATGGGGTAAGTCATAAAAAGAATAATCTACTCATAGGGATAAAGCTCCAGATTGGACAGCCCCAAAATGCAGTTTTCAATCCAAATTTGACCAAATAGACCCTAGAAGCGAGTCTAGAGGGTCCAAAAACCTAGAAAATGACTATGGGAGCTTAGTCAACGCCGATCAACCGATGGTCATAGCTAGAAATACTATTCATATCGATTGAAATCACTATTTATATCGGCCTGAGTCACTGTTCACACATACCAGAATAACTATTCACACACGACCGAATTTAATATTCATGACACCAAAAGTTATCAAATAGATGAGAAATTCATATCCTATAGTTTATCTATCTCCTGAATCTATCTACAGTGTCAAATTTTCAATTTGAGGACTCTAAATAAGAGTTGACCTTTTTCTAAAATTTTCTACTTCGATCTTTAGCGATTCTACGGTCGATTTGAAAAATTATTTGGCTAAAATCATAGTACTCTCCATCCGAAACCCAATGATACCCTTAGTTTTGATATTAGAGGCTCAAAGATACTCTAGATCTAGAGAGAGAAAATTACTAATCATACTATTCATTCACCCAGAAAATTTTTCGACTCTTTTTTTAAAATAATAATGGAAGGAACAATTAGTAATTTGCTAATTGTTAGAGGAAGTATTTGCTAATTTTATTATTTACATTTTGACCCCTAACTTTTAGGAAATTACAATTTGACCCCAAAATATATTAATAAGTTTTTATTTTCATCTTTAAAACCTTTCAATTACACCCCTACTCCTTTATTTCTTTTAATAATGCATACATAAATAAAAATTACTAAATCTTAGGGATGTTTAATTCTTCCCCCCGTAAGAAATTCAGTCCCAAAATTTCAAACCATCCTATCACAAGTAGGGAATGAAGTTAAGGCATAAGTTACAGTTATTAACCTCACTACTCAAGCTATTGGAGATATCTCTTTTGTATATCATCTTTACTTTCTAAGAAATCTCTTCACTTGAGTGATTTTTCCATATAACCTTAACCATAGAGATTTTCTTTAGCCATAAGATCTTCACTTGTCGATCAACAATAGACATTGTTTTTTCCTCATAATTAGGCCAAATTCTTGTTCAATTGAATTTCTTGAAATTAGATACCATAAGAAGAATCTGATAAGTGTTTCTTTAACATTGATACAAGAAATACTGTATCAATATCACTTAATCCTAATGACAAGGCTAGGCGATATACTACTATGTCCACTTTGTTCAAGATTTCAAAAAAGCCTATATACTAGAGATGAACTTTTTTGTCTTTTCAATCCTCAGTACCTCTTTCATGGGTGATTCGTTCAAGAATATTTGGTCACCAACTTATAATTTCTAGGGCTTAACATTCATGGTTCTTATAGACTTTTGACCTGTATTGAGTTGCTTATATTCTTTTCCTAATCAATTTCACTTTATCAATGGCATCTTAAAATAAGTCTGATCCCACTGAATCATTTAACAGAAAATTAGTAACATCTCTTACATAAGGCTTTAAGTCACCCAATTTCATTTTATTATAAGTGTATTCTGCTAAGATATCTCTGACTAAACTCAGACATATGCTTGAAGCATGCTCTCCAAACTAACATCATCAATTTTGGTTAGTCATACTCTATCTGTTGTATGTTATTCCAAATTAGATTCCAAAATCTTAACTTTACTTAAATCAATCACCTATTAGAAGACCTACAATGTTTTATGTAAAACCTTAAATGGTGTCATTCGTATTGACCTGATAACTACTGATACAGGCAAGTTCAACCAAAGACAAATAATTTCTCTCAACTTTCACTAAAATTATATAAAGATACCTGAAGCATAATTTCTAATGTGTAAACACATCATTTAGATTTATTATTAGCTATACTATAATATAACTAAGATCCTAAGGCTTCCTGAATAGCTCTCCTGAAACAATATATTAAATTTTTACTTGCTGACATACCAAAGAATGAAAAATATTTTACTTATATCTTTTTTTACCATTATACAAGTACGATTCTTAGTATATCCTTATAGCCCTGGGGTTATTCATATTCACAATTTATGGTTTGTTCCGAAATCTCCTTTCTCAACAATTATTTACACGTGAATTTTCAATCTCAACATAATTCACATCCTAGATACTAGACTCAACTTAGCATGGTATAAACATTTAACACAAATACCTTGATTGCTTTACATTATTTTTGGACATGGTTCTTGAAATATTCTCCCTTCCTTACTTAACTACATTAGATAAAATTAGGTGTTCATTATACCTTAATACTCAATTAGTATATACTATAAACTCATTATTCTTTCTAATTTGCACTTAATCTGCCAACTTACACAGTTATACATACATGATATAAATATTTTTTTTTCAAGTACATTCTTTGTTAAATAAATCTTTTCAAAATCTCAATTACTTTAATATAATAACCATTTGGACACCATAATAATTGAGTTTCAAATAAAAGAAATTAACCTTCCTTATAATAAGAAAAAAGAACCTTGCATTTAATACCAAACATTAATGAAGGACGATGCAGCAGAAAAAGTGTAATACATAATAGAGCATGGTGCCAAAATAGGAAGTTAGAAGTTTGGACAAAGCATTGAAAGAAAATTAAAATTGGTGGCCAAAATTCTTGAAAAACTATAAACATAACTTAGCTGCTATTTCAACAAAAATCAGTGGCCGCAAGTTTTGGATATATGTGCCAAAATATAATTCAAAACTACTATTATTCAGCAGAAGAATAACACATGAAAAGAAGCATTTTTAAGCTTAACTGTTAGGATGCAGTTGATTACTTCAAAATAGAAGTAATAAATCAACTGTAAAATAACCCAGTCTAAATTAAAAATTTTCAAAATAACTAGTCGACTCAATAATACCAATAGTCAACTGGTAAAAGCATTGGAGAAAACATGATCAATAATTTAATTGTCCTTCTTCAACAATTAATTGGTTTGTATTTTCACTCTTTTTTTTACAATGACGCCACTTACAATTGTCCTACAAGAATCAAGACATCAATGTGATGCTTTTCCCTTAACCAAGAAACTGAGTGTTTGGCGAAAGCAAGGATCATCTTGAAAATTCAATGGATATTTGATCGCCACGAGTTGTCTCGATAAGATCGGATCCAGTTCTTTGCCCAAGAACTAAGGGAAGCTCTCACTTTAGGAGAAAACTAAATCTTTATTAATCATCAAAATCTGTGTCAAATACATGAACTTAAAAAACTCTTATATAGACAATCGAACCTAACCCTAGGAGGAAAGCTAGAAGGCCTTAAACTGCTAATTGGACTTCTAATAGAATATGGCCTAAATAACACTAGTTATTTAGCCCAACTAAACTAACAAAAAACAAACCCATAATTAAACTACTAATTGGCCAGCATAAAGAATTGGCCCAAATACTAATAATATCCAAAACAAAACCTATAACATAAAGCCCATAATACATCTTAAGTGAATACATATTTGAGCTAGTTGTATTCAAGATCCAACAAACTTTATTGGGCCTTCAAATTGCTCTCTTTAATGCCATCCTCAAGGCTGCAAAGTGTGGCCCACTTGATGTCTTAACTTGGCCCAACAACTTCCTCTTTAGCCTGCACATCCAAGATCAAGCCCAGTACAGCTTCTTTGGCCTGCTTCACCCTGCTCCTAGTCATTGTACCACCTATCCCTTGCGAAGGATCTTGGGAAGGGTTTATAGTAGCTTTGATAGCACCTTGTTCTCCATCATTCCCTCCCTCCTCGAAAGGATTCATCCTCGAATCAAAGGCATCACCTACATCAAATAAAGACAGGTCAGCAACATTGAATGTAGCACTAATATTGCCATACTCACTTGGTAAATCAATCTTATAGGCATTGTCATTGATTCGCTCTAAGACTTGAAAAGGTCCATCTCCCCTAGGATGTAACTTAGACTTTCTCTAAATCGGGAACCTCTCTTTGCGCATATTTTTCCAAACCCAATCACCAGATTCAAATACAATTTTTTTTCGGCTCTTGCTGGCTTGCATTGCATATTGCTTATTCTTCCTTTCAATGTTAGCTCGAACCTTAGCATGCAATTCCTTTACATATTTAGCCTTTTGTTTACCATCCCAGTTAAGAAACTCATTCGTAGACAAAGGTAAAATATCCAAAGGTGTTAGAGGATTAAAGCCATAGACAATCTCAAAAGGACTATAAGCAGTAGTAGAATGCACAGATCTATTATAAGCAAACTCAACATGTAGCAAAGCTCTTTCCCAATGTTTCAAGTTTTTAGACATAATAACACGTAAAAGTGTAGTAAGTGTCCTATTAACTACCTTAGTTTGACCATCTATTTGAGGGTGTACAACAGTAGAAAATAGAAGTTTAGTACCTAATCTTCCCCATAAAGTATGCCAAAAATGACTTAAGATCTTAACATCTCTATCACTTACTATTGTTCTAGGCAACCCATGCAAACACACTACTTCTTTAAAGAACAGTTTAGCTATGTGTGTTGCATCATTGGTTTTAGCACATGCAATGAAATGAGCCATTTTGCTAAACCTATCAACAACCACAAAAACACTATCTTTACCACTTTGAAACCTCGGTAACCCTATCACAAAATCCATAGAAATATCATGCCAAGGCTGTGTAGGTTCAGGTAATGGAGTATAAAGACCATGTGACAAAACCTTAGACTTAGCTTGTTTACATGATATGCACTTAGCACAAAACGAAATGACATCATGTTTCATGCAAGGCCAATAAAAATGTTCATGCAGAATTTCTAAGGTTTTAGTCACTCTAAAATGTCCCATTAAACCTCCACCACGAATTTCCTTAATTAACAAGTTACGCATAGAACACTTAGGTACACAAAGTTTTTTCTTTTGAAACAAGTAATCTTCATATCTATAGAACCCATCAATAGCACGCTTATTCTAACAACCTTTTTTTATTTATTATTATACAATATTGAGTTCACATACACGTCATTAATCAAAACGTACATGCAACAGATCAAACACATAGATATTTACATCTTGTTTATTTCGGTTGACCAATTCCGGAAATACAGGTGCGGGTGGTTGCACCTTCAATGGGCTCTGAGCCAACTTGACCGCAAACATCTTATTTGATTATGAGATCGGCCTAACATAAAGTAACTCGATCCAATGTGTACTAAAAGCCAGAGCCATAGAAAAAACTGCATAACTAATTTTCTGAACATGATATGGAAATATAGTGAGAATTAAATCCCAGTAAGTTAACAATAAATCATCATCAATATAGCTAATCATGTCTTGTTCAGCTGTATAAACTATAGAAAATATCTTTGGCCACATAAATGCATTATATCTATGCACATAAGAATCATACAGTAATGATATGTATGACAGGATTAACTATTTTAAGAATATCATATGATGACCATCAACTTATTCTCATTTCAAGCTACCCTGGTCAGGGTGAGTATCCTCTACTCTCCAGTACGGGATTTTCTCGCTCCGTCCAACATGGCACACTTTCTCTTTCTTTTCTCATAATCCTAATCATAACCGTTGGTAGGGTGTCCCCTACTGGTGCGCCACACGGATTGCCATGTGACCGTGCTCATTTCTTTTCTTTTCCCAATGATAGCCAAAAATATGCTTTCAAAAATAAGTATGTTCATCAAAATATAACTATTACCATAAATCATTGGTAATCATGCCATGAACATAATCATTTCAAATATCACTTTATAAAATATTTCCATGTCAGAATTTTACACTTAAGATGGTAAGAAGTTCATACAATAGCAATGACTATGGAATATACTAGTCATTTATAAGATTCGTTTTCTTTTTTAAATATTAATTTTATTTCTTTATTTTCTTGATGCAGGTTTTCATCATATCTAACATTCTGTTATTAATCAGAGCATAACTCCCTCAATTGAACTCCGATGTAGGTGATCTTGGTGTCAATTTTAAGATACAACAATTATCTAAAACTATTATGTTGAATAGTTTAGCGAAATATTAAGAAATCAAGGTGATATTACTCCCTCCATGTACAGGTTATTTCCTCTCGGATAGGTTCTGACCTTTACCTACTAATCTGTCCATATCTCCCTCATATGAATTCCAAATTAAGTTATTCCAGTGGTTTCAAATCTGTGACACATATAGCAATAATTCTTATGTTAACCATTTATTTTAATTCCCTACAGAATATTTCTAGAAATTAAAACACAGAAGCTATCCTAACATATTCTTCCCTGATTAACGATTTTCTGACCTTTGCTAACTAATTGGAACATATCTCCCTCATATGGACTCTAAATGGAGTAATTCCAGTGGCTAAAAATCCGTGACACATATAATTCTTAAGTTAACCATTTATTTTAATTCCCTAGAGAATGTTCCTAGAAATTAAAACACAGAAACTATCCTAACATATTCTTCCCTGATTAACCATTTTCTGACCTTTTCTTACTAATCGGACCATATCTACCTCGTATGGACTTAAAATTGAGTGATTCCAGTGGCTTAAAATCCATGACACACATAGCTATAATTCTTATGTTATCCATTTATTTTAATTCCCTACAGAATGTTCCCAGAAATTAAAACACAGAAGCTATCCTAACATAGTCTTCCCTGATTAACTATTTTCTGACCTTTGCTTACTAATCGGACCATATCTACCTCATTGGACTCCAAATTGAGTGATTACAGTGGTTAAAACTCCGTGACACATATATCTTTAATTCTTATGTTAACCATTTATTTTAATTCCCTACAAATAATTCTCACAGAAGCTTAAAATTTTGCCACCCATAGCCATATCTATGTAGAACTTTCTATACCAGCCTAAGTATTCAAACAAACATCACATGCAAGATCAATATGTAGCATGATATAGCAACATCCATGACCAATCATCAAATTTTTAAGATCAAAATCTCATATAAATATTATAAGTTTCAATAGTTTTCTTCAAAAAGAAATATTGTTAAACTTACTTGGAGCACTTAGTCTTCTAGACTTTTCCTTCCTCTTTCTTCCTTTCTTCCTCTCCTTTCCTCACTCTACCTTACTTCTATTTTTTCTCTCCCTCACTTGGACAAAAATTCTCATGTTGTAAGGGTGGGTTTTACTTAAATAGACCCTGAAATAGTTTACCTTTCATGATTATGGGTCTACCTTATCACAATTAGATTACACTTGGTTGAATTTTGGGAAAACAAACAACTTATGTTCTTGTCTTTCTCTTTCTTAGTCAAGATATGCATAGGAAAATGATATTTGTATTTTGAAAATTATGATAATATGTTCTTAAGATATGGGACAAGATCCCTTTGATTTAGGGATTCATTTCCTTTTTATTTTGTCTTAATTAAGTATGATAGATTTGCCTTTTTAAGTGGAAAATTTCTAGCTCTTGAATCTCCATTATTTGGTTGAAATTATTTGTGTGGGATAAAGATGTTTTGTCATAATGCTATGTATTATTACCCACTTGCTAAAATTATGAGTGTAGGATATTGATTTTTTGTCCTAAATTCTTGTATTATCATACCACTTGCTTAATTTTTGTCTTAATGTCAAATCACCTAATCTTGATTACAACATTATTCCATCACTTTATTTTTATTTTCATTTTTCCTCTTGGGTTTGGGCTCATTCTTGCCCATTTTCTTTACTTTGGTTAAAATTCTACCTTTCATAATGGGCTTGGTCACATTTTCATATTTTTGGGCTATCGGTCCAATTTCTATATCCTAGTCCAAGTCTATGTTTTATTTCTTCATTGGGCTATCCTATTGGCTTGCTAAAAATTTATGTGAAGAAGAAAAACTCTATATGAAGTGTCCATAGGTGAAAGCCCAATTTATGGGTGGAGATACTAAACTTAGTAACTTTTACTCTTAAATTAGGAAAAAATTACCCTAATCCAATCTTCTTGTAATTTTAAGACCTTTACTTCACAAAAATTTATCTTCCTTACCTAAGAATTTCACCTTTCTTTAGCATGTTTATTTCTAATATTTCCTCTTAGGTTTTCTTTCTTTACCTATTCCATTAATATGAGAACATTTCTATGCATACATGTAAGGTGAAGAATTTTTAAGGAAAATATCTAAAAATTACGGGATGTTACATTCTTCCCCCCTTAAGAAATTCGGTCCCCGAATTTCAGTCCATCCTACCATATGTAGGGAATGAAATTAAGTCATTATTCAAAGTTACCAACCTTATTACCTAAATAATTAGGGATATCTTTTCTGTATAATATCTTTACTTTTTAATATGTCTATTCACTTGAGTGATTTTGCAATATAACTTAACCATAAGGATTTCTTTCACTCATAAGTTCTGCAATTTATATCCTCTAGCTCGCATGGATATATCTATGGGTCAATATTAGAAAACACACACATAAAGGAACATATTCACCTTCATATTGGGTAACTATCTTTTCTTATTCTAAACTTCTATCAAGTCATTTTTTTTGTTTTCATATATCAACATCATCCCCTGAATATCATCATCTTAATCTATCATCTATTTTTATCCTCAAATCCTTTAATCAATATGTTAAACATACGTAGCAATAAATCCTTCAAACCTTTAATAACGTTTATGTACCATTGACACATGTCTAATAATTCAAACTTACCTCATCACAGTAATTCTATACAAGCTTATTAACACCATTAAACTCATTGTCAAAAATTTCAATTATTTCTTCTATCATATCCAAAAGCACCTCATTCTAGCTTATGTCAATCCCATTTAATTCCCCCAATCATTTCAAGAAGATTTTTCCTAACAATTACTCATACATGAATTCTCAATTCCAACATAATTCACATCCTAGATACTAGACTCAATTTAGCATGATATAATCCTTTAACACAAATATCTTGATCACTTACATTATTTTTGGACATGGTTCTCAGAATATTCTCTATATTTCCAAATTAAGAGTTCAAAGACTAACTTAAATCCTGCTTCCTATATTTTATTCCTCAAGAACTTCAACACCACTAATTCTCTTGATTACATTCGTCAAAACACCAAAAGACCATCATCCGTCCATTCTTTTCAAACTTTTCATTACTTTAACCTACTAACAACTTAGTCACCATAATAATTGAGTTTCAAAGAAAATAAATTAACTTTTCTTTTAATGTAAGAAAAGAATCTTGCATTTAATGCCAAATATTAATGTAGGACAATGCAGTAGAACAGACGAAAAGTATAATAAAGATTGGTGCTAAAATAGAAAGTCAAAAGTTTGGACAAAACATTAGAGAGAGTTAAAATCGGTGGCTGTAATTCTTGAAAATTTGAAAACAAAAATTTATCTATTATATTGGCAAAAATCGGTGGCTGCAAGGTTTGAACATATGTGCCAAAATCTACTCTAAATCTGTTGGTATTTGGTGGAAAGATATCACATGGAAAAAGAAACATTTCTAAGCTTATAAAAGTCTGTGAAAATCAAAGAATATGTAGTTAACTGGTAGGATGCAGTTGATTGCTTCAAAATAGATGTAATCAATCAACTGCAAAATAATTAGTCCAAATTAAAATTTCTCAAAATAGTTAGTCGACTTAATAATACCAATAGTCGACTGGCAAAAATATCGAGAAAACAAAATAAATCATTTGATTGTCCTTCTTCAACAACTAACTTGTTTACATTTTCACTTTCTTTTGTTTTTCAATTACGCCTATCACCTACAACTTCTCTACAAGAATCAAGATATCAAGGTTTCATTAAAGACAACAAAGATAAATTTTTGATGATATCTTAACCTTATTCTCTTTATATGCCTAATATGAGCGACTCTCACAACTACTATACATATACATGCTTGCCGTCATTTTAGAAAATTTCACCTTCAATTTAGCTGATATCCACCAATCACACACATAACTGTTCTAATTATTCTTAGCCTATTCACATAGCTATCATAAGTATGCCATTCTCTGAGTTCTATAAATGCACACGTTAATATCTTTACTTTCATACTCCAAGTCAAGTTGTGTGCAACTATGGAGGGAATCACATTTCGTCAATTTCAAAATATTTGTGTCTTTTGTGGTTCTAGTCCTGAAAAAGTTGGAGAGTATGTGAAAGCTGCACAAAACCTGGGTATGATACTAGCCAGAAGAAAAATTCATTTAGTCTATGGTGGAGGTAACCGTGGGTTAATGGGGAGTGTGTCTACAGCTGCCCATGTAGGAGGATGCTAAGTTCTAGGTATTATTCCTACAGCTCTAGCTGCATCTAACATCGTAGGAAAGACAATTGGGGAAGATTTTAGGGTAGCTTCCATGCATGAGCGCATGGCTAGAATGATGAGCAATGCTGATGCCTTCATTGCCTTACCAGGGCGTTTTGGTACTTTAGAAGAAATTTTCAAAATAGTCTCTTGGGCACAACTAAATATGCATCACAAATCGATAGGTTTGTTAAATGTTAACTACTTCTTTGATGGTTTGTTGTCTTTCCTTGACCATGCTGTGGAATAAAGGTTCATCTCACACTCAGCACGACGAATTCTCATCTCAGCTTCAAATGCTGAGGAGTTAATTGATGCTTTACAAGCATATGTTCATGTACCTGATCCAACTATGACTCAAATAGAATGGACAGTAGATAACTGCAGGAAGCGTAAATTGGATTTGGATCTTCATCTTTAAATGTAGTAAAACATAGCTATTATTGTACTACTTTTACTATCTTAGAGTCTACTTGGATACCATATTTACCAACCATACTCCTTTAGAGTTGGTAAAACTATCTTTGAATGTTTCTTATGATCCTCTGAACTTTTGAAATATTCTAGTATATCATCAATAAAAACAAACAGATCCAGGGATGACCTAATTACTATTCATTAAATCTATGAATGCAGCTAAAATATTTGTCAATTTAAATGACATCACCAAAAACTCATAATGCCCATAATAAGTCCTAAAAGAAAATTTGCGTACATCCTCTTCTCTTATCCTTAAATAATGTTATCCATATCCTAAATCAATTTGTGGAAAAATGTTGAACACCTTATAACTCGTCAAACATGTAATCTATACGAGGTAATGGGTTTTTATTCTACATTGTCACCTTATTCAACTGTCTATAATCTATGCATAGTTATAGTGATCCATCTTTCTTTTTCACAGATAGAACTGGAGCACTCCGAATAAAAGTACTGGGGCATTTAAATACCTTGTCTAACAAGTCTTGTAACTAATTTTTTTTAAATTCAATCGATATCATTCTATATAGGGATATAGATACTAGTTGGGTTCTAAGGAGTAAATCAATATCAAATTCCTAAATTGTTGTGGCAAGGTTGTGCAGGATTTCCTCCGCATTGTTTGCCAGATTCCTCCTTGGTGGTGCCATTTCCTACTGTGGCAAAAATAAAGTTATGCTGCTATTGAGGTGATCAAGCCCAATAGTTAGTTAAAAAAAAAACATATTTAACAGCAGTCATAACACCACCTCGGCATATAGTTAAAAAACACTAGTAATTTCTTACTTATATAAAATCACTGATCCCCTACACAGCACTACCACAATATACTCAAGATACTATAAGATCGATTCAGATAACCAACCACCCACTGGCCATCTAGGATCGACCTGCTTTGATACCAATTATGTAACAACCTTTTTTTATTATTATTATACAATATTGAGTTCACATACATGTCATTAATCAAAACGTACATGTAACATATCAAACACATAGATATTTATATCTTGTTTATTTCGGATGACCAATTCCGGAGATACAGGTGCGGGTGGTTGCACCTTCACCGGGATCTGAGCCAACTCGACCACAAACATCTTATTTGATTCTGAGATTTGCCCAACATAAAGTAACTTGATCCAATGTGTACTAAAAGCCAGAGCCATAAAAAAACTGCATAACTAATTTTCTGAACATGATATGGAAATATAGTGAGAATTAAATCCTAGTAAGTTCAACAATAAATCATCATCAATATAGCTCATCATGTCATGTTCAGCTGTATAAACTACAGAAAATATCTTTGGTCACATGAATGCATTATATCTATGCACATAAGAATCATACAGTAATGATATGTATGACAGGATTAATTATTTTCAGAATATCATATGATGGCCATAAATTTATTCTCATTTTAAGCTACCCCGTTCAGGGTGAGTATCTTTTACTCTCCGGTACGGGCTTTTCTCGCTCCGTCCGACATGGCACACTTTCTCTTTCTTTTCTCATAATCATAATCATAACCGTTGGTAGGGCGTCCCTTACTGGTGCAGCACACAGATTGCCATGTGACCGTGCTCATTTCTTTTCTTTTCATAATGATAGCCAAAAATATGCTTTCAATAACAAGTATGTTCATCAAAATATAACTATTACCATAAATCATTGGTAATCATGCCATGAACATAACCATTTCAAATATCACTTTATAAATATTTCCATGTCAGAATTTTACACTTAAGATGGTAAGAAGTTCATACAATGGTAATGGCTATGGCATATAGTAGTCATTTATAAGATTCGTCTTTTTTTTTAAATATTAATTTTATTTCTTTATTTTCTTGATGTAGGTTTTCATCATATCTAACCTTCTCTTACTAATCAGAGCATAACTCCCTCAATTGAACTCCGATGTAGGTGATCTTGGTGTCAGTTTTAAGATAACACAATTATATAAAACTATTATGTTGAACAGTTTAGCGAAATATTAAGAAATCAAGGTGATATTACTCCCTCAATGTACAGGTTATTTCCTCTCGTATAGGTTCTGACCTTTACCTACTAATATGTCCATATATCCCTCATATGAATTTTAAATTAAGTTATTCCAGTGTCCATATCTCCCTCAACACGTCGGATTCTCATCTCGACCTCAGCATTTGAGGTCGAGATGAGAATCCGACATGCTGAGTGCGAGATAAACCTTTGTTCTACAGTATGATCAAGAAAAGACAACAAACCATCAAAGAAATTGTTAACATTCAACAAACCTATGGGTTTATGGTGTATGTTCAGTTGTGCCCAAGAGACGACTTGGAAAATTTCCTCTAGAGTACCAAAACCTCCAGGTAAGGCAATGAAGGTGTCAGCGTTGCACATCATTTTAGCAATTCGTTCATGTATGGAGGATACCCTACATTCTTCCCCAATTGTTTTTCCTACGATGTTTGATGCAACTAGAGCTATAGGAATAATACCAAGAACTTGGCATCCTCCTAGATATGCAGATCCAGACACACTCCCCATTAACCCTCGACAACCTCCACCATACACTAAATGAATCTTTCTCTTGGCTAGTACCATACCCAAAGTTTGTGCTGCTTTTACATACTCTCCAATTTTTCCAGGACTAGAACCATAAAAGACACAAATATTTCGAAAGTGACGAACTGCGATTCCTTCCATATCTGCACTCACCTTGACTTTGATTATGAAGATGAAGATAATGAGGTGCGCATTTATAAGACTCAAATAAGGGCATACTTGTAATAGCTATGTGCATAGGCCGGGGGCATAATTTCCATAGCTATAAGACTAGGCCAAAAAATGTCAGCTAAATTAAAGGTGAAAATTCAAAAATGACGGCACGCATGCATATGTATAGTAGTTGTGATTGTGGCTCACATCTTCCTCTAGTTTTACGTCCAGTAATGGCTTAAACGCCCTCTATGGATCGAGGATATGCTTCGCATCCAATTTTCTTATAAATTAGCAAACAGGGTCTTTTAACGTCAGATTCCCAAGACTATACCGTTTATGTTCTTTTTTGAAATGGGGCCATAAACCGAAAATACCGATATGCACAGATCCACTAGGATGTGTCACAAGAGACGTTGGATGAAAGTCATCATCCAATGACTCCTTACTCAAGCCATCCTTAATGAACTTAATTTTGTCTTCCCGATTTACAGACACCCAACCCAAAGAATTGCAATGTTTGTTACAAGTTTCACGTCCACATTTGTAACAAACTCCCATTCGTTTAGCTCTGCGCTTTTTAGCAAAACTGCTTTTTCCTAAACTAGGCATGTAAGAGATGAAATCATTTACAGACTCACCTGATAACCGTACCTTAGCTTCAATTAGCCAACGAATATCAGCAGGTATTCTCATATTCATCAACACCCTTAATCTTGCAGCCCGTGCTTTGTAAATTTTTCTCAATGCATTGGGTGGAAGAGAAGGAAAATGATTTTTCATTTGTGCGAGAATGTCCTCCATTATCGACTCAAATTTTTGTTTTTTTTTGAAAGATGAAGAAGTAAGAAAAATAAGAAAATAATATAAATTCAAAAGAAAATAACACTGAGGAAACCAATTGATGCAAGTTAAATAAAGAAAGATCTTACCTAGATAGCCTGCACCGTAACTTTTAACAACACAAGCAAATCAATCCTTGTAGACGGGATCACACAAAGGTGTCTCCTCTATCTCCGGATTTGGTAATTCAAAAAATGCTTCCAATCTTTGACCATTTACTTTAAACACATCACCGTTCTTGGGATTTTCAATCTTTACTGCACCATGTGGGTAAACAGTATGAACAACAGATGGCAGTGGAACTGACTCAAAAGGTGAGACTTTTTCTTTTTTGGCTTTCCATTTATCAGTATCCATTAATGGAGTTGTCTCAAACAAAGAGTCTACTTCACGAACCAAATAATCCTCATTTTTATCCTTATCGAAATGAATCAAATATTTTTCTAGATGATCATTACTAAAGGAGTCTAAAAATGAATCATAAATGGCACTTTCAATCAGGTTGACCTCACATAAATCATCCATGTCCATAGGTTGATGAGAGACATTAAAAACATTTAGTTCCACAGTCATATTTCCAAAAGATAAATTCAAAATTCCATTTCGACAATTAATGAGTGCATTGGATGTTGCCATAAATGGTCTACCCAAAATGACTGAAATTTGTGTCTCTGTATTCTCAACAGGTTCAGTGTCAAGAACAATGAAATCTACTAGAAATAATTTATCAACCTTAATGAGCACATATTCTATGACACCTCTAGGAATTTTTGTGGACCTATCAGCTAACTGAAGGGTCACTGGTGTAGGTTTCAGTTTTCCTAACCCAAGTTTTTTATACACAGAGTAAGGCAGCAGATTCACACTTGCTCCTAGATCAAGTAAGGCTCGGTTAATCACATGGTCACCTATCACACAAGAAATTGTAGGACAACCAGGATCTTTGTACTTGATAGTAGTTTTTTGTTGAATTATAGAGCTTACTTGTTCAGTCAAGAATGCCTTTTTTGGAACATTAGTTTTCCTTTTCACCGTACACAGATCTTTCAGGAATTTTGAGTAAGCAAGTACTTGTTTGATAGCGTCAAAAAAAGGGATGTTAATGCTTACTTGCTTAAAAACCTCTAAAATGTCACTATATTGAGTACCTTTCTTATTTGATGCAAGTCTTTGAGGGAAATGAGCTTTGGGGGCACAAGAAATCTGTTCACTTTTCTTTTCACTTGAGTCATTAGTTTGGGATTCATGTTGACTTTGTTCCTCATTTTCTGGCATGTGAACATGATTATTAATGACCTTTCCAAATCTAAGGGTTGTCACAGACTTTACTTCTTCCTTAGGATTTGCTGATGATCCTACTTCATATTGACCCTTAGGATTAGGAATAGGTTGACTGGGGAATTTTCCTTTTTCTCTTCTCCTACAGCACTGGCTAATTGACCTAATTGTGTTTCAATCTTTGAAATGGATTGAGTGTGAGATTGTAAGACTTGTTGGGTCGATTGCATGAACTGTTGCAAGGTATCCTCCAAAGAAAGTTTTCTTTGTTGAGGTACCCCAAAAGGAGGGGCAAATTGTTGGCCACCTTGACTCATTGAAGGCTGATTTTGTCTCCATGAAAAATTTGGATGATGCCTCCAATTTGGATTATATGTTGGTACAAATGGACTATCTGATGATTTTCCATAAGACTGAAGAGAATTAGATTGCTCAGAAAATGCTTCTTGGTAAGCTGGTATGGATGGAAAAAATTGTACAATGTGAGATGTACTAGAACATAAGGCACATGCCTCTATCCTAGTATTGGTAGAAGGGTTCAGAGTGTGGCTTAAAGTTAAAGCTTATACCTTTCTAGTCAAGCTAGCTAAGGCAATTCTCACATCTGTGTCATCACTCACTTCATAAATTCCTCCCCTTTTTTGTATTTGAGACTTCTTATCCCTAAGATCTATGCAGTTCCAATGTTGAGAAATTTCGGATAAAGATCCTAAGGATTCCTAAGCTTCCCCCTCATTCAATTGTAAAAATCTCCCACCATGCATGCTGTGGATCATTTGACGGTTTGATGAAGTTAAACCATCATAGAAATATTTCACCAATCTCCAAGTTTCAAAACCATGATGAGGACATTTCAAAAGAAGATCATTAAATCTTTTCCAGCATTCAAAAAATTGTTCACCCTCTTTTTGATAAAAATCAGAAATTTCTCTCCTAAGGGCATCAGTTTTAGACATAGGAACTTTTCTTGCCAGAAACGTATTTACCAATTGATTCCAACTAGTAATAGTTCCTATAGGAAGGCAGTTCAACCAGGATTTAGCTTTGTCTTTCAATGAAAATGGAAACATTCTAAGCCTGATTGACTCATCATTGAAATTTTAGAAGCGAAATGTCGAGCAGATTTCAAGAAACTCTTTAATGTGCATGTATGGATCTTCTCTTTCCAAACCATAAAATGATGGTAAATGTTGGAGTATGGATGGTTTGATTTCAAAATGAGTTGCATTAGTTTGTGGCAAAACTATGCAAGATGGAGTATTGGCTAGGACAGGTGAGAAGTACTCCATAAGAGTTTTATTATGCACAACTTGCTCTTCCATTTTTAATGGTGATCCAGCAGAATCTAATGTCTCTATTGTACAATCAATGGTTGACCCTAAATTTTTCCTAACCAACCGCTTATCTTTATCACGTTTCCAAGCATGCATAAACTAAAAAACTAAATTGCTTCCTAATGATGAAAAAGAATCTAACTACACAACGGCTACAAAATGCAAATACCACAAAAAAATCACAATATTAAACAAACTTTTTTTCAAAGTGTTAGTAATAATGGGTAGTATTTAATCAGTAGACTCCCAGGAAAATATGGAGGAATCACAATGGTTTCTCTTAAAACCCATACTCCTTAGGCTCTTTTAGCCTTGTTGACAGAATCAACCAATTTTATACAACCAAATTACTACACCAATTTTCAAGAAACAATTCTAAAGAAAAATTTCTATATACAGAATAAACAAATGTTCTAACTATAACTGGTGGAAGAAAAGTACTTACCTGGATCCAAATAGCTTTTCTGTCGCAATCCCCGGCAACGGCGCCAAAAACTTGTTGTTGTTTTAATTAAAACTCGCAAGTGCACGAATCTATTGGAGTATAGATTTAGTGGTATGCAAGGTCGATCCCACAGAGATTGCCAATTGAGAGAAAATTCTAATATAGATCCGAAATAAATACTTCTAACCTAGTTCCCGATGTCTTGTTTTGTGAGAGGAATATTGAACAAATTACACAAAGAACTAATATACTGAAATTAAATGAAGATGTATTCAAAGTAAAGAAGCATGCTAAGGTTAGGGGATTCACTCTTGGTATATCGAATAAAAATAAATTTAACTGTTTTGTTACTCAATTAGAATCCTTACACGAATAAAGTTATAATAGGATGATATGTTAATTTAAGCTCAACTTTGTTTATAAATGAATTATATTTACCTCCTTACTAATAATTAAAACATTCTTGTAAAATGGGTTCAAGTATATATTGTGCCAATTGTCATGTTGTCTACAATATATCAAGATTCACACTTCGCAAGAGTAAAAATACAAGGATACAAAAGATAACTTGTAATTAAATTCAAGCGTACATTGTGCCAATCATTATATTGTCTACAATAAATCAAGATTGATTCAAATATTTATTGTGCCAAAGATTGTCTACAATGTATCAAGATTCAAAGTTTACAAGATTAGAATGAAAAGAGGTACGAAGAAGAAACATAACAAGAGGTTGGTGGCAAAGCCAACCATAAAAATAATAAAAGACAGGCGGTCTGATAAAACTAGCCAATAAAATAACAAGAAATCGGCGGTCTGATAAAACCAGCCATTAAGAAATCATTATGAGAAAAATATAGGAAGGTAAATACAATATCAAAGATAAACATTAAGATTAAGAGTTAGATAAATTATTATTCTCATACCAAGAGTTTCACCCTTTCACCTTAGCATTAGGAGATTAGTTCTCCATAATCAAGGCCAGAAGAAAGTGAAATGAAAGATGAAGAAACATGATAATATTACGAAAGAAAATGAAAAAGACAAGATGTCTAAAGAGAGAATAACATTACAAGTTTGTAGAATTCCAACAAAGCTTTCCCAAGCTCTCTCCAAAGCTCTCCTAAAAACTCCCTAACTCACCCCTCAAGCCCTCTATTTATAGAAACAATTAGGTGTGGTAGATGTGGTAATTGTCAAAATTGTTAGGTAGGAAGTTGTACAAAGTTGACAATTTGGATTCCATCATGTGCACCAAAATTGATCCTTGAATATCGTCTTGAAATCCGCCGAATTTCCATTAACACGAAAGTTGTAAAAAATTTCATTATCTTTCCATCAAGACAAATTGTGGACAAATTGGATACGTAATTTGTGACTTATGGTCAAAATACTAGAGCAAAGTCAGGCTGGATTGTAGCAGGAGATAGATTCTGTTCTAGCCCACTTTTGACCCTTTTAATGTCTGAATTTTCTGACCACTTGAACATCAAAGTTGTACCCAATTATGTCAGCTACACACCTACCAAATTTCATACATATTGGATATACATTTTCTGAGATATGGCCCAAGTACTACAACAAGGTTGGGCTGGACTGTAAACAACAAACATATTCTTAACATTGGGTGCTTTGCCATGAATCTTTATGTTTTAGTTCTTTTGGAAATGTGATCATAAATCAAGAATAAATTTGTGCATATCTCCATTAGGATGCGTCTCAAGAGTCAATATGATAATGCTCCTTACTCAGCCATCCTTAATGAATTTGTTTTATCTGCTTGATTTATAGACATCATTCCCAAAGAACCACAATTTAGCTCTGATTCCTCCAATTAAGTCCATTTTCTACTCTTCTCTCCATCTGTAAGAAATACAAAAACTAAAGACAAGTAAGGGAGATTTATGCTTAATTATGGCAAAAAGATAAGATGAAAATATTTAATTTATGAGTATAAAACTCACTCATCATTTCCCTATGCATATGTATCTACTTGGCTACTCAAAACCCTAAGAAAATACGTTCTGTATAGACACGAAGCATGGTCGTGCTTCTTGACACGGCCTGGCCATGCTTCAGGCTGGATTCTGGGAATTTTCTACATCTTTCGCCCAGTGCACGGCCTGGCCATGTTGGGGGATGCCATGCTCCTTTCTTGCCAATTTTGGGTGTGTTGCCTCCTTGATTCCTCCTTAGCATATTCCAAGTCTATTTGGCTCCTCTCATGATTGTTTTCCCTTGCTTCTTAGCCTCTTTTGCTCTCCTACAAACTTAAAACAGACTAAAGCAGTATCCAAAGCAGAGTATAACAAAAGACAGGGGAATAATCACAAGTTTACTTTAAATTAAGGGATAAAATATAGCGATTAAGTACTCAAATTTCCACTTTATCAACTCTCCCATGCTTAAACCTTTGCTTGTCCTCAAGAAAATAACATGTCAAATCAAAAGAAAAAGAGATGATGCATACAAATTTCAGATAACAGATGAATGCAATATTGAAAATTCTTCACTCAATCAATGTGCACATAGTAGATATAAGAATAAACATTTAACATATAGTCTTTGTTCTTCTAAAACTAAACCAAAATTCCCCTATTATATATCTGCTTATATTGATACCATTGAATGTATGCATCTAATTGATTTTCAAGCAATCAAGTAGGCCACCTCATCCTTTAGATCTCCCTATGTTGCCTTACCCTTATTTATATTTTTCTCACTCAATTTATTTTATTTCTCATCCTTATCATTTTTTTCTTTTGTCTATTTCATTCATCATCTTTTTTTTTCTTTTATAGAAATATGCCGTGAGTGCATTTTATGCTCCATCTCACTAAGGTAAAAGCATCTAGGTACTCACACTAGGGCCTTTTTGGTGCCTTGAAGGGGTACTTAGAGTGAAAACTTTTTGGGTGTTATATTCCCTCATTTTTCACCTCTCCCAGCCTTCACACTCTCATAGTGTTAAAAAGCAATAAAGGCATACAATTCACAGCACTATAGGAGAGATATTTTTCAAAAAATTAGAGGTTTAATGCTAGAAGAGAGAGACTAAAATTTAAACTGCCTAATTCATATCTTATTGTTCATCATATGTTCATGAGCTAAAATTAGCTTATATTACATCAATCTATTTCCAAAATAGCAAACTATGTGATTATACAATAAAACAATAGGGATGTGACATGTACTGTATATAGATGCAAAAGATAACTAAATCAACCAGTGAAAAATAGCCAATGCAAATTAGAAGTTCATCTAATGCAAACCCAAAAGATAAAGTCTACTCCCCCATGCTTAAGCTTGACATTGTCCCTAATGTCAATAAAAATGAAAGAATAGGCAAAGGGATAAGTGACTACTTGTTCACTAGTCGTCTGGAGGAGGTGGAGGTGGGTTCTAACCCAGGTGCCAGGTGTACCATGACTGCATCATTCCCCGCATGCTTTGTATAGAATCTTGCATGGCATGCAGGGTAGCTCTCTGATGCGTATTTTCGCAAGTGTACGAATCGTTCAAGTAATAAAGTGTACAAAAGTACGGATATCGAACCCACAAGGAATGGTGTTACTAAGTACCGAAATTGACTAATCCTAATTTTATCTGAAAACCAAATTGTTGATTGTGTAAAAGACAAATTAACTTACAAATAAATGCAAAGAACACAATTGAATGTTTGTTCACAAATGATTAAAACGCTAAGGCATTTGATTTCGCTGAATCAATTCACTCCAATTTCATGGCATGTTATATGAGGATCAAAGCTACAATTGATGGTTGAAAAACCCAAACTTATCTAATACTCTTTCTCAATTTATATTAGAATTACTTGTCTATGCTAATCAACTATATTTCTATGAAGATTAATCACAAACAAGCACATTATGATCTATGAAATTTCCAGGATAACCACATACATCATGCATTAGTTCTCACACTCGCATTCAACATATGGTACTTATCACAAGAAGCATTCATTACACATCTCCTCTCGGTCTCAATATAATGCAACTAATCATCTAAATTTTGGCCAGAAATTCAGAAGCATTAAGCATGGAAATAAATACTCAACTGAAATCAATGAACTCATATACCCATAATCACAAAAATCAGAGTTTCATGATTCAACTACATCATAGCCTTAGCAAAAATGAATTAGCTCATAATTAAAATAAGAACAACAACTATCTCAACAGAATACATAACTATAAAAACGAAATGAACTGCAGAAAAACAGAGCTAAGGAAAAGAGATGAAGAACTCTTGGAGATGAACACTTGGCAGAAACAATGGTGATGATCCTTCAAGAATATCCAAGCTTTCAATCCAAAATGGCTTCTTCTCCTCCAAAAACGCCTATTCTAGGTCTATTTCGCCGTCCCCTCTCTCTGTACCTTATGGTATTTATAGATCCAGGGTTTTGGGGACAAATTTAGAACAAAAAGTCTGGAAAACGCGTTTGGCCGCCGAAACTCGCCGCCGGCGAAGTGATTCTCGCCGCGGCGAGTTTCTGGTAAAAGCTCTCGCCGCGGCGCGATTCTATGTTTCGCCGGCGGCGCGACACATTTCGCCGCCGGCGAAGTAATTTGGCCGGCGGCGAGACTGATCTCGCCGGCGGCCAGATTCGATTCTGAATTCGCACTCTCGGGAAAGTTTTGCTGCATAATTCTCGCCGCGGCCAGATTTCCACACCTTCAAATCTTGCTTTTCTTGATTCTAACTCAATCCCGGTCATTGGCATTTGTCCCAAACTTCTCCAAACTTATGATTTTACCTGAAATTGCACTTTAAACACAAAATACCCGTGAAATGACATTTGTGGATTAAATAATCAAATAACCACAATTTTCACACAAATATCAATATTTAAATCATAACAAAAGTGCAACAATATGACTTTTATCAACAACCCCCAACCAGCTTCTTGCTAGTCTCTAGGAAGAAAAGCGATCTATGAATAAATTCAAAGGAGACTTTAAATGAAAAATTCAAAGAAAATTTATTCTCTTTACAAAATTGCATTAAGCGTATGCAATAAGCCTTTAAACCCCTAGGCGCCCCTAGTAGGACGAGTTGTAGTCTCGTGAGGGCTTCCAGTGATGATACCCACAAACATCTTACCTTAATTTATACTAACTTAAAATAATCAAATCACGCAACAATTAATTTGCACAAATGTTTCAAAAATTGTAAATATCACATAACACATAGAATAACTAAATGTCACCTAAGCTTTAAGAAATCTCAAATGCCAATGTTACTTTTGTTATTGACTCTTAAACATCCATCATACCACAAACCAATAGCCATAATGCCTAGATAATATTATGCACAACATCCACAAATACAAAGGTGAAATCTCAAACTCCATATGCTCATTTTTCAAACCTCTCTCCACTAATAAAAGAAAAATACACCATTTTGGATCAATAGGACTTAATATGCTTCTAATGTTAGGCTTAGGTATTTGGTTAAGAAAAATGGGAAGTGTCAAAATATAAATAAGAGAACTTATTAGATTAAACACAACCAATTAAGCAAAAATAAAACCATTAAACCCACATTGTTTCTTCTGATCATATCCCATTTTTCCAAGGATAAGCAAAATTCTTTCTCAATCATTCACTTCAGTATAACCATCACTAACACTCTTTTATTTACTATAATGTGAAAGCCCTCTTCTTTCTTTCTTTCTTTCTTTTTTTTTTTTTTACAATAGATAACCCCCAACCAAATTCTTTCAATATATGTGGAAAATAGCATTCCAATTGCTCTTTACAAGTTTGTGTTCAAAATTAAGTGCTCTTAACAAATAAGGTAGGAATTATATATATATTGTGGCTAAATAAAAGGTAGATTATAGAAAGGAAAAATGATGGAGATCAAGATGCTGTCAAAGCTACTATAAACCGTTCCCAAGATCCTTTGTAAGGGATAGGAGGTCCAATGACTAGGAGCAGGGCGAAACGGGCCAAAGAAGCTTTACTGGGCTTGATCTTTGATATGCAGTCTAAAGAGGAAGTTATTGGGCCAAGTCAAGACATCAAGTGGGCCACACTTTGCAACCTTGAGGATGGCATTAAAGAGGGCAGTCCGGAGACCCAATAAAGTTTGTTGGATCTTGAAGATAACTAGCTCAAATCTGCATAGGCTAAAGATGTATTATGGGCTTTAGTTTAAATGTTTTGTTTTGAATATTATTAGTATTTGGGCCCATTCTTTATGCAGCCCAAATAGTAGTTTAATTATGAGATTATTTTTGTTAGTTTAGTTGGACCAGATAACTAATGTTATTTGGGTCATATTTTATTAGAAGTCCAATTAGGAGTTTAAGGCCTTTTGGCTTTCCTACTAGGGTTAGGTTTGATTGTCTATTTAAGAGTTCTTTAAGTTCATGTATTAAACAGATTTTGATGATTAATAAAGATTGAGTTTTCTCCTAAAGTGAGAGCTTTCCTTAGTTCTTGGGTAAAGAACTGAATCCGATCTTATCGAGGCAACTCGTGGCGATCAAACATCCGTTGAATTTTCAAGACGATCCTTGCTTTCGCCAAACACTCCGTTTCTTCGTTTAGAGGAACGCATCATTTGGTATCAGAGCTTTGGCTCCTTGAGATTTGGTTGGTGTCCTATCTTTTCTTTTCTATTTTCTAGAGTCTTTCTTCTTCTTCTACCTTTCTTTAGTCAAATTAGAGTTCTAATTCTAGTTCTAGTTAATGTTCTTCTAGTCCTTTAAAAAAAAAAGTTCTAGTTCTAGTCAATTTTCTTTTCCTACTTATATTCTAATTCCTAGTCCTAGTCAATTTAGTTTTTTTTTCTTCCAAAAAAAAATTGAATTTCGAAAAAAAAAAAGAGTCCTATTCCTATTTCAATTTGGTTTCTTGTTCAAAAATTCAAAATTCAAAATTTGAAATTCAAAAAAAAAAAAATCAGATTCCTAGTCCTAGTATACTTCAGTTTCTCCTTCCCAAAAAAAAAAAGAGAAATATTCAAAAAAAAAGAAATTCGTTCAAAAAAAAAGAGAAAAAAAAAGGGGAAGTCGAAAAAATTGCATACTAATTTTATTTGTTTCAAATTCAGTTCCTAGAGTGTCATTGTTTGAAAATTTGTTCTTATCATTCTTAATTCTCTTGTTTCCTTCGATAAGTTTGTTGATCAGGTTCTTGTTTAAGAGCTTTAAGGGAAAGAGAGTAAAGTTGAGTGCAAACACGTGAGGCTTGTGAGACAAACATGACTAGTAAAATAAATCAACCTAAAATTGATCTTAAATATTACATGAAGGCAATTCAGGAGCAGTTTAAGTTGACACATATGAAGTTGGATAATCTTGAGTCACTATCCAAACCAAAGCCTTCCAAACAGTTTGTCTTTGGTGAAGAAGAAAAGGGACGTATGGAGAGTAAGTATTCTAGTGATAATGAGATGCCACCATTGGAAGATTGTAGTAATATGGAGATTAGTAAGCTAGTGAAAAGAGAAGTATTGGTTACTCGACCTACTCTTAATATGCAGCCTATTGATGATATTGATGATGAACAGTGTGAGCATATATTCCAGACTAGGTGCCACGTGAATAACAAGGTATGTAGCTTGATTATTGATAGTGGGAGTTGCGCTAATGTAGCTAGTACCTTGATGGTTGATAAATTGGGTCTACCCACATTGAAACATCCTAAACCATATAGGCTAAGATGGTTGAATGATAGTGGAGAGATATGGGTGACAAATCAGGTTTTGGTATCTTTTGCTATTGGTAACTACAAAGATGAGGTGCTTTGTGATGTAATACCAATGCATGCTGGACACTTGTTGTTGGGACGTCTATGGCAAGTTGATAGAAGGGTTAATTATGATGGTTACAAGAATCGATATACCTTGACCATTCATAAGAAAACCTTTATTCTAACACCCCTAAAGCCAGCTGAGGCTTATGCTGATCAAGTGCGAATTACAAAAGAGTGTAAGTTGAGAGAAATAAAAGAAAAAGAGGAGAAAGAGAGTAAGGAAAAAATTGAGAGTGAGAGAAAAGAAAGAGAGGTTGAGATAGGTGAGCAAAAGAAAAAAGAAATTATGGCCAAAATTGAGAGTGAGAGAAAAGAGAGAGAGGTTGAGATATGTGAGAAAAAAGAGAGTATGGCCAAAATTGAGAGTGAAATAAAAGAGAGAGATGTTGAGATATGTGGGCAGAAAAAGAAAGAGAATTGTGAGCCAGAGAAAGAGAATAAAAAAAGAGCGAGTGCTTTTCCATTAAAAAGTGAGGTGAAGAGTGCTTTGGTATGCAAGCCACACCTCCTTGTGCTTAGGTACAAGGATATTTATTTTACTAACACTCATAACATTTCTTTGCCTAGTGTGGTTGTGTCTTTGATACAGGGATTCACAACACTGAAATATCCTACTTATGATAAGGAGTTATATGCATTGATGAGGACTTGGCAAATTTGGCAGCATTATCTATGGCCGAGAGGATTCATTATCCATTCAGATTATAAGAGTCCGAAATCCTTGAAGTCTCAAGGTAAGTTGCATAAGAGGCATGCTACATGGTTAAAATTCATTGAGACATTTCCATATGTGATTAAATATAAAATTGGAAGGGAACATGTGGTAGCTAATGCATTGTTTAGAAGATATGTGTTATTGACATTTTTGCATGCTAAGTTGCTTGGGTTTAAATACATTAAAGACTTGTATGCTAATGATGTTGATTTTGGATCTGTTTGGAATTTTTGTGATAAGCGTGTTATTGATAGTTTCTATAGACATAAAGGTTACTTGTTTGAAAAGAATAAATTTTGTGTGCTTAAGTGTTCTATGCTTGACTTGTTAATCAAGGAGAGTCATGATGGAGGTTTAATGGGACATTTTGGAGTGACTAAAACCTTAGAAATTCTGTATGAACATTTTTATTGGCCTCGCATGAAACATGATGTCATTTCATTTTGTACTAAGTGCAAGGCATGTAAACAAGCTAAGTCTAAGGTTATGCGACATGGTCATTATATTCCATTACCATATGTTGAGTTTGCTTACAATAGATTTGTGCATTCTATTACTGCTTATAGTCCTTTTGAGATTGTTTATGGCTTTAATCCTCTAACGCCTTTGGATATTTTACCTTTGTCTACTAATGAGTTTGTTAACTTGGATGGTAAGCAAAAGGTTGAATATGTAAAGGATTTGCATGCTAAGATTCGAGCAAACATTGAGAGGAAGAATGAGCAGTATGCAAAGCAAGCCAACAAGAGTCGCACTATATTTGTATTTGAACCTGGTGATTGGGTTTGGGTACATATGCGCAAAGAGAGGTTCTTGGTTCAGAGGAAGGCTAAGTTACATCCTAGGGGAGATGGATCTTTTCAAGTCTTGGAGCGAATCAATTACAATGCCTATAAGATTGATTTACCTAGTAAGTATGGCAATATTGGTGTTACATTCAATCTTACTGACTTGTCTTTATTTGATGTAGGTGATGCCTTTGATTCGAGGACGAATCCTTTCGAGGAGGGAGGGAATGATGGAGATCAAGATGCTGTCAAAGCTACTATAAACCGTTCCCAAGATCCTTTGCAAGGGATAGGAGGTCCAATGACTAGGAGCAGGGCGAAACGGGCCAAAGAAGCTTTACTGGGCTTGATCTTGGATATGCAGTCTAAAGAGGAAGTTATTGGGCCAAGTCAAGACATCAAGTGGGCCACACTTTGCAACCTTGAGGATGGCATTAAAGAGGGCAGTCCGGAGGCCCAATAAAGTTTGTTGGATCTTGAAGACAACTAGCTCAAATCTGCATAGGCTAAAGATGTATTATGGGCTTTAGTTTAAATGTTTTGTTTTGAATATTATTAGTATTTGAGCCCATTCTTTATGCAGCCCAAATAGTAGTTTAATTATGAGATTATTTTTGTTAGTTTAGTTGGACCAGATAACTAATGTTATTTGGGTCATATTTTATTAGAAGTCCAATTAGGAGTTTAAGGCCTTTTGGCTTTCCTACTAGGGTTAGGTTTGATTGTCTATTTAAGAGTTCTTTAAGTTCATGTATTAAACAGATTTTGATGATTAATAAAGATTGAGTTTTCTCCTAAAGTGAGAGCTTCCCTTAGTTCTTGGGTAAAGAACTGAATCCGATCTTATCGAGGCAACTCGTGGCGATCAAACATCCGTTGAATTTTCAAGACGATCCTTGCTTTCGCCAAACACTCCGTTTCTTCGTTTAGAGGAACGCATCAAAAAAGAAAGAAAAATAAGGCTAACAATGTATATAAATAGGCTCAAAGAGGTAACTAGTGATATAAGAATAACAAGGTAAGCTTAAAAATGGCACAATCGATCCAAAAACGGCCTATATCATATCCTAAACAGTGCAATTCCAAATTATTTCGCCTCAAGAGGTTTTCAAATGAGTTCTAGAGTTTGTTGAGATCACAAAAATATCCATGAAAAATTTGCACATAAGACTTCTCTAAGCATTTAAACTAATCAACCAAGTCATACCACATACCAAAAGAGTCGCCAACTAAGTAAAATTAACATTTGAAATTATCTTTAAACCAAAGCAAAATTTAATGTCTTCTAAAAGCTACGTGTTATCACAATCACATTATTATCATCAACGTGCAAATTAAATAAAATGCAAATGAAATCGAAATGCAGACACACAAACAAAATTACTAAAAATGAAATAACACAATTACACACACAAACAAAACAACACAATTAAAACACAAACAAAACGACTAAAAATGAAACTAAGTACACAAAACGACTAAAAATGAAATTAAGTAAAATGTACCGTTTATCGTACCCCCAACCAAAACCTTACATTGTCCTCAATGTAAGAAAGAAAAACAGTGATGAAAGTAGGTTTTCTTTTTCTTTTTCTTAACCTTATATGGGAATGGCAGTGGCTTTAGCTCAATCTTGATGGCGTCCTTCTTTACCACTGAGGTTGGAGTTTCCTTTGTTCCCAACTCCTTAAATGTTTTATCATGGAACATGTATTCATCAAATGCTACAAGTAATTCGGAACATGGTCTCACTCCCTCATCTTCCTCCTCAATTGTTGCAGATTGCACAAGACAAGCTTCTAGTGGTAGCAATGACATTCTCTCCTCAAAATTTTCTGAGATTAACCTGTCAAGGGTGTTAATTTGAAAGCAAGAATATACCTCACTTGGAGATTTTATTGCTTCAAAAACATCAAAAGTCACTTGTTCATCTTGCACCCTTAGAATTAGTTTTCCTTGTTGAACATCAATCAATGTTCTTCCAGTTGCAAGGAATGGTCTCCCCAATATCAACGACATCTCTCTATCTTCCTCCATGTCAAGCACTACAAAATCTACAGGAAAAATGAATTTGTCAATTTTAATTAAAACATCCTCAATTACCCCTCGAGGATATTTCATCGATCTATCCGCTAATTGTAGAGAAATTGAAGTAGGTTTTACTTCTCCCAGGCCTAGTTTCCTGAAAACAGAAAGTGGCATCAAATTAATACTTGATCCTAAATCACATAGGACTTTATCAAAATTGCAACTTCCTATAGTACAAGGTATAGTAAAACTCCCTAGGTCTTTCACTTTCTGTGGCAGTTTTCTTTGAATAACTGCACTGCACTCCTCATTTAGCATGACAGTTTCATAATCTCCCAACTTCCTCTTCTTTGATAGAATTTCCTTCATGAATTTTGCATACTTGGGCATTTGTTCCAACATCTCTGCAAAAGGAATGTTAATATGCAATTTTTTAAAAATTTCCAGAAATTTACCAAATTGATTATCAAGCTTTTTCTTCTGCAATCTTTGAGGATATGGGATAGGAGGCTCATATTTTGCATATGGCAAAGGTTGAGCATCTTGGGATGTTGATGGCTTTTCTTTAGATTCCTCCATCCTTTGCTCTGATTTCTTCTGCCATTCAAGTTCTTTACCACTTCTCAATGTGATAGCCTTTACATGCTCTGTAGGATTTATTGTGTCACTTGGCAACGATCCTTGAGGCCTTTCTGCAATCTGTTTTGAAAGCTGCCCCAGTTGGTTTTGGATGTCCCTGTTGATTGCCTCTTGATTTCTGAAATTCGTTCTTGACTCCTCAATGAACTTCCCCAAAATTTCTTCCAAATCTGTTTGTTTCTTCTCTTGGGGTTGGTAGGAAGATGACGGTTTGAATCCCCCTTGGTTATTTCCCCATGACAAATTCGGATGATTCCTCCAACCTGGATTGTAGGTATTCGAATATGGGTTATGTGGAGGTCTTTGGAAATTTGAGACATAGTTGGCTTGTTCAGCATTTGGTGAAGCAAATGGATTTCCAACTTGGCACTCAATACTAGCATGATTTCCACCACATAAATTACATTCTGCAGTTCGTTTGGATTCGAACTTGGATGACAAAGAATCCACCTTTCTTGAAAGAGCAGCAACTTGAACCGACAAAGCATTCACGGAATCAATTTCATGCACTCCTGCTGGTCTTTTTGCAGTTACCCGCTCTGAATGCCACTGATTGTTATTTTCTGCCATAATCTCTAACAACTCATGTGCATCCTCCGGTGTTTTTCCCATTAAAGACCCTCCAGCTGCAGCATCAATCATTACCCGATAGTTTGAAACCAACCCATTATAAAATGTAGAGACTTGCAGCCAAATCGGTATACCATGATGTGGGCACTTCCGCAACATTTCTTTGAATCTCTCCCAAGCTTCATACAATGATTCTTGGTCAAACTGTGTAAAAGATGTGATTTCATTCCGCAATTTTGCCGTCTTAGCAGGAGGAAAGAACTTGGACAAAAACTTTTGAACTAACTCATTCCATGTTGTAATTGATCCTGGTGGTAATGAGTTTAGCCACTCCTTGGCTCTATCCCGGAGTGAAAAAGGAAAAACCCTTAATCTTATGGCATCTTCAGAAACACCATTTATCTTGTAAAGATCACACACCTCCAGAAAGTAAGCAATATGTGCATTAGGATCATCCTTTGACATTCCCCCAAACTGATTTGATTGAACCATTTGGATAAAGGATGGCTTTATCTCAAAGTTATTGGCTTGAACAGTTGGCCTCCTTATACCCGAAGTGGTTCCAGCAACATTAGGCGCAGCATAATCCCTCATAGCTCTACGATTTCCACCTCCCTCAACAAATTGTGGATCCATGGCTGATTGCCTATTAGGAGCGGAGGTAGAACGCCTTCTCTCTCGGTTTAGATGCCTATATGTTCGATCAATTTTCGGATCAAAAGGAAGAAGGTTAAGGCTTCGTGCACGTCGCATACAAAAGTCCTACAATCTGAAAAATCAATAAGCACTCTCACAACACAAAGTTACCCCTTTTTCTTTTATGATAAATAAAATAGAAGAGCAAAGTAAACAACTGAAAAATGTGCAAGAAATGACTAAAATGAATAATGCAAAAAAAAATAGCAACAACTCTAAATGAACAAATGTTCAACACAACTCACAAACTCAATTTAGAATAAAAATAAAACTGAAACAATGATAAAGCAAATTAACTTCAAATTAAAACTAAGATTAGGTAGTATCGATATTAATAATTAAACAATTCCCCAGCAACGGCGCCAAAAACTTGATGCGTATTTTCGCAAGTGTACGAATCGTTCAAGTAATAAAGTGTACAAAAGTACGGATATCGAACCCACAAGGAATGGTGTTACTAAGTACCGAAATTGACTAATCCTAATTTTATCTGAAAACCAAATTGTTGATTGTGTAAAAGACAAATTAACTTACAAATAAATGCAAAGAACACAATTGAATGTTTGTTCACAAATGATTAAAACGCTAAGGCATTTGATTTCGCTGAATCAATTCACTCCAATTTCATGGCATGTTATATGAGGATCAAAGCTACAATTGATGGTTGAAAAACCCAAACTTATCTAATACTCTTTCTCAATTTATATTAGAATTACTTGTCTATGCTAATCAACTATATTTCTATGAAGATTAATCACAAACAAGCACATTATGATCTATGAAATTTCCAGGATAACCACATACATCATGCATTAGTTCTCACACTCGCATTCAACATATGGTACTTATCACAAGAAGCATTCATTACACATCTCCTCTCGGTCTCAATATAATGCAACTAATCATCTAAATTTTGGCCAGAAATTCAGAAGCATTAAGCATGGAAATAAATACTCAACTGAAATCAATGAACTCATATACCCATAACCACAAAAATCAGAGTTTCATGATTCAACTACATCATAGCCTTAGCAAAAATGAATTAGCTCATAATTAAAATAAGAACAACAACTATCTCAACAGAATACATAACTATAAAAACGAAATGAACTGCAGAAAAACAGAGCTAAGGAAAAGAGATGAAGAACTCTTGGAGATGAACACTTGGCAGAAACAATGGTGATGATCCTTCAAGAATATCCAAGCTTTCAATCCAAAATGGCTTCTTCTCCTCCAAAAACGCCTATTCTAGGTCTATTTCGCCGTCCCCTCTCTCTGTACCTTATGGTATTTATAGATCCAGGGTTTTGGGGACAAATTTAGAACAAAAAGTCTGGAAAACGTGTTTGGCCGCCGAAACTCGCCGCGACGAGTTTCTGGTAAAAGCTCTCGCCGCGGCGCGATTCTATGTTTCGCCGGCGGCGCGACACATTTTGCCGCCGGCGAAGTAATTTGGCCGGCGGCGAGACTGATCTCGCCGGCGGCCAGATTCGATTCTGAATTCGCACTCTCGAGAAAGTTTTGCTGCATAATTCTCGCCGCGGCCAGATTTCCACACCTTCAAATCTTGCTTTTCTTGATTCTAACTCAATCCCGGTCATTGGCATTTGTCCCAAACTTCTCCAAACTTATGATTTTACCTGAAATTGCACTTTAAACACAAAATACCCGTGAAATGACATTTGTGGATTAAATAATCAAATAACCACAATTTTCACACAAATATCAATATTTAAATTATAACAAAAGTGCAATAATATGACTCTTATCACTCTCTATGATAGTTGCTCTACCTCGATGCGGCTGAGTCTTGAAGAGATGAAGTCCTAATCCTCCGGGGGAGTATATGAGGTACCTGCACGGTCAGTAAAATGGGAATGGGGTGGGGGTGGGAGAGCCAAAAGTGGCTCAAGTGGGAAATCATCCCCCTCTGGTGGAATCTTATCACCCTCTCTACCATCTTCTATTGGGTATATCCAGTTCTCCCTACTAATAACTGTAACATCCCTAATTTTGTTTAATGTATTAATAAAAGTACAAAAGTATTCAAAGTAACATTCCTAATTTCGTTTCTTTTATGGATATACATACATAAATATTTAGTTAAGGAAATAAAATTTATAAGACAATTTTTAGATATCTAAGGAAATATAATCCTTAGAAATTCTTCAACTTACGTGTATGCATAGAAATGTTCTAATATTAATGGAATAGGTAAAGAAAGAAAACCTAACAGGAAATATTAGAAAGAAGCATGCTAAAGAAAGTTGAAATTCTTAGGCAAGGAAGATAAATTTTTGTGAAGTAAGTAAAGGTCTTAAGATTTCAAGAAGATTGTATTAGGGTAATTTTTCTTAATTTAAGAGCAAAAGTTACTAAGTTTAGTATCTCCACCCATAAATTGGGCTTTCACCTATAGACACTTCATATAGAGTTTTTCTACTTCACATGAATTTTTAGCAAGCCAATAGGATAGCACAATGAAGAAATAAAACATAAACTTGGACTAGGATATAGGAATTGGACCGGTAGCCCAAAAATCATGAAAATCTGACCAAGCCCATTATGAAAGGTAGAATTTTAACCAAAGTAAAGAAAATGGGCAAGAATGAGCCTAAACCCAAGAGGAAAAATAAAAATAAAGTGATGAACTAATGGTGTAATCAAGATTAGTTGACATGGTGTTAAGACAAAAATTTAGCAAGTGGTGTGATATCCTACATTCATAATTTTAGCAAGTGGTATGATAATACAAGGCTTTAAGACAAAACATCTGTATCCTGCACTCATAATTTTAGCAAGTGGTATCATAATACATGGCATTAGGACAAAACATTCCTATCCCACACAAATAATTTCAACCAAATAGTGGTAATTCAAGGGCTAGAAATTTGCCAACTAAAAAGGCAAATCTATCATACTTGATTAAGAAAAAAGAAAAAGGAAATGAATCCCTAAATCAAAGGGACCTTGTCCCTTATCTTAGAAACATATTATCATAATTTTCAAAATACAAATCTCCTTTTGCTATGCATATCTTGACTAAGGAAGAGGAAGAAAAGAACATAAGTTGTTTGTTTTTTAAAAATTCAACCAAGTGTATCCTAATTGTGATAAGGTAGACCCATGATCATGAAAGGTGAATTATTTGATGGTCTATTTAAGAAAAACCCACCCTTACAACATTAGAATTTTCGTCCAAGTGAGGGAGAGGAAAAAAAGAAGCAAGGTAGAGTGAGGAAAGGAGAGGAAGAAAGGAAGAAAGAGGAAGGAAAAGTCTAGAGGACTAAGTGCTCCAGGTAAGTTTAACAATATTTCTTTTTGAAGAAAAATTTTGAAACTTGTAATATTTATATTAGATTTTGATCTTAGAACTTTAATGATTGGTCATGGATGTTGCTATATCATGTTACATATTATGTATGTTTAAATACTTAGGTTGGTGTAGATAGTTCTGCATAGGTATGGCTATGGGTGGCAAACTTTTATGCTTTAGTTTTCAAAATTCTGGGAAGAATTGGTAAGGAATTAAAACAAATGGTTAACATGAAAAATGTAGATGTCTGTCTCACGGACGTTCATCCACTGGAATCACTCAATTTGGAGTCCATATTAGGTAGATATGCTCCGATTAGTAAACAATGGTCAAAAAATGGTTAATCAGGATAGAATATGTTAGGATAGCTTCTGTGTTTTAATTTCTGGGAACATTATGTTGGGAATTAAAATAAATGGTTAACATAAGAATTATAGCTATATGTGTCATGGAGTTTTAGCCACTAGAATCACTCAATTTGGAGTCCATATGAGGTAGATGCGGTCCGATTAGTAAGCAATGGTCAGAAAATGGTTAATCAGGGAAGAATATGTTAGGATAGCTTCTGTTTTTTTTATTTTATTTCTGAGAACATTCTATAGGGAATTAAAATAAATGGTTAACATAAGAACTATAGCTATATGTGTCACAGAGTTTTAGCCACTAAAATCACTTAATTTGGAATTATTAGGAGGGCAATATGGACATATTAGTAGGTAGAGGTCAGAACTTATCCGAGAAGAAATAACATGTTCTTTGAGGGAGTAATATCACCATGATCTCTTAATATTTCGCTCAACTGTTCAACATAAGAGTTTTAGATAATAGTTTTGTCTTTAAATTGATATCACGATCACCTAAATCGGAGTTAAATTGATGGAGTTATGCTCTGATTAGTAAGAGAAAGTTAGATAGGATAAAAACCTGCATCAAGAAAATAAAGAAATAAAATTAATATTTAAAAAAGAATAATAATCTTATAAATGAAAATAATAAATAACTAGTATATGACATAGCCATTGCTATTGTATGAACTTCTTACCATCTTAAGTGAGAAATTTTGACATGAAAATATTTTATAAAGTGATATTTGAAATGGTTATGTTCATGGCATGATTACCAATGATTTTTGGTAATAGTTATATTTTGTTGAACATACTTGTTATTGAAAGCATATTTTTGGCTATCATTGTGAAAAGAAAAGAAATGAGCACGGTGACATGGCAATCCATGTGGTGCACCAGTAGGGAATGCTCTACCAACAGTTATGATCATGTTAATGAGAAAAGAAATAGAAAGTGGGACATGTCAGACAAAGCGAGAAAAGCCCGTACCGGAGAGTAGATAATACTCACCCTGACCGAGGTAGCTTGATATGAGAATAAATTGATTGTCATTATATGATATTCTAAAAATAATTAATCCTGTCATACATGTCATTACTGTACGATTCTCATGTGCATAGATATAGTGTATTTATGTAACCAAAGATATTTGCTGTAGCTTATATAGCTGAACATGACGTGATGAGCTATATTGATGATGATTTATTGTTGAACTTACTGGGATTTAATTCTCACTATATTTCCATATCATGTTCAGAAAATTAGTTATGCAGATTTTTCTATGGCTCTGGCTTTTAGTGCACGTTGGATCGAGTACTTTTTGTTGGGCAGATCCCAGAAGCAAATAAAATGTTTGTGGTCGAGTTGGCTTAGATCCCGGTAAAGGTACAACCACCCGCACTTGTAGCTCTGGAATTGGTCAACCAGAATAAATAAGATGTAGATTTTTATGTGTTTTATATGTTGTACGTATGTTTTGATTAATGACATGTATGTAAACTCTATATTGTATAATAATAATAATTAAAAAGTTGTTACATAATTGGTATCAAAGCAGGTCGATCCTAGATGGCCTGTGGTTGGATGGTTATCTGAATCGATCTTATAGTGTCTTGAGTATGTTTGTGGTTGTACTGTGTAGAGATCAGTGAATTCATATAGGTAAGAAATTACTAGTGTTTCCTACCTATATGGCAAGGTGGTGTTATGACTGCTGTTAAATATTTTTGAACTAACTATTGGGCTTGATTACCTCAATAGCAGCATAACTTTGTTTTTGCCACAGTAGGAAATAGTACCACCAAGGAGGAATCTGGCAAATAATGCGGAGGAAACCCTGCACAACCTGGCCACGGTAATTCGAGACCAAGTCATAACCACTAATCAAATTCTACAGTACTTCCAGAATGATAATAACTCGAATGGTGTGAATGGTGTTAACAACCGGATGGCTGGAAATGATAACGGCATATCCGAGTTCTTGAGGACTAGGCCACCTTGTTTTCAAGGCGGCTTTGACCCGATTGTAGCTGAAAGATGGATAAGAGAGTTAGAGAAAATCTTTGAAGTGATGGACTGTACTGAGGAGTAGCAAGTAATCTTCACTGCATATATGCTAAAAGATGAAGCAGAATACTGGTGGCGTGGAGCTAGAGATCTTTTAACTCACCTAGGAAGGCAGATCACTTAGCAGGTGTTCAAAGATACCTTTTTGGAAAAGTACTTTCCAAGTACTGTGCAGGCAGAGAAAGAGATTGAATTTCTCCAACTCAGGCAGGGTAGCATGACCATAGACCAATGCATCGCGAGGTTCGAGGAGTTGTCTAAGTTCTCCTCTTATCTGCGATTTAACTTCGATGAAGCATGGAAGGCTGTTAAGTTTGAAGCGGGACTAAACTCGGACATAAAGAATGCTGTTGTAACTATGGAGATTAGGGAGTTTATACCTCTGATCAATAAATATAGACTCTTCGAGAAAATTTTAAAGGCAGTGGAGGATGAAAAACAAAGGCGAAACCTATGGAAAAGGAAGAAAAATTTTCCCAACCTTAGCAAGAACGTGAGAAGAAGTGGATATGGAGCTGGTAAGAGACAATTGACTATGGGTCCCAGATCTTTCCAACACGACCTCGCCCCAGTCAAGTGCGCTAAGTGCGGACGCATGCTGTAACATCCTGTAAGAAAATAAAATTTATTAGACAATTTTTAAATATCTAAGGAAATATAATCCTTAAAAATTCTTCACCTTACGTATATGCATAGAAATGTTCTAACATTAATGAAATAGGTAAAGAGAGAAAAACCAAGAGGAAAAATTAGAAATAAATATACTAAAGAAAGTTGAAATTCATGGGTAAGAAAGATAAATTTTTGTGAAGTAAATAGAGGTATTAAAATTTCAAGAGAATTGGATTAGGGTAATTTTTCCTAATTTAAGAGTTAAAGTTACTAAGTTTAGTATCTCCACCCATAAATTGGGCTTTCACCTATGGACACTTCATATAGAGTTTTTCTACTTCACATGAATTTTTAGCTAGCCAATAGGATAGCCCAAAGAAGAAATAAAACATAGACCTGGACTAGGATATAGAAATTGGATCGGTAGCACAAAAATTATGAAAATGTGACTAAGCCCATTATGAAAGGTAGAATTTTATCCAACGTAAAGAAAATGGGCAAGAATGAGCCCAAACCCAAGAGGAAAAATAAAAACAAAAATAAAATAAAGTGATGAAATAATGGTGTAATCAAGATTAGGTGACATAGCACTAAGACAAAAATTTAGCAAGTGGTGTGATATCCTACATTCATAATTTTAGCTAGTGGTATGATAATACATGGCATTAGGACAAAACATCTATATCCTACACTCATAATTTTAGCAAGTGGCTAATAATACATAGCATTATGACAAAATATCATTATCCTACACAAATAATTTCAGTTAAGCAAGGAAGATTCAAGGGTTGGAAATTTGCCACCTAAAAAGGTAAAGCTATCATAATTGATTAAGACAAAAGAAAAAGAAATGAATCCCTAAATCAAAGGGACCTTGTCCCTTATCTTAGAAACATATTATCATAATTTTCAAAATACTAATCTCCTTTTGTTATGCATATCTTGACTAAGGAGGAGGAAGACAAGAACATAAGTTGTTTGTTTTCCAAAAATTCAACCAAGTGTATCCTAATTGTGATAAGGTAGACCTATGATCATGAAATATGAATTATTTGGTGGTCTATTTAAGCAAAACCCACCCTTATAACATTAGAATTTTCGTCCAAGTAAGGGAAAGGAAAAAATAGAAGCAAGGTAGAGTGAGGAAAGGAGAGGAAGAAAGGAAGAAAGAGGAAGGAGAAGTCTAGAGAACTAAGAACTTAAGGTAAGTTTAACAATATTTCTTTTTGAAGAAAAATTTTGAAACTTATAATATTTATATGAGATTTTCATCTTAAAACTTTGACGATTGATCATGGATGTTGCTATATCATGGTACATATTATGTATGTTTGAATAGTTATGCTGGTGTAGATAGTTCTGCATAGGTATGGCTATGGATGGCAAACTTTTGAGATTCAATTTTTAATATTCGGGGAAGAATTAGTTAGGAATTAAAACAAATCGATAACATAAAAAATGTAGATCTATGTCTCATGGATATTTAGCCACTGCAATTACTTAATTTGGAGTCCATATGAGGTAGATATGGTCTGATTAGTATGCAGTGGTCAGAAATTGGTTAATCTGGGAAAAATATTTTAGGATAGCTTCTGTATTTTAATTTCTGGTAACGTTTTGTAGGGAATTAAAATAAATGGTTAACATAAGAATTATAGATATATGTGTCATAGATTTTTAGCCACTGGAATCACTCAATTTGGAGTCCATATGAGGTAGATATGGTCTGATTAGTAAGCAGTGTTCAAAAAATGGTTAATCAGGAAAGAACATGCTAGGATAGCTTCTGTGTTTTAATTTCTGGGAACATTCTGTAGGGAGTTCAAATAAATGGCTAACATAAGAATTATAGATATATGTGTCATAGAATTTTACCCACTGGAATTATGCAATTTTAAGTCCATATGAGGAAGATATGGTCGGATTAGTAAGCAGTGGTCAGAAAATGGTGAATCAGGGAAGATTATGTTAGGACAGCTTCTGTGTTTTAATTTCTGGGATCATTATGTAGGGCATTAAATTACATAGTTAAAATATTAAATATAGATATATGTGTCATGGATTTTTAGCCACTAGAATCACTTAATTTGAAATTTTTATGAGGGCGATATGGACTGACTAGTAGGCAGAGGTCAGAACCTATTCGAGAAGAAATAAGCTGTACATTGAGGGAGTAATATCACCTTCATTTCGTAATATTTTGCTAAATAGTTCTACATAATAGTTTTAGATAATTGTTTTATCTTGAAATTGACACCAAAATCACCTACATTGGAGTTAAATTGAGGGAGTTGTACGTTGATTAGTAAGAGAATGTTAGATTGGATGAAAACCTGCATCAAGAAAATAAAGAAATAAAATTAATATTTAAAAAAAAAGAAAGAATCTTATAAATGAAAATAATAAATGACTAGTATATGCCATAGCCATTGCCATTGTATGAACTTCTTACTATCTTAATTGTGAAATTTTGTTATGGAAATATTTTATAAAGTGATATTTGAAATGGTTATGTTCATGGCATGATTACCAATGATTTTTGCTAATAGTTATATTTTGATGAACATACTTGTTATTGAAAGCATATTTTTGACTATCATTGTGAAAAGAAAAGAAATAAGTACGGTCACATGGAAGTCCGTGTGGTGCACCAGTAGGGGACGCCCTACCAATGGTTATGATCATGTTAATGAGAAAAGAAAGAGAAAGTGTGTCATGTCGGACGGAGCGAGAAAAGTCCGTACCGAAGAGTAGAAAATACTCACCCTGACCAGGGTAGCTTGATATGAGAATAAATTGATAGTCATCATATGATATTATGAAAATAATTAATCTTGTGATACATGTCATTACTGTACGATTCTCATGTGCATAGATATAGTGCATTCATGTGACCAAAGATATTTACTGTAGTTTATACAACTGAACATGACGTGATGAGCTATATTGATGATGATTTATTGTTGAACTTACTGGGATTTAATTTTCACTATATTTCCATATCATGTTCAGAAAATTAGTTATGCAGATTTTTCTATGGCTCTGGCTTTTAGTGTAATTTTAATTAAAACTTGCATGTGCACAAATCTATTGGAGTATAGATTTAGTGGTATGCAAGGTCGATCCCACAGAGATTGCCAATTGAGAGAAAATTCTAATATAGATCCAAAATAAATACTTCTAACGTAGTTCCCGATGTCTTGTTTTGTGAGAGGAATATTGAAAAAATTACACAAAGAACTAATATACTTAAATTAAGTGAAGATGTATTCAAAGTAAAGAAGCATGCTAAGGTTAGGGGATCCACTCTTGGTATATCAAATAAAGATAAATTTAACTCTTTTGTTACTCAATTAGAATCCTTACACGAATGAAGTTCTAATCGGATGATATGTTAATTTAAGCTCAACTTTGTTTATACATGAATTATATTTACCTCCTCACTAATAATTAAAACATTCCTGTAAAATGGATTCAAGTATATATTGTGCCAATTGTCATGTTGTCTACAATATATCAAGATTCACACTTTGCAAGATTAAAAATACAAATATGCAAAAGATAACTTGTACTTAAAGTCGAGCGTACATTGTGCCAATCATTATATTGTCTACAACAAATCAAGATTGATTCAAGCATTCATTGTGCCAAAGATTGTCTACAATGTATCAAGATTCCAAGTTTATAAGATTAGAATGAAAAGAGGTAAGAAGAAGAAACATAACAAGAGATGGGTGGCGAAGCCAACTATAAAAATAATAAGAGATAGGCGGTATGATAAAACCAGCCAATAAATTAACAAGAAATCAGCGGTAAGAAAAAACCAGCCATTAAGAAATAATCATGAGAAAAGAAATAAGAAGGTAATTACAATATCAAAGATAAACATTAAGATTAAGAGTTAGATAAATTATTATTCTCATACGAAGAGTTTCACCCTTTCACTTTAGCATTAGGAGATTAGTTCTCCTTAATTAAAGTGAGAAAGTAAAATGATAGATGAAGGAACATGATAATATTACGGAAGAAAATGAAAAATGCAAAAATGTCTAAAGAGAGAATAACATTACAAGTACGTAGAATTCCAACAAAGCTTTCCCAATCTCTCTCTAAAAGCTCTCCAAAAGCCCTCTCACTCACCCCTCAAGCCCTCCATTTATAGATACAATTAGGTGTGGTAGGTGTGATAATTGTCAAAGTTGTTAGGTAGGAAGTTGTACAAAGTTGACAATTTGGATTCCATCATGTGCACCAAAATTGATCCTTGAATATCGTCTTGAAATCCGCCGAATTTGCTGACTTCATCAACACAAAAGTTGTATAAAATTTCATTAGCTTTCCATTAAGACAAATTGTGGACAAATTGGATATGTAATGTGTGACTTATGGGCAAAATATTAGAGCAAAGTCGGGCTGGACTGCAGCAGCAGTCAGATTCTTTTCTAGCCCACTTTTGGCCCTTTTAATATCCTAATTTTCTGACCACTTGAACATGAAAGTTGTACTCAATTGTGTCAGCTACACACCTACCGAATTGTATACATATTGGATATTTATTTTCGGAGATATGGCCCAAGTATTACAGCAAGGTTGGGCTGGACTGCAAACTGCCAACAATAAACAAATTCTCAACATTGGGTGCTTTGCCATGAATCTTTATGTTTTAATTCTTTTAGAAATGTGATCATAAATCAAGAATAAATTTGTGCATATCTCCATTAGGATGCGTCTCAAGAGTCAGTATGATAATGCTCTTTACTCAGCCATCCTTAATGAAATTGTTTTATCTGCTTGATTTATAGATATCATTCCCAAAGAACCACAATTTAGCTCTGATTCCTCCAATTAAGTCCATTTTCTACTCTTCTCTCCATCTGTAAGAAATACAAAAACTAAAGATAAGGGAGATTTATGCTTAATTATGGCAAAAAGATAAGATGAAAATATTTAATTTATGAGTATAAAACTCACCCATCAAATACCCCCCAACTTAATCTTTTGCTTGTCCTCAAGCAAAACACATAAACTTCAAAATTTAAATGATGGGTGAGTGATGAATTATTTTTGACTTACTAAGCATTCCTCAAGGATCTAAAATGTGCAACAAAGAAAAATATCAGAATTCCAAGGTTATGTTGAACTTTTATTCAAATGCAACATATGGTTTACTCTTGAATCCCAAGTGTGTGTGTGTAGTAGTCTTATGACATTAGACTTTTTACATTCAAATAAATTTATATAATCAAATATTTAAAACAGATCTCTAGATATATGCATTTGAGACTCCATAAGCTTATTTTTCATGTCACTCTCCACTAATGTAGACTAATCATAACATTTAAGATCATTAGGACTTTCATTAGGCTTGTAATGTATGGCATAGTTTAAAGGTGGTTAAAATGATATGAATGAAAGCTCAATTCACTCTTCGACATGCATGATCATTTTAAAGCCTCCCAAATACTTTTGATATTATACTATGAATTCTATCTCCAACCTTTTCATCATCCTTACATTTATTTGCTCATACTATTTTTTTTAAAAGATAAACACCCCTAAACTTATTTATTTAGGGAGTATTAACTTTCTTTTTTTCTTTTTTTTTTCTTTTTTTTCTCTCCTTTTTTCCTTTTTTTTTAAACTTCTACCATCCACCCTTAAACCATAGCTTGTCAAATGATCATTCCTGTGAGTGAAAGGTAAGAGTTAGAAATATTTTTATTTAAAGGCTAGATAATAATATAGGTGTTCAAGAAAGGATGAATATAGGCTCAAAATAGGTTGCTAGGGATATCATCATGTATAAGTTGGTTTGAAAGGCTCAAACGATTCCAACAATGCCTAATTCATTTCTTAAATGAAGAGTAGTCTAGGATTTCGCCTCAAGTGACAATTGAATAAGTTCTAGAGTCTTATGAAATCAATTAACATATCTAAATCACATAAATCTTTTTTGAATAAACAATCAGTCAAATGTAAAAGATTAAGTGCACCAGATATTAGGATTCTCAAATAAAACATAAGTTACATTATAGTTCAAGTTCACACATAACACTCAGAACTCATCAATTTTTCAAAGGTTACAAGCATTTTAAACCATTTTCATCATTAGTGCTAGCTTTGCCTAATCCCAAAAAATCACCCAAATTTTTTTTTGAAAGATGAAGAAACACAAAATAAACAATAAAGATTAAAGAGATATTACCTGGAAGGAAATCTAAGAAAAGATGAACCTGCAACAAACTAAACAGAAAATAAAATTTTATTCAAGCAAATAAAAGGTGTTACAAATGAAGATCCAAGTCCAGTTTGCGCTTTTTGCAGTGTTCTATTGTCCAATCTATTTGAGCTATAACTGGATCAGGTACATGAAAAAATGCTTGTAACGCATCAATCAGCTCGTCAGCATTTGAGGCCGAGATGAGAATCTGACGTGCTGAGTGTGAGATAAACTTTTATTCTACAGCATGATCAAGAAAAGACAACAAACCATCAAAGAAATTGTTAACATTTAACAAACCTATGGGTTTATGTTGCATGTTCAGTTGTGCCCAAGAGACCACTTGGAAAATTTCCTCTAGAGTACCAAAACCACTAGGTAAGGCAATGAAGGTGTCAGCGTTGCACATCATTTTAGCAATTCGTGCATGCATGGAGGATACCCTACATTCTTCTCCAATTGTTTTTCCTACGATGTTTGATGCAGCTAGAGCTATAGGAATAATACCTAGAACTTGACATCCTCCTAGATATGCAGATCCAGACACACTCCCCATTAACCCTCGACAACCTCCACCATAAACTAAATGAATCTTTCTCCTAGCTAGTACCATACCTAAAATTTGTGCTGCTTTTACATACTCTCCATTTTTCCCAAGACTAGAACCACAAAAGACACAAATATTTCGAAAGTGACGAACTACGATTCCTTCCATATCTGCACTCACCTTAACTTTTGAGTATGAAGATGAAGATACTGAGGTGCATATTTATAAGACTCAAATAAGGGCATACTTGTAATAGCTATGTGAATAGGCCGGGGGCATAATTTCAATAGCTATAAGAGTAGGCCGAAAAATGTTAGCTAAATTAAAGGTAAAAAATTCAAAAATGACGGCACGCATGCATATGTACAGTAGTTGTGATTGTGGCTCACATCTTCCTCTGGTTTTACGTCCAGTAACAACTTAAACGCCCTCTATGGGTCGAGGATATGCTTCCCATCCAATTTTTTTATAAATTGGGAAACAGGGTCTTTTAACGTCAGATTCCCAAGACTGTACCGTTTATGTTCTTTTTTGAAATGGGGTCATAAACCGACAATACCGATATGCACAGATCCACTAGGATGTGTCTCAAGAGACGTTGGATGAAAGTCATCATCCAATGACTCCTTACTCAAGCCATCCTTAATGAACTTAATTTTGTCTTCCCGATTTACAGACACCCAACCCAAAGAACGATAACGTTTGTTGCAAGTTTCACGTTAACATTTGTGACAAACACCCATTCGTTTTGCTCTGCGCTTTTTAGCAAAACTGCTTTTTCCTAAACCAGGCATGTAAGAGATGAAATCATTTGCAAACTCACCTGATAACCGTACCTTAGTTTCAATTAGCAAACGAATATCAGCAGGTATTCCCATGATCATCATTAACCTCAATCTTTCAGCCCGTGCTTTGTAAATTTTTGTCAATGCATTGGGTGGAAGAGAAGGAAAATGATTTTTCATTTGTGCGAGAATGTCCTCCATTATCAACTCAAATTTTTGTTTTTTTTTTTAAAGATGAAGAAGCAAGAAAAATAAGAAAACAATATAAATTCAAAAGAAAATAACACTGAGGAAACCAATTGATGCAAGTTAAATAAAGAAAGATCTTACCTAGATAGCGTGCACCGTAACTTTTAACAACAAAAGCAAATCAATCCTTGTAGACGGGATCACACAAAGGTGTCTCCTCTATCTTCGGATTTGGTAATTCAAAAAATGCTTCCAATCTTTGACCATTTACTTTAAACGCATCACTGTTCTTGGGATTTTCAATCTTTACTGCACCATGTGGGTAAACAGTATGAACAACGGATGGCAGTGGAACTGACTCAAAAGGTGAGACTTTTTCTTTTTTGGCTTTCCATTTATCAGTATCCATTAGTGGAGTTGTCTTTAACAAAGAGTCTACTTCACGAACCAGATAATCCTCATTTTTATCCTTATCGAAATGAATCAAATATTTTTCTAGATGATCATTACTAAAGGAGTCTAAAAATGAATCATAAATGGCACTTTCAATCAGGTTGACCTCACATAAATCATCCATGTCCATAGGTTGATGAGAGACATTAAAAACATTTAGTTCCACAGTCATATTTCCAAAAGATAAATTCAAAATTCCATTTCGACAATTAATGATTGCATTGGATGTTGCCATAAATGGTCTACCCAAAATGACTGGAATTTGTGTCTCTGTATTCTCAACAGGTTCAGTGTCAAGAACAATGAAATCTACTGGAAAGTAGAGTTTATCAACCTTAATGAGCACATCTTCTATGACACCTCTAGGAATTTTTGTGGACCTATCAGCTAACTGAAGGGTCACTGGTGTAGGTTTCAGTTTTCCTAACCCAAGTTTCTTATACACAGAGTAAGGCAACAGATTCACACTTGCTCCTAAATCAAGTAAGGCTCGGTTAATCACATGGCCACCTATCACACAAGAAATTATAGGACAACCAGGATCTTTGTACTTGATAGGAGTTTTTGTTGAATTATAGAGCTTACTTGTTTAGTCAAGAATGCCTTTTTTGGAAAATTAGTTTTCCTTTTCACCGTACACAGATCTTTCAAGAATTTTGAGTAAGCAGGTACTTGTTTGATAGCATCAAGAAAAGGGATGTTAATGCTTACTTGCTTAAACACCTATAAAATGTCATTATATTGAGTACCTTTCTTATTTGATGCAAGTCTTTGAGGGAAATGAGCTTTGGGGGCACAAGAAATCTGTTCACTTTTCTTTTCACTTGAGTCATTAGTTTAGGATTCATGTTGACTCTGTTCCTCATTTTCTGGCATGTGAACATGATTATTAATGACCTTTCCAGATCTAAGGGTTGTCACAGACTTTACTTCTTCCTTAGGATTTGTTGATGATCTTACTTCATATTGACCCTTAGGATTAGGAATAGGTTGACTGGAGAATTTTTCTTTTTCTCTCTCTCCTACAGCACTGGCTAATTGACCCAATTGTGTTTCAATCTTTGAAATGGATTGAGTGTAAGATTGTAAAACTTGTTGGGTTAATTGCATGAATTGCTATAGAGTATCTTCCAAAGAAGGTTTTCTTTGTTGAGATACCCCGAAAGGAGGAGCATGTGGAGGAACTTGAGGGTATGAATTAGAAGGGATAAATTGTTGCCCATTTTGATTCATTGCAGGTTGATTTTGCCTCAATGAAAAATTTGGATGATTCCTCCAATTTGGATTATATGTGGGTGCAAATGGACTATCTGATGATTTTCCATAAGACTGAAGAGAATTAGCTTGCTCAGAAAGTGCTTCTTGGTAAGCTGGTATGGATGGACAAAATTGTACAATGTGAGATGTACTAGAACATAAGGCACATGCCTCTATCCTAGTATTGGTAGAAGGGTTCAGAGTGTGGCTTAAAGTTAAAGCTTCTACCTTTCTAGTTAGGCTAGCTAAGGCAATTCTCACATCTGTGTCATCACTCACTTCGTAAATTCCTCCCTTTTTTTGTATTTGAGACTTCTTATCCTTGGGATCTATGCAGTTCCAATGCTGAGAATTTTTAGATAAAGATCCTTAGGATTCCCAAGCTTCCCCTTCATTCAATTGTAAAAATCTCCCACCATGCATGCTTAGGATCATTTGACGGTTTGATGAAGTTAAGCCATCATAGAAATATTTCACCAATCTCCAAGTTTCAAAACCATGATGAGGACATTTCAAAAGAAGATCATTAAATCTTTCCCAACATTCAAAAAATTGTTCACCCTCTTTTTGACAAAAATCAGAAATTTCTCTTCGAAGGGCATCAATTTTAGACATGGGGAAAAATTTTGCCAGAAACTTATTTACTAATTAGTTCTAACTAGTTATAGTTCCTGTAGGAAGGGAGTTCAACCAGGCTTTAGCTTTATCTTTCAATGAAAATGGAAACATTCTAAGCCTGATTGATTCATCATTGAAATTCTGGAAGCGAAAAGTCGAGCAGATATCAAGAAACTCTTTAATGTGCATGTATGAATCTTCTCTTTCCATACCATAAAATGATGGTAAAAGTTGGAGTATGGCCGGTTTGAGTTCAAAATGAGTTGCAGTAGTTTGTGGTAAAACTATGCAAGATGGAGTATTGGTTATGACAGGTGAGAAGTACTCCATCAGAGTTTTATTATGCACAACTTGTTCTTCCATTTTTAATTGTGATCCAGCAGAATCTAATGTCTCTATTGTACACTCAACGGTTGACCCTAAACTTTTCCTAACCAACCGCTTATCTTTTTCACGTTTCAAAGCACGCAAAAACTAAAAAAATTGCTTCCTAATTATGAAAAAGAATCTAACTACACAACGACAACAAAATGCAAAAATCACAAAATTATACAAACTCCTTTTTTTTTTCAAAGTGTTAGTAATAATGGGTAGTATTTAATCAGCAGACTTCCCAGGAAAATATGGAGGAATCACAATGGTTTCACTTAAAACCGATATTCCTTAGGTACTTTTAGCCTTGTTGACAGAATCCACCAATTTTATACACCCAAATAACTACACCAATTTTTTAGAAACAATTCTAAAGAAAAATTTCTATACACAGAATAAACAAATGTTCTAACTATAACTAGTGGAAGAAAAGTACTTACCTGGATCCAAATAGCTTTTCTGTCACAATCCCCGGCAACGGCGCCAAAAACTTGTTGTTGTTTTAATTAAAACTCGCAAGTGCATGAATCTATTGGAATATAGATTTAGTGGTATGCAAGGTCGATCCCACAAAGATTGCCAATTAAGAGAAAATTCTAATATAGATCCAAAATAAATACTTCTAACCTAGTTCCTGATGTCTTGTTTTGTGAGAGGAATATTGAACAAATTACACAAAGAACTAATATAGTGAAATTAAATGAAGATGTATTCAAAGTAAAGAAGCATGCTAAGGTTAGGGGATCCACTCTTGGTATATCGAATAAAGATAAATTTAACTCTTTTGTTACTCAATTAGAATCCTTACACGAATGAAGTTCTAATCGGATGATATGTTAATTTAAGCTCAACTTTGTTTATACATGAATTATATTTACCTCCTCACTAATAATTAAAACATTCTTGTAAAATGGATTCAAGTATATATTGTGCCAATTGTCATGTTGTCTACAATATATCAAGATTCACACTTCGCAAGATTAAAAATACAAAGATGCAAAAGATAACTTGTACTTAAAGTCGAGCGTATATTGTGCCAATCATTATATTGTCTACAATAAATCAAGATTGATTCAAGCATTCATTGTGCCAAAGATTGTCTACATTGTATCAAGATTTCAAGTTTATAAGATTAGAATGAAAAGAGGTAAGAAGAATAAACATAACAAGAGATGGGTGGCGAAGCCAACCATAAAAATAATAAGAGATAGGCGGTATGATAAAACCAGCCAATAAAATAACAAGTAATCGTCGGTAAGCTAAAACCAGCCGTTAAGAAATAATCAAGAGAAAAGAAATAAGAAGGTAAATACAATATCAAAGATAAACATTAAGATTAAGAGTTAGATAAATTATTATTCTCATACCAAGAGTTTCACCCTTTCACCTTAGCATTAGGAGATTAGTTCTCCATAATTAAAGCGAGAAAGTAAAATGATAGATGAAGGAACATGATAATATTACGGAAGAAAATGAAAAATGCAAAATGTCTAAAGAGAGAATAACATTACAAGTACGTAGAATTCCAACAAAGCTTTCCCAAGCCCTCTCCAAAAGGTCTCCCAAAAGCTCTCAAAAAAACCCTCCCACTCACCCCTCAAGCCCTCAATTTATAGATACAATTAGGTGTGGTAGGTATGATAATTGTCAAAATTGTTAGGTAGGAAGTTGTACAAAGTTGACAATTTGGATTCCATCAAGTGCACCGAAATTGATCCTTGAATATCGTCTTGAAATCCGCCGAAGTTGCTGACTTCATCAACACAAAAGTTGTAGAAAATTTCATGCGCTTTCCGAAAAGACAAATTGTGGACAAATTGGATACGTAATGTGTGACTTATGGTCAAAATACTAGAGCAAAGTCGGGCTGGACTGCAGCAGTAGTCAGATTCTTTTCTAGCCCACTTTTGGCCCTTTTAGTGTCCAAATTTTCTGACCACTTGATCATGAAAGTTGTACCCAATTGTGTCAGCTACACACCTACCAAATTGCATACATATTGGATATGTATTTTTTGAGATATGGCCCAAGTATTACAGCGAGGTTGGGCTGGACTGTAAACAGCAAACATATTCTCAACATTGGGTGCTTTGCCATGAATCTTTATGTTTTAGTTCTTTTGGAAATGTGATAATAAATTAAGAATAAATTTGTGCATATCTCCATTAGGATGCGTCTCAAGAGTCAGTATGATAATACTCCTTACTCAGCCATCCTTAATGAAATTGTTTTATCTGCTTGATTTATAGACGTCATTCCCAAAGAACCACAATTTAGCTCTGATTCCTCCAATTAATTCAATTTTCTACTCTTCTCTCCATCTGTAAGAAATACACAAACTAAAGACAAGTAAGGGAGATTTATGCTTAATTATGGCAAAAAGATAATATGAAAATATTTAATTTATGAGTATAAAACTCACTCATCATGTACGTTGGATCGAGTTACTTTATGTTAAGAAAATCCCAGAATCAAATAATATGTTTGTGGTCGAGTTGGTTTAGATCCCGGTGAAAGGTGCAACCACCCGCTCCTATATCTCCGGAATTGGTCAACCAGAATAAATAAGATGTAGTTATTTATGTATTTGATTTTGTTGTACGTATGTTTTGATTAATGACGTGTATGTGAACTCTATATTGTATAATAAATAATAATCATAAAAAAGGTTGTTACATAATTGGTATGAGAGCAGGTCGATCCTAGATGGCCAGTGGGTGGTTGGTTATCTGAATTGATCTTATAGTATTTTGAGTATGTTGTGATAGTGCTGTGTAGGGGATCAGTGATTTCATATAGGTAAGAAATTACTTGTGTTTCCTATCTATATGTCGAGGTGTTGTTATGACTGCTGTTAAATATTGTTTGAAACTAACTATTGGGCTTGATCACCTTAATAGCAGCATAACTTTATTTTTGCCATAGTAGGAAATGGCACCACCAAGGAGGAATCCGGCAAACAATGCAGAGGAAACCTTGCACAACCTTGCCACAACAATTCGAGAATTTGATATTGATTTACTCCTTAGAACTCAACTAGTATCTATATCCCTATATAGAATGATATCGATTGAATTAAAAAAAATTTAGTTACAAGACTTGTTAGACAAGGGATTTAAATGCCCTAGTACTTTTACTTAGAGAGCTCCAGTTCTATCTTTGACAAAAAAAAGATGGATCACTATGAGTATGCATAAATTATGGATAGTTGAATAAGGTGACAGTGTAGAATAAAAACCCATTACCTCATATAGATTACCTGTTTGACCAGTTACAAGGTGTTCAATAATTTTTTTTCCAAAAATTGATTTCGGATATGAGTAACATTAATTAAGAATAAGAGAAGAGGATGTATGCAAATTTTCTTTTAGGACTCATTATGGGCATTATGAGTTCTTGGTGATGTCATTTGATTTGACAAATGTCCTAACTACATTCATAGATTTAATAAATAATAATTAGGTCATCCCTGGATCTGTTTGTTTTTATTGATGATATACTAGAATATTTCAAAAGTTCAGAGGATCATTCAAAGATAGTTTTACCAACTCTAAGAGAGTATGGTTGGTAAAGATGGTATCCAAGTAGACTTTAAGAAAGTAAAAGTAGTACAATAATGGCTACGTTTTACTACATCTAAAGATGAAGATCCAAATCCAATTTTCGCTTCTTGCGGTTATCTGTCGTCCATTCTATTTGAGCCATAGTTGGATCAGGTACATGAACATATGCTTGTAAAACATCAATCAACTCCTCAACATTTGAAGCTGAGATGAGAATTCGTCGTGCTGAGTGTGAGATGAACCTTTATTCCACAGCATGATCAAGAAGAGACAACAGACCATCAAAGAAGTGATTAACATTTAATAAACCTATCGGTTTGTGATGCATATTCAGTTGTGCCCAAAAAATTATTTGAAAAATCTCTTCTGAAGTACCAAAACCACCTGGTAAGGCAATGAAGGCATCAGCATTGCTAATCATTCTAGCTATGCGTTCATGCATGGAAGCTACCCTAAACTCTTCCCCAATTTTCTTTCCTACAATGTTAGATGCAGCTAGAGCTGTAGGAATAATATCTAGAACTTGGCATCCTCCTACATGGGTAGTTGTAGACACACACCCCATTATCCCACGGTTACCTCCACCATAGACTAAATGAATTTTTCTTCTGGCCAATACCATACCCAGGTTTTGTGCAATTTTCACATACTCTCCATGTAACATCCTGTACTTTTTATATATATTTTCCTCAGAAATTCTTCACCTTACATATATGCATAGAAATGTTCTAATATTAATGGAATAGGTAAAGAAAGAAAACCTAAGAGGAAATATTAGAAATAAATATACTAAAGAAAGGTGAAATTCTTGGGTAAGGAAGATAAATTTTTGTGAAGTAAGTAAAGGTCTTAAAATTTCAAGAAGATCGGATTAGGGTAATTTTTCTTAATTTAAGAGAAAAAGTTACTAAGTTTAGTATCTCCACCCATAAATTGGGCTTTCACCTATGGACACTTCATATAGAGTTTTTCTACTTCACATAAATTTTTAGCAAGCCAATAGGATAGCCCAATGAAGAAATAAAACATAGACTTGGACTAGGATATAGAAATTGGACCGGTAGCCCAAAAATCATGAAAATGTGACCAAGCCCATTATGAAAGGTAGAATTTTAACCAAAGTAAAGAAAATGGGCAAGAATGAGCCCAAACACAAGAGGAAAACTAAAAATCAAAATAAAATTAAACTCATGAAATAATGGTGTAATTAAGATTAGGTGACGTGACATTAAGACAAAAATTTGGCAAGTGGTATGATAATACAGGGCTTTAGGACAAAACATCTATATCCTACACTCATAATTTTAGCAAGTGGCATGATAATACATAGCATTAGGACAAAACATTTCTATCCCATACAAATAATTTCAACCAAATAATGGAGATTGAAGGGCTAGAAATTTGCCACTTAAAAAGGCAAACCTATCATAATTGATTAAGAGAAAAGAAAAAGTAAAATAATCCGTAAATCAAAGGGACCTTGTCCCATATCTTAAGAACATATTGTCATAATTTTCAAAATACAAATCTCCTTTTCCTATGCATATCTTGACTAAGGAAGAGGAAGACAAGAACATAAGTTGTTTGTTTTTCCAAAAATTCAACCAAGTGTAACCTAATTGTGATAAGGTAGACCCATGATCATGAAAGTTGAATTATTTGGTGGTCTATATAAGAAAACCCACCCTTACAATGTTAGAATTTCGTCCAAGTGAGGGAGAGGAAAAATAGAAGCAAGGTAGAGTGAGGAAAGGAGAGGAAGAAAGGAAGAAAGAGGAAGGAGAAGTCTAGGGGACTAAGTGTTCCAGGTAAGTTTAACAATATTTCTTTTTGAAGAAAACTTTTGAAACTTATAATATTTATATGAGATTTTGATCTTAGAACTTTGATTATTGGTCATGGATGTTGCTATATCATGTTACATATTGATCTTGCATGTGATGTATGTTTGAATACTTAGGTTGGTATAGAAAGTTCTGCATAGGTATGGCTATTGATGGCAAACTTTTGAGCTTCTGTTTTTAATAATATGGGAAGAATTGGTTAGGAATTAAAACAAATAGTTAACATGAAGTATGTATATCTATGTGTCACGGATATTTATCCACTGGAATCATTCAATTTGAGTCCATATGAGGTAGATATTATCTAAACAGTGAGCAAATGTCAGAAAATGGTTCATCAGGGAAGAATATGTTAGGATCGCTTCTGTGTTTTAATTTATGGGAACCTTAAAAAAGGGATTAAAATAAATGGTTAACATATTAATTATAGATATATGTGTCATAGATTTTTAGCCACTGGAATCATTCAATTTAGAGTTTATATGAGGTAGATATGTTCCGATTAGTAAACAAATGTCAAAAAATGGTTCATCAGGGAAGAATATGTTAGGATAGCTTCTGTGTTTAAATTTCTGGGAACATTCTATAAGGAATTACAATAAATGGTTAACATATGAATCATAGATATATGTGTCACAGATTTTTAGCCACTGGAATCATTCAATAGAGTTTATATGAGGTAGATATGTTCTGATTAGTAAACAAAGGTCAGAAGATGGTTAATCATGGAAGAATATGTTACGATAGCTTCGGTGTTTTAATTTTTGGGAACATTCTATAAGGAATTAAAATAAATGGTTAACATATGAATTTTATATATATGTGTCATGGAATATGAGCCACTGGAATCATTCAATTTAGAGTTCATATGAGGTAGATATGGTCCGATTAGTAAACAAAGGTTAGAAAATGGTTAATCAGGTAAGAATATGTTAGGATAGTTTCGGTTTTTTAAATTTTGGGAACATTATATAAGGAATTAAAATAAATGTTTAACATATGAATTATAGATATATGTGTCACGGATTGTTAGCTACTAGAATCACTTAATTTGTAATTCTTATGAGGGAGATATGGACAGATTAGTAGGTAGAGGTCAGAACATACTCGAGATAAAATAACCTATACTTTGAGGGAGTAATATCACCATAATCTCTTAATATTTCATTCAACTATTCAACATAATCGTTTTAGATAATTGTTTTTTCTTTAAATTGACACCAAGATCACCTAAATCAGAGTTAAAGTGAGGGAGTTATGCTCTGATTAATAAGAGAAGATTAGATAGGATGAAAACCTGCATCAAGAAAATGAAGAAATAAAATTAATATTTAAAAAAGAAGATGAATCTTATAAATGAAAATAATAAATGACTAGTATAGCCATAGCCATTGCCATTGTATAAACTTCTTACCATCTTAAGTGTGAAATTTTGACATGGAAATATTTTATAAAGTGATATTTAAAATGGTTATGTTCATGGCATGATTACCAATGATTTTTGGTAATAGTTATATTTTGATGAACATACTTGTTATTGAAAGCATATTTTTGGCTATCATTGTGAAAAGGAAAGAAATGAGCACGGTCACATGGCATTCCGTGTGGTGCAACAGTAGGGGACGCCCTACCAACGGTTATGAATATGTTAATGAGAAAAGAAAGATAAAGTGTTCCATGTCAGACAGAGCGAGATAAGCCCGTATCGGAGAGTAGAAAATACTCACCCTGATCGGGGTAGCTTGATATGAGAATAAATTGATAGTCATCATGTGATATTCTGAAAATAGTTAATCCTGTCATACATATCATTACTGTAGGATTCTTAAGTGCATAGATATAATGCATTCATGTGACCAAAGATATTTTCTATAGTTTATACAGCTGAACATGACGTGATGAGCTATATTAATGATGATTTATTGTTGAACTTACTGAGATTTAATTCTCACTATATTTCCATATCATGTTCAGAAAATTAGTTATGCAGATTTTTTTCTATGGCTCTGGCTTTTAGTGCACATTGGATCAAGTTACTTTATGTTGGGCAGATCTCAGAATCAAACAAGATGTTTGTGGTCGAGTTGGCTCAGATCCCGGTGAAGGTGCAACCACCCGCACCTGTATCTCCGGAATTGGTCAACCAAAATAAACAAGATGTAAATATCTATGTGTTTGATATGTTGTATGTACGTTTTGATTAATGACGTGTATGTGAACTCAATATTGTATATTAATAAAGAAACAAAAAGGTTGTTACACTCCATCCTTTCCAGGACTAGAACCACGAAAAACACAAATATTTCGAAATTGATGAAATGCGATTCCCTCCATAGCTGTACAATATAGGCTGGGAAAGAATATTAACGTGTGCATTTATGTGAGTGATTGGTATTAATGTGTGCATTTATAGAATTCAAAGAATAACATATTTATGATAGCTATGCAGATAGGCTGGAAATAATTAAAACAGTTATGTGAGTGATTGGTGGATATCAGCTAAATTGAAGGTGAAATTTTCTAAAATGACGGCAAGCATTTATATGTATAGTAGTTGTGATAGTCGCTTATATTAGGCATATAAAGAGAATAAGGTTAAGATATCATCAGAAATTTTTTTTTGTTGTCTTTGATGAAACCTTGATATCTTGATTCTTGTAGAGAAGTTGTAGGTGATAGGCGTAATTGAAAAACGAAAGAAAGTGAAAATGTAAACAAGTTAGTTGTTGAAGAAAGACAATCAAATAATTTATTTTGTTTTCCCAATATTTTTTGCCAGTCGACTATTGTTATTATTAAGTTGACTAGCTATTTTGAGAAATTTAAATTTGGACTGGTTTTTTTACAATTGATTGATTACATCTATTTTGAAGCAATCAACTGCATCCTACCAGTTAACTATGTATTCTTTGATTTTCATGGACTTTTCTGAGCTCATAAATGTTTCTTTTTCTATGTGATATATTTCCACCGAATACCAACAGATTTAAAGTAGATTTTAGCACATATATTCAAACCTTGCAGCCACCGATTTTTGCCAATATAACAGTTAAATTTTTATTTTCAGATTTTCAAGAATTACGACCACTGATTTTAACTCTCTCTAATGTTTTTTCGAAACTTTTGACTTTCTACTTCAGCACCGTTCTTTATTATGCTTTTCATTTGTTCTACTACATTGTCGTACATTAATATTTGGCATGAAATGCAAGATTATTTTCCCATATTACATGAAAAGTTAATTTATTTATTTATTTATTATAATTATATTTGAAACTCAACTATTATGGTATTTTGACGAATGTAATCAAGAGAATTAGTGGTGTTGAAGTTCTTGAGGAATAAAATATGGGAAGTAGGATTTAAATTAATCTTTGAACTCTTCATTTGGAAATACAGAGAATATTCTGAGAACCATGTGAAAAAATAATGTAAGTGATCAAGATATTTGTGTTAAAGGTTTATATCGTGCTAAATTGAGTCTAGTATCTAGGATGTGAATTATGTTGGAATTGAGAATTCATATATGAGTAATTGTTAGGAAAAATATTCTTGAAATGATTAGGTGAATTAAATGGGATTGACATAAGCTAAAATGATGTGCTTTTGGATATGATAGAAGAAATAATTGAAATTTTTGACAATGAGTTTAATGGTGTTAATAAGATGGTATAGAATTACTGTGATGAAATAAGTTGGAATTATTAGACATGTGTTAATGGTACATAAATGTTATAAAAGGTTTGATGGATTTATTGCTACGTATGTTTAACATATTGATTAAAGGATTTTAAGATAAAAATAGATGATAGATTAAGATGATGATATTCATGGAATGATGTTGATATATGAAAACCAAAAAAATGACTTGATAAAAGTTTGGAATAAGAAAAGATAGTTACCCAATATGAAGGTGAATATGTTCCTTTATGTGTGTGTTTTCTAATATCAACCCATAAATATATCCATGCGAGCTAGATGATATAAAGTGAAGAAATTATGGAAGAAAGAAATCCTTATGGTTAAGTTATATGGGAAAATCACTCAAGTGAATAGATATATTAAAAAGTAAAGATGATATACAGAAAAGATATCCATAATTATTTGGGTAATAAACTTGGTAACTCTGAATTGTGCTTTAATTTCATTCCCTACATGTGGTAGGATGGGTTGAAATTCGGGGATCGAATTTTTTAAGGGGGGAAGAATGTAACATCCCGTAAGAAAATAAAATTTATTAGACAATTTTTAGATATCTAAGGAAATATAATCCTTAAAAATTCTTCAACTTACATGTATGCATAGAAATGTTCTAACATTAATGAAATAGGTAAAGAGAGAAAACCTAACAGGAAAAATTCTAAATAAATATACTAAAGTTGAAATTCTTGGGTAAGGAAGATAAATTTTTGTGAAGTAAATAGAGGTATTAAAATTTCAAGAAGATTGGATTAAGGTAATTTTTCCTAATTTAAGAGTTAAAGTTACTAAGTTTAGTATCTCCACCCTTAAATTGGGCTTTCACCTATGGACACTTCATATAGAGTTTTTCTACTTCACATGAATTTTTAGCAAGCCAATAGGATAGCCTAAAGAAGAAATTAAACATAGACTTGGACTAGGATAAAGAAATTGGATCGGTAGCCCAAACAAACATGAAAATGTGACTAAGCCCATTATGAAAGATAGAATTTTATCCAACGTAAAGAAAATGGGCAAGAATGAGCCCAAACCTGAGAGGAAAAATAAAAATAAAAATAAAATAAAGTGATAAAATAATGGTGTAATCAAGATTAGGTGACATGGCATTAAGACAAAAATTTAGCAAGTGGTGTGATATCCTACATTCATAATTTTAGCAATTGGTATGATAATACATGGCATTAGGACAAAACATCTATATCCTACACTCATAATTTTAGCAAGTGGGTAATAATACATAGCATTATGACAAAACATCATTATCCTACACAAATAATTTTAGTTAAGACAAAAGAAAAAGAAATGAATCCCTAAATCAAAGGGACATTGTTCCTTATCTTAGAAACATAGTATCATAATTTTCAAAATACAAATCTCATTTTTCTATGCATATCTTGTCTAAGGAAGAGGAAAACAAGAGCATAAGTTGTTTGTTTTCCAAAAATTCAACCAAGTGTTTCCTAATTGTTATAAGGTAGACCCATGATCATGAAAAATGTATTATTTGGTGGTCTATTTAAGCAAAGCCCACCCCTATAACATTAGAATTTTCGTCCAAGTGAGGGAAAGGAAAAATAGAAGCAAGGTAGAGTGAGGAAAGGAGAGGAAGAAAGAGGAAGAAGAAGTCTAGAGGACTAATTTCTTAAGGTAAGTTTAACAATATTTCTTTTTGAAGAAAACTTTTGAAACTTATAATATTTATATGAGATTTTGATCTTAAAACTTTGATAATTGGTCATGGATGTTGCTATATCATGTTACGTATTATGTATGTTTGAATACTTAGGCTAGTGTAGATAGTTCTGCATAGGTATGGCTATGGATGGCAAACTTTTGAGCTTCTGTTTTTAATATTCTGGGAAGAATTGGTTAGGAAATAAAACAAATGGTTAACATAACAAATGTAGATATATGTCTCACGGATATTTAGCCACTGGAAGCACTCAATTTGGAGTCCATATGAGGTAGATATGTTTCGATTAGTATGCAGTGATCAGAAATTGGTTAATCAGGGAAAAATATTTTAGGATAGCTTGTGTATTTTAATTTTTGGTAACTTTCTGTAGGGAATTAAAATAAATGGTTAACATAAGAATTATAGATATATGTGTCAGAGAATTTTAGCCACTAGAATCACTCAATTTGGAGTCCATATGGGGTAGATATGTGGTCTGATTTGTAAGCAGTGTTCAGAAAATGGTTAATCAGGAAAGAACATGTTAGGATAGCTTCTGTGTTTTAATTTCTGGAAACATTCTGTAGGGTGTTCAAATAAATTTTTAACATAAGAATTATAGATATATGTGTCACAGAATTTTATCCACTGGAATTATGCAATTTGAAGTCCATATGAGGTAGATATTGTCAGATTAGTAAGCAGTGGTCAGAAAATAGTGAATCAGGGAAGATTATGTTAGGATAGCTTCTCTGTTTTAATTTCTGGGAACATTATGTAGGGCATTATGGACTGACCAATAAATATATGTGTCACAGATTTGTAGCCACTGGAATCACTTAATTTGTAATTTTTATGAGGGCGATATGGACTGACTAGTAGGCAAAGGTCAGAACCTATTCGAGAAGAAATAAGCTGTACATTGAGGGAGTAATATCACCTTGATTTCGTAATATTTCGCTAAATAGTTCAACATAATAGTTTTAGATAATTGTTTTATATTAAAATTGACACCAAGATCACCTATATCAGAGTTAAATTGAGGGAGTTGTGCTCTGATTAGTAAGAGAAGGTTAGATGGGATGAAAACCTGCATAAAGAAAATAAAGAAATAAAATTAATATTTAAAAAAGAAGAAGAATCTTATAAATGAAAATAATAAATGACTAGTATATGCCATAGCCATTGTCATTGTATGAACTTCTTACCATCTTAAGTGTGAAATTTTGGTATGGAAATATTTTATAAAGTGATATTTGAAATGGTTATGTTCATGACATGATTACCAATGATTTTTTTAATAGTTATATTTTGATGAACATACTTGTTATTGAAAGCATATTTTTGGCTATCATTGTGAAAAGAAAAAAAATAAGCACGGTCACATGGCAATTCGTGTGGTGCACCAGTAGGGAACGCCCTACCAACGGTTATGATCATGTCAATGAGAAAAGAAAGAAAAATTGAGCCATGTCGGACGAAGCGAGAAAAGTCTGTACCGGAGAGTAGAAAATACTGACCCTGACCAGGGTAGCTTGATATGAGAATAAATTGATAGTCATCATATGATATTCTGAAAATAATTAATCCTGTTATACAAACTCCTTTTTTTTCAAAGTGTTTGTAGTAACCGTAAAATTTAACGAAAATTCCAATTAAAGGAAATTTAGAATAAAAGAGAGAATTTTGACAATAGAGATAAAAACCGTAGAAACTATGTATATTTATTACATGGATTAAAGAATTACAAAAGAAATATGAGAATTTATATTTTGGCGCGCTATTAGCAAAAATATTATTATTTATGTAGAAATAATTATGATTTGTTAAAAGTAAGTGGACTTTTAAGTAAAAGAAGTATTGTATTGCTTAAAATAATTATACCAGCCTCTATTAAATTGTTATGGTATTTTTAGAAATATTCTTTCTTTTAATATGAATTAAGATATTTGTTTTTAAAATTTATTTTATTATGATTTTTATTAAGAAAAATCATGATTTAAGAGTTTAACTAAAGATTTATGAGAATGGAAATTTTTAAGAATTTTTGGGATATTTTATGATGAAAAATGGAATTTATCTGAATTTTTATAAAAGAAAATCTTATTATTAATTATTTAATAATTATTATTATATTTAAAAAAAAAACAAAAGTTTCAGAAACATAAATGAGAAACCGGGGCGATGAATTCGAAGAAAAAAAAACGGAAAGATGCATAGTAATAAATAGTGAGTGAATATATCTCAAAATTTATCCTTCGATTTGGAGTGCTTAAGGGTTTCCAATACCAAAACTGAAAGTGTTATTGGATTCACGACGAAGAGTACTTCAGTTTTGACCGATCAGTTTTTCAAATCAACCGTTGAATCGCCGTAGATCTGAAGTAGAAAATCTCGGTAAAAGGTAAGTTCTGAAAAACCTTACTTAGGGACTTCTAATTAGAAATCTGACTCCGTAGATGGATTCAGAAACTAGATAAATATCAGGATATGAAATTGTTTTGTTGATTCGGTAAAATTTTTGTTACAGTGAATAGTATTTTCCGGCGATGAATAGTGGTGGTGAAGTATTTTTCGGCGTGAATAGTATTTTCCGGCGGTGAACAGTAACCAAGCTCATTTAAGGTTTTTGGACTTTCCGGACTCGATTTTGGGGTCTGTTTTACTGAATTCAGACTAGGAACTAGGATTTTAGGGCTGTCCAATCTGGAGCCCTTACCGGTGAGTGGGTTTTTCATACTATAGCGCATGTTTTAGGAATTTGATTTATAACTCTCGTATGATTTTAACTAGTTGGAATGTATGCTAAATTGTTTTACCGCTTTGAAAACCAATATATTCCAACCATGTTAAAAATTATAAATTTAAATCCTAGTTGAACTCTAGGTATGCAGGGCAAGCATCTAGGCTGATAATTCTCCATTTGAGCTAGATTTATAGAAATGCGAACTTAGTCATAGAAATGAACTAAGTTAGCCATGAAATGTTTTGATGCATGATGAGCATCTATGTGACGTCTACAGACGATATGTTTAAAGGAAAAGTTTATGATGATAAAGGTCTCCATGGGAATTCATGGATGAGATATATTTTAGAACGGAATTTTATGCATGAAAAGAGCTAGATGGAGAATTATAGCTTTATTGTAAAGTTATTGAAATGTTTTACTTTAAACTCTTTGAATAGCATATTTCAAATGTTTTCTATTGGAGGGACCCTTTTAGATCACTGTTAGCTAGCCGCAGGTAGTGCTAGCCCTGGTGCACCATGATCATGTTAAGGCTTCGGCCTAGGATACTGTGACGGGCATATGACTGCCTAAGACACAAGGATTTAGGGTAGACTTATGTCTATGCCTACAGTGATTGCCATACCCATTGCTATGTGCTTGGGGACCCATTGCTATGTGCTTGGAAAATTTAGGATAGACTTATGTCTATGCCTACAGTGATTACCATACCCTTGCTGTGTGCTTGGGGGATTTAGGGTGGACTTATGTCTACGCCTATAGTGATTACCCTACCCTTGCTGTGTGCTTGGGGGAGATGATAGATCTGTTAGGAAAGACCTCCAATAAACTAGTGCATTTTTCTTAAAGATTAAATATTTCTAAACAAGCTCATTAATCATTGTTATTGCATAAATATCTTCATTTATTACTTACCATGCATAATTGATTTGCTTACGGTTATTGGTTTAATCATGTTTTATCTTTTGAACATACATTTGAACTGTTTAGCATTTTTTCAATAAATTATGGTTAAATGCTTAATGTTTCTATTATTATCTTTACATTTGGATTTCAATTATTAAACCCATTGCGAAACACTTGTGCTTGGTTTGCCCTGTTTCAGTTATAGTATGATTTACTCATTCACTGAGATGTGGTAATCTCACCCCTCTTTTGTTTTCTCCCCACAGATAGTCAAAGAGACTTTGATCCAGCTACAGCTTCGTAGGAAGCTGAAGATAGTGTTGGTGAGCCCCAGTTTGGGCAAGCCTCTTTTGTACTGTTTGTTTAGTTTAGTTATGTCTAGAGTATCTCCATGAACTTACAGGCAGGATCCTCGCTTCTTGCGTATTTTGATGTGTTGTTTGAAAAATGGTTTTATATTTTATAACAATGTTGGTATTATGAGGCCTTGGGCCAAGTTGAATCACATGAATATTATGAGGCCATGGGCCAAGTTGAATCACAGATGTTGGATTCATGAGATATATATATATATATATACAGTATTTTTCTGATATTGGATGTGGCATATGTGGCCAGTTATATTTATTATGTACTCTGGATTGTGTGCTGGATGTTTGTGCATGCTATGTGTTAGGCTTGCGGCTAGTTATGCCGTGCCGGTCATGTGTTCCATCATTTGGGGCCGTGACAAAGTTAGTAATAATGGGTAGTATTTAATCAGTAGACTTTCCAGGAAAATATGGAGGAATCACAATGGTTTCACTTAAAACCCATATCCCTTAGGTACTTTTAGCCTTGTTGATAGAATCCACCAATTTTATACACCCAAATTACTACACCAATTTTTTAGAAACAATTCTAAAGAAAAATTTCTATACACAGAATAAACAAATGTTCTAACTATAACTAGTGGAAGAAAAGTACTTACTTGGATCCAAATAGCTTTTCTGTCACAATCCCCGGCAACGGCGCCAAAAACTTGTTGTTGTTTTAATTAAAACTCGTAAGTGCACGAATCTATTGAAGTATAGATTTAGTGGTATGCAAGGTCGATCCCACAGAGATTGCCAATTGAGAGAAAATTCTAATATAGATCCAAAATAAATACTTCTAACCTAGTTCTCGATGTCTTGTTTTATGAGAGGAATATTGAACAAATTACACAAAGAACTAATATACTGAAATTAAATGAAGATGTATTCAAAGTAAAGAAGCATGCTAAGGTTAGGGGATCCACTCTTGGTATATCGAATAAAGATAAATTTAACTCTTTTGTTACTCAATTAAAATCCTTACACGAATGAAGTTCTAATTGGATGATATGTTAATTTAAGCTCAACTTTGTTTATACATGAATTATATTTACCTCCTCACTAATAATTAAAACATTCTTGTAAAATGGATTCAAGTATATATTGTGCCAATTGTCATGTTGTCTATAATATATCAAGATTCACAATTCGCAAGATTAAAAATACAAAGATGCAAAAGATAACTTGTACTTAAAGTCGAGCATACATTGTGCCCATCATTATATTGTCTACAATAAATCAAGATTGATTCAAGCATTCATTGTGCCAAAGATTGTCTACAATGTATCAAGATTTCAAGTTTATAAGATTAGAATGAAAAGAGGTAAGAAGAAGAAACATAACAAGAGATGGGTGGCGAAGCCAACCATAAAAATAATAAGAGATAGGCAGTATGATAAAACTAGCCAATAAAATAACAAGAAATCGGCGGTAAGATAAAACCAGCCTTTAAGAAATAATCATGAAAAAAGAAATAAGAAGGTAAATACAATATCAAAGATAAACATTAAGATTAAGAGTTAGATAAATTATTATTCTCATACCAAGAGTTTCACCCTTTCACCTTAGCATTAGGAGATTAGTTCTCCATAATTAAAGCGAGAAAGTAAAATGATAGATGAAGGAACATGATAATATTACTGAAGAAAATGAAAAATGCAAAATGTCTAAAGAGAGAATAACATTACAAGTACGTAGAATTCCAACAAAGCTTTCCCAAGCTCTCTCCAAAAGCTCTCCAAAAACCCTCCCACTCACCCCTCAAGCCCTCCATTTATAGATACAATTAGGTGTGGTAGGTATGATAATTGTCAAAATTGTTAGGTAGGAAGTTGTACAAAGTTGACAATTTGGATTCCATCATGTGCACTGAAATTGATCCTTGAATATCGTCTTGAAATCCGCCGAATTTGCTGACATCATCAACATGAACGTTGTATAAAATTTCATGAGCTTTCCGTCAAGACAAATTGTGGACAAATTGGATATGTAATGTGTGACTTATGGTCAAAATACTAGAGCAAAGTCGGGCTGGACTATAGCAGTTGTCAGATTCTTTGCTAGCCACCTTTTGTCCCTTTTAATATCCGAATTTTCTGACCACTTGAACATGAAAGTTGTACTCAATTGTGTCAGCTACACACGTACCAAAGTGCATACATATTGGATATGTATTTTCGGAGATATGGCCCCAAGTATTACAGCAAGGTTGGGCTGGACTGCAAACAACAAACATATTCTCAACATTGGGTGCTTTGCCATGAATCTTTATGTTTTAGTTCTTTTGGAAATGTGATCATAAATCAAGAATAAATTTGTGCATATATCCATTAGGATGCGTCTCAAGAGTTAGTATGATAATGCTCCTTACTCAGCCATCTTTAATGAAATTGTTTTATCTGCTTGATTTATAGACATCATTCCCAAAGAACCACAATTTAGCTCTGATTCCTCCAATTAAGTCCATTTTTTTCTCTTCTCTCCATCTGTAAGAAATACACAAACTAAAGACAAGTAAGGGAGATTTATGCTTAATTATGGCAAAAAGATAAGATGAAAATATTTAATTTATGAGTATAAAACTCACTCATCATGTACGTTGGATCGAGTTACTTTATGTTGGGCAAATCCTAGAATCAAATAATATGTTTGTGGTCGAGTTGGTTTAGATTCCAGTGAAAGGTGCAACCACTCGCTCCTATATCTCCGGAATTGGTCAACCAGAATAAATAAGATGTAGTTATTTATGTGTTTGATTTTGTTGTACGTACGTTTGGATTAATGACGTGTATGTGAACTCTATATTGTATAATAAATAATTATAATAAAAGGTTGTTACACATGCATGGTAATCAGCCATGCTACATGGGACAAGATGTCTGTTTCAACTGTGGATAGAAGGGTCATTTTGCGATAAATTACCCACAAAATGTGGGGAAGTAGCCAGAACATAGGCCTCAGTTGAAAGGAAGGGTTTTCACCCTAAGCGGCCAAGAGGCAGCTCAATCTTCTGAAATGATTCAAGGTACATGCTATATCTATGGATTTGCTCTTATGTTGTTCTTTGACTCTGGTGCTAGTTATTCTTTTATATCAGAGGAATGTATTAGGAAGTTTCAGTTTCCTATTTCTGAAACTCCTTATGAGCTATCTATAGTAACCCCCACAGGGGAAAGGGTATTAACTTCCTCTGTATGTAAGGACTGTCAAGTCACCATCCTGGAGAAATTTTTTTCTATAGACCTCGTCTGTTTACCTTTAAGAGGTATTGAGGTCATTCTAGGGTTAGATTAGATGTCTAGAAATTGAGTCTTACTGAATTGTTGTAACAAGACCGTTGAATTTTTACCTCCTACTTCGAAAGAGGAGGTGCAGTTATTGATGCTTAATGCCAATCAAGTTAATAGGGAGTTGAAAAATGGAGTACTTGGATACATTCTCTTGTATTTATCAAACCTAGAAGTCGAATCGAAGTTTGATGGAATCCCAATAGCCAACGAGTTTCCTGAAGTATTTCCATCAGATATTCTAGGCTTACCTCCCAAGAGAGAGATAGAGTTCTCTATTAAATCTCCTACTTGGGACAGGGCCTATCTCTATTGCACCATATAGAATGGCCTCGAAGGAACTACAGGAACTCAAGAAACAGTTAGAGGAACTATTAGACAAGCAATTCATTAGACTGAGTGTATCACCTTGGGGAGCTCCTGTATTGTTTGTTAAGAAGAAAGACGGGAGCTTGAGACTATGCATAGATTACAGACAACTGAATAAGGTGACTATCAAAAACAAGTACCCTCTCCCTAGGATAGATGAATTATTGGATCAACTGAAGGGAGCCTCCATCTTTTCTAAAATTGACTTGAGGTCAAGATATCATCATATTAGGATCAAGGAGGAGGACGTACCAAAAACTGCCTTCAGGACTAGGTATGGGCACTATGAGTTTCTCGTAATACCCTTCAGGTTGACGAATGCACCTGCAATTTTCATGGATTACATGAATCGCATTTTTTGACCCTACCTAGATCAATTTATTGTAGTATTCATTGATGAAATCTTGATATATTCTAAGAGTGAGAAAGAACATGAACAACATCTCCGAATTGTGCTGCAAGTGCTGAAAGAGAAAAAGTTATATGCCAAATTGGAGAAGTGTGAATTTTGGCTGTCAGAGGTGAAGTTTCTCGGACATGTCATCTCTAATAGAGGGGTAGTCATAGATCCTAGTAAGACGGAAGCAGTGATTCAGTGGGAGAGACCAAAGACGGTTATGGAAGTCAGAAGTTTCTTAGGTTTGGCAGGATACTACAGGAGGTTTATACAAAACTTCTCTCGTATAGCTTTGCCATTGACTAAATTGACCAGGAAGGGAAGTCCTTTCAAATGGACTGATCAATGTGAAGTTAGTTTCTAGGAACTTAAGATAAGACTGACCACTCCTCTTGTTTTAATTATACTAGACCCTACAGGACATTTTGAAGTGTATAGTGACGCTTCAAAGAAAGGGCTAGGATGTGTACTGATGCTAGATAAGAGAGTAGTTGCTTACGCCTCTAGGCAACTGAGACCCCACGAAGGAAACTATTCAACCCATGATCTTGAATTGGCGGCAGTGGTGTTTGCCTTAAAGATTTGGCGACACTATTTGTACGAGGAAACCTTTGAAGTATATTGTGATCATAAGAGTCTTAAATACCTCTTTGATTAGAAGGAGTTAAATATGAGGCAACGAAAATGGGTAAAATTCCTCAATGACTACAAGTTTGAGATAAAGTATCATCCAAGAAAGGCGAATGTTGTAGCAGATGCCTTGAGTTGAAAATCTTTGCACATGGGTCAGATGATGGTGTATGAGATGTAAATGCTAGAGGAGTTTCAAAATTTGAAGCTAGCCACTACTCTTACTTCAAAGAATCTAGTCATTAATGGTTTAAGTATAGGGTGTGACCTTAGAGCCCAGATCAAAGAGGCTTAAGCTCACGAACAATACTTACAGGATCATAAAAACCAAGGTAATTTTTATGTCATGGAAGATGGAGCAATCATGTATCAGGGAAGGATTTGTGTCCCTCAAGAACGAGAGTTAAGGACTAAGATCTTGCAGGAAGCGCATCAGAGTAAATACACAGTCCATCCTGGATGCATTAAAATGTACCAAGATTTAAAGAGGATATATTGGTGGCTAGGGATGAAAAAGGACATTGCCGAGTTTGTGACGAAATGTCTCATTTGTCAGAAGGTGAAGGTAGAGCATCAAAAGCCAGTAGGATTTTTACAACCTCTTGAGATCCCTAAATTGAATTGGGACAGTATTTCAATGGACTTTGTCGTGGGTTTACCCAAGACTTCTGTTGGACATGACTCTATCTGGGTAATAGTTGACAGATTAACCAAATCTGCTCACTTTCTGCCTATAAAGATTAACTATTCATTGGACAAATTGGCCCAGTTGTACGTTCAGGAAATAGTTAGACTACATGGGATTCCCTTAAATATCATTTCAGATAGAGATCCGAGGTTCACGTCGAGATTTTGGAAGGCGTTGCAGGAAGCTTTTGGTACTCAGTTGCGGTTCAGTACTACCTACTATCCTCAGACTAACGGACAGACAGAACGAACCATTAAAACCCTAGAAGATATATTGAGGGTCTATGTTGTAGAGCAAGGTAAAGGATGGGATAAGTACCTACCTTTAGTAGAGTTTGCTTATAATAATAGCTATCACTCTAGTATTAAGATGGCCCCCTATGAAGCTTTATACTGTAGAAAGTGCCGATCTCTACTATGTTGGTTTGAGGTAGGAGAAAAGAACTTGTTGGGTCTTGGTCTAGTTCAACAAGCCACTGAACAAATTAGGATTATACGAGACAAAATGGTCATAGCTCAGAGTTAGCAAAACAATTACTATGATAAGAGACATAGACCTCTGGAGTTTGAGGAATGAGACCATGTATTTCTAAAACTTTCCCCAACCACTGGAGTTGGTAGGTCTCTCAAGATCAAAAAGCTAAATCCGCGACTTTTGGAACCCTACCAAATTCTGAAGAAAGTAGGGACGTCAGCATATCAAGTTGCTCTCCCACCTATTTTGTCCAACTTGCATAATGTTTTCCATGTATCACAGCTCCGAAAGTATCTTCCAGACTCCTCACATGTGATACGAGATGAACCAATCCAAAGAAAGGAGAACATGACATACCAGCTAGTACCAGCATCTATATTGGACACTGACGTGAATAAATTGGGAACAAAACTATTCCACTAGTTAAGGTGTTATGTGAAGGTTTGACTCTAGAAGAAGCAACTTGGGAGCTAGAAGAAGTAATGAGGAAGAAATATATGAAATTTTTCTTATTAGGTAATTTTTGAAATTTTGAGGACAAAATTTCTTTTAGGGGGAGGGAAATGTAACATCCTTAATTTCGTTTCATGTATTAATAAAAGTACAAAAGTATTCAAAGTAACATTCCTAATTTCGTTTCTTTTATGGATATACATACATAAATATTTAGTTAAGGAAATAAAATTTATAAGACAAGTTTTAGATATCTAAGGAAATATAATCCTTAGAAATTCCTCACCTTACATGTATGCATAGAAATGTTCTAATATTAATGGAATAGGTCAAGAAAGAAAACCTAAGAGGAAATATTATAAAGAAGCATGCTAAAGAAAGTTGAAATTCTTAGGCAAGGAAGATAAATTTTTGTGAAGTAGGTAAAGGTCTTAAAATTTCAAGAAGATTGGATTAGGGTAATTTTTCTTAATTTAAGAGCAAAAGTTACTAAGTTTAGTATCTCCACCCATAAATTGGGCTTTCACCTATGTACACTTCATATAGAGTTTTTCTACTTCACATGAATTTTTAGCAAGCCAATAGGATAGCCCAATGAAGAAATAAAACATAAACTTGGACTAGGATATAGGAATTGGACCGGTAGTCCAAAAATCATGAAAATGTGACCATGCCCATTATGAAAGGTAGAATTTTAACCAAAGTAAAGAAAATGGGCAAGAATGAGTCCAAACCCAAAAGGAAAAATAAAAATAAAATTAAAATTAAAGTGATGAAATAATGGTGAAATCAATATTAGGTGACATGGCGTTAAGATTAAAATTTAGCAAGTGGCGTGATATCCTACAGTCATAATTTTAGCATGTGGTATGATAATACAAGGCTTTAAGACAAAATATCTATATCCTACACTCATAATTTTAGCAAGTGGTATGATAATACATGGCATTAGGACAAAACATTCCTATTCTACACAAATAATTTCAACCAAATAATGGAGATTCAAGGGCTAGAAATTTGCCACCTAAAAAGGCAAACCTATCATACTTGATTAAGACAAAAGAAAAAGGAAATGAATCCCTAAATCAAAGGGACCTTGTTCCTTATCTTAGAAACATATTATCTTAATTTTTAAAATACAAATCTCCTTTTTCTAAGCATATCTTGACTAAGGAAGAGGAAGACAAGAACATAAGTTGTTTGTTTTCTAAAAATTCAACCAAGTGTATCCTAATTGTGATAAGGTAGACCCATGATCAAGAAAGGTGAATTATTTGATGGTCTATTTAAGCAAAACCCACCCTTACAACATTAGAATTTTTGTCCAAGTGAGGGAGAGGAAAAATAGAAGCAAGGTAGAGTGAGGAAAAGGAGAGGAAGAAAGGAAGAAAGAGGAAGGAGAAGTCTGGAGGACTAAGTGCTCCAGGTAAGTTTAACAATTTTTCTTTTTAAAGAAAAGTTTTGAAACTTGTAATATTTATATTAGATTTTGATCTTAGAACTTTAATGATTGGTCATGGATGTTGTTATATCATGTTACATATTATGTATGTTTGAATACTTAGGTTGGTGTAGATAGTTCTGCATAGGTATGGCTATGGGTGGCAAACTTTTATGCTTATATTTTAAAATTCTGGGAAGAATTGGTAAGGAATTAAAACAAATGGTTAACATTAAAAATGTAGATGTATGTCTCATAGATGTTAAGCCACGGCAATTACTCAATTTGGGGTCCATATGAGGTAGATATGCTCCGATTAGTAAGCAATGGTCATAAAATGGTTAATCTGGGAAAAATATGTTAGGATAGGTTCTGTGTTTTAATTTCTGGGAACATTCTGTAGGGAATTAAAATAAATGGTTAACATAATAATTATAGCTATATGTGTCACGGATTTTTAACCACTGAAATCACTCAATTTGGAGTCCATATGAGGTAGATATGGTCCGATTAGTAAGAAATGGTCAGAAAATGGTTAATTAGGGAAGAATATGTTAGGATAACTTCTGTTTTTATTTTATTTCTAGGAACATTTTGTAGGGAATTAAAATAAATGGTTAACATAAGAATTATAGCTATATGTGTCACAGAGTTTTAGCCACTGGAATCACTTAATTTGGAATTATTATGTGGGAGCTTTGGACAGATTAGTAGGTAGAGGTCAGAACCTACCCGAGAAGAAATAACATGTTCTTTGAGGGAATAATATCACCATGATGTCTTAATATTTCGTTCAATGATTCAACATAAGCATTTTAGATAATTGTTTTATCTTTAAATTGATATCAAGATTAACTAAATCAGAGTTAAATTGAGGGAGTTATGCTCTGATTAGTAACAGTAGGTTAGATAAGATGAAAACCTGCATCAAGAAAATAAAGAAATAAAATTAATATTTAAAAAAGAAGAATAATCTTATAAATGAAAATAATAAATGACTAGTATATGACATAGCCATTGCCATTGTATGAACTTCTTACCATCTTAAGTGAGAGATTTTGACATGGAAATATTTTATAAAGTGATATTTGAAATTGTTATGTTCATGGCATGATTACCAATGATTTTTGGTAATAGTTATATTTTGTTGAACATACTTGTTATTGAAAGCATATTTTTGGATTTCATTGTGAAAAGAAAAGAAATGAGCACGGTCACATGGCAATCTGTGTGGTGCACCAGTAGGAGACGCCCTACCAACGGTTATGATCATGTTAATGAGAAAAGAAATAGAAAGTGGGCCATGTCAGACGAAGCAAGAAAAGCCCGTACCGGAGAGTAGATAATACTCACCCTGACCGAGGTAGCATGATATGAGAATAAATTGATAGTCATCATATGATATTCTGAAAATAATTAATTCTGTCATACATGTCATTACTGTATGATTCTCATGTGCATAAATATAGTGCATTCACGTGACTAAAGATATTTACTGTAGTTTATACTGCTGAACATGACGTGATGAGCTATATTGATGATGATTTATTATTGAATTTACTGGGATTTAATTCTCACTATATTTCTATATCATGTTCAGAAAATTAGTAATGTAGATTTTTCTATGGCTCTGGCTTTTAATGCACGTTGGATTGAGTACTTTATGTTGGGCAGATCCCAGAAGCAAATAAAATGTTTGTGGTCGACTTGGTTTAGATCCCAGTGGAGGTGCAACCACCGGCACCTGTATCTCCGGAATTGGTCAACCAGAATAAATAAGATGTAGATTTTTATGTGTTTTATATGTTGTACGTATGTTTTGATTAATGACATGTATGTAAACTCTATATTTTATAATAATAATAAAAAAAACATTGTTACAGTAACTGCAGTCCTAGTAGGTTTAGAGAGGCGGAAGATTCTATGTCCTCTGAGATACAACCAATAATCAGCATTTTTCTTGACAATGAGTTTCATATGTAGGCAGGATTCCATATCAATCCTGTTGCTGCCTACTACTGTATGCATTCCTTAGAGATTTGCCTCAAATTTCAGCCTTTTGGCTATGGCAATAACTAGGCCCCCTATGACCATTGTACCATTCATTGCACTACCTACTTGGGTCAACTATTGAGCCATGATGGCTCAAGTATCCACCTTAGTACCGTGTACCATAGCATAAAGAAAGTAAAGCTCCCTTTGATTTATAACCCCATCACTCTCAGCCCTACCAAAAATAGTATGGGTCATCAGGTGCTGTAAATATCTAAAAGTAGGGTTGCAAATGAAAGAGGCTTTTGAACTTGATGCACTATACTACCCCTCAACAAAAATTGAGTTCCAAAAAGATTGGGCCAGAAAACTTTAGGGGACTAATCTAGTTTCCCTAGGAGGTAGTATAAATAGTGCATTAAATTCAGCCAATGTTAAGCTAAAAGTATGGTTAAACATTTTAAAATTAACGTGGCCCTGATTGACGTCAAGACCCCGAAATAGGACTATATTAACCGAGCTAAAAAAACTCTAATTTTGTCTTAATATAGGCCAAGTATCGTAGTGTGATGAATGTATTCCACCAAATCCTATCAACTAAGTAGTAGACATCATTTAAAAGACGTAACCGGTCTAAACATTCCTCATCCAAATAACGGGTACTCAGCATTCCCCATTTAATTAGAGTATCGTATCGTGTCTGTTGACTATCATCAACAAACACAATACCAAACTCATTTATTTGGTGAGGAAGTTGGGGTGGTTGTTGAGTTCGTCCTCTACGTTGTTGTTGGGATTGGGAGGATGATTGGCCAATTTTGGCTCTTTTAGGACCCATATGTGATGATATGCAAGCAAATGCAAAAGGGGAATGGGATGTGCAGATCTAATAGACAATTAATAGACGGATGAGATCAGGATAAGGGAATGTGCGATAGTCAATTATCAAGTGCAATGCAAGGTAATGTACCAACAATAATCAGTAACTATCAGAGTAAGAATCAGGGTAAAAATAGTCCAAAAATTCAAAGCACAAGTCAGATAAACCATCAAGCAAGTCTAAATAGTGTGAAGGAAATTTTAGTGCAGAGACTGAGAAATTAAATAAGAACACCAAGCAGCGTATAATCAAGGGCAGTCAAGTTAAGTCCATAATTATTAATGTATTAAACCAGCATTAAACCAGCATTTGAAGCTCAAATGTAGAAATCAGAACAGAGCAATTCAGTTCAGCCACCAAGTCCAGAAATTTTAATGCATAAACCAGTCGTGAAACCAATTGCAGAAAGCAAAAACAAGCCCCATTCAAAAACTTAAACTAGTGCAATCACCCATTCAGAAATTGAAACAAACGGCAAGAAATCAAAAATTACCGGATGGAAGTATGATGGAGAATGCATCAAGGAGTAACTGGCTACCAGCAATCTTCAGTTTAGCAAAAGGTTGGGTAATGTGGGAATGCGTTTCGGGTAGGCTAGTGCAGGGAATGGGAAACAAGGGTATGTGTAATGTTTAGAGAAGGTGGGCTGTGGGTGAGGAGTGGGAGGAAGACGCTGGGTGCAGGGGAATGGGTAATGCAAGGGGATTTCGAGAGGGATGGGGAACTCTGGGTTTGGGCATAGGGAGCATTGGAGATGGGGGAAGGGAATGGGTTGAAATCGCAAGGGGAAGGGATTTCTAGTATGGGGAGACCGAGAGGGAGAAGGAAAATTGGGGAAGAGGATGAAGGGCAACGGGTTAGGGTAGATGTTGGAGATGAGAATTTGCAGAGGAGTTGTAGATAAATTGGAGGGAAGAAGGGAGAAGAGAGCACGGGCTAGGGCACGGGAGTGGTATATCGAAACATGGGAGAAGGAAATAAGAAAAAGAGGGAAGAAAAACTTACTTTGGCCCGAAGCATGCCTATGCTTCAGGCTGGAATGCCCCATCTTTCAGGAATTGGCCCATGTTGCATAACACGAGGAGGGAGTGGGCCTAGGGCACGGCCGTATCTTGTGACACATCCAGCCCATGTTGGCTACTGGCCTTTCTCTTTTCTGCTTTTTCCATTTTTGTTTTTTGTTTTTGTTTACCTGGAGCACGATCGTGCTTCACAGCACGGCCTACCCATTCTTGGTGCTGGAATTTCAATTTTCTTTGGATTTTGCCCGTGGTAGCCAACACGGGGAGGGAGTGCTTGGGTTGGGCCTGCACCACGATCGTGTCCTATGACACGGCCAGCCTGTGTTAGCTACTGAATCCTCCAATTCTTCAAAAATTAGTTGCATTTTTCAACCTTACTCAATTTTCCTTGATTTAATCCTTTAATTCAACCTTGGACACATGAGAATTTACCTATAAAACATAAGGAAACACTCATTAAACCTATAACCAAAGAAATTAACTAAAATTAAAGATAAAAACAAAACTAAAAGCAAGAAAACAAAATAAAAAGAAACTTTTTTAAATTAAAATATAGGTTGCCTCCTACAAAGCACTTGTTTAAAGTCATTATCTTGACTGTTTGGCATACTTTCCACTTAAAGGAGGTTGAAGGGAGTTTGAATAACTCTCTTTGCTATCCATTACCTCTTAGTATGTTGCTTGAGGCTTTGCCCAATTGCTTTCAAGGATCCTTTTGGCTCATTCTTTTCCTCCTTAGCTCCATTGAGGTTGTAAAGGGATGGCTTAGGTTCTACTTTTGGAGCTTGGATTGCCTCCTCAATAGCCTTCTTTTCTTCCCCCTGTTTAACATAAACACAAGAAATTTCCACATAGCATAACTCAAATGGGTTAGTAGGAGGAAAATTCATGGGATTATTATTCATTTTAGGTTCAGGTAAGCCAATCATACAACAAGATTCATTTAGAGAAGGGGGTTCATTGTATCATTTAAATTAAATTCAACTTTTTCATCCACAATAATCAAAGAAAGTTTTCCATCTCTCACATTTATATTGGCACCAGCCGTAGATAGAAAAGGCCTTCCAAGAATGATGGGGATTTTGTCATCTTCCTCCATCTCTAAAATCACAAAATCAACAGGTATATAAAACTTACCCACCTTTAGAGGAAAATCCTCTAATATATCTACCGGATGCTTGATGGATCGGTCAGCCAAATGAAGAGAAAGAGTTATAGGCTTCAAGTCACCCATTTAAAGTTTCTTACAAATCGAAAGAGACATGAGGCTCGCACTTGCTCCAAGGTCACATAGGGCTCTGTCAATCTTCATGTCTCCTATAGAGCAAGGAATTGAGAAGCTTCCGAGATCCTTAAGCTTTTGTGACAATTATTTTGAATTAAAGAACTGGATCCCTCTATCAGTGCCACAACAGCATGCTCGTCAATTTTCCTCTTGTTTGAGAGGATTTCCTTCAGAAACTTTGCATATGAAGGCATTTGGGAGATGGCTTCTAAGAATGGAATATTGATATTCAACTTCTTCAAAATATCCAGAAACCTCCCAAGCTGCTTCTCTAATTTATCCTTAACCAATCTTTGAGGAAAATGGATTGATGGCTTGTAGGGTGTAGGAGCCACATATTTGGGCTCTTCTTCCTTCTTTTCCTCTTCGCCTGGTTCCTCTTCTCTTCTCTTCTCAGATGCAGCCTGAGGTTCATATTCTTTTACCTCTCTTATTTTCTCTGATTTATCTAATTGTTTACCACTTCTCACGATAATGGCATTATAGTGCTCCCTAAGATTCTCAGTCTGAACTGAAAGTCTGCCAAAGTTCCTGTTAGATTGGCTCGCTTGCTGTGCTATCTGAGTTTCCAACATCTTGCTATGTGTAGCAAGCGAGTCAACTTTAGAGGCTAAATCATTTATGGCCTCATTCATCGAGTGGTTCTTGTCTCTAAATTCATCATTCTGTTTACTCTGTGTGGTGATGAATTTTTCTATTTGAGCCTCCAAATTTGACTTAGGCTGAGGTGGAGGATTGAATGGCCTCTGATTTTGGAACCCAGGAGGTTGCCTAAAATTATTCTAAGGCTGATTCACATTAGGCTTGTATGAAAGATTTGGGTGGTTCCTCCAACCTGGGTTGTAAGTGTTGTTGTAGGGATTGTTTTTCTGATTATTGTTCACAAAGTTCACAATCCTGAGGTGCAAAATTTCTAAGTTGACAATCACTGGCCACATGGCCAACACACCCACAGATCTCACATGTAGAAGATGAAGAAGAACCAATAGCATTGATGCTTAATTTATCCAATTTTTGAAATAATGCATCAACTGTAGAAGTGAGATGATTAAAAGCATCTACTTCATACATACCTTATAGTTTTCTTGGCTACCTCTCACTAGACTAGGAGTAGTGATTTTGAGCCATATCTTCAATTAACTCATAGGCTTCATCAACTTTTTTGTTCATAATGGCTCCTCCAGTTGCAGCATCCACAGACATACGGGTGCTGTAGATTAGTCCATCATAGAATGTATGGACCATGAGCCACTTCTCCAACCCATGGTGTAGGCATATTCTGAGGAGCTCTTTAAATATCTCCCAAGCCTTATATAGTGACTTACGATCTTTCTGAGCAAAGTTAGTGATTTGATTCCTAAGATGAGCTGTCTTACTCGGTGGAAAGTATTTGGCTAGGAAAGCTTAAGAAAGCTGCTGCCATATGGTGATGGACCTTGATGGCAGAAAGGGAACAGTCTCAGTCTAATGGCATTAGAAGATACTCCATTCATCTTCAATGTGTCATAGTGTAACAACTCCATTTATGTAAATGTAACAATTTTTTTTAATATATTTGTAAAATTTCATGAAGTTATTACTGCTTTAATTCTAACCACTTAACTCATAATAATAATTAATTTAACCAAGCATAATTGTTATTAACAGTGATATAATATTGAGTTTCCATACACACCATTATTTTACAAACATTTGTACAAATGTCTAAAATATACATATTAGCCCTAATCATCTACATAGACTACTTCTGGGGACAATGGTGCGGGTGGTGGCACCTCCACCGGAATCTCAGTCACATCTAGTACAGATATATCTGATATAACTGGTAGTTGCCCAAGGTAGGGCACCTCAATCCAACGTACGGCAATAATAATAAATTTTATTTCTTTAATTAAATATTTATGTACCTTTATTAAAAAAAGAAAAGAAATTAGAGATGTTACTTTGAATACTTTTGTACTTTTATTAATACATGAAACGAAATTAAAGATGTTACACATAGTATTCCAGAAAGGCTGATAAATGGAGATTAGGGTCTTCAGTAGGTGACCCTCCAAACTGATTCTATTGAACCATCTGCAAAAGAGAAGGCTTCAGCTCAAAGTTGATGGCCTCAACAACCAGTCTGACAATGCTTGTGTTCAGGCCATGTGTATTCGGGGCGGTAAAATCCTTAAGAGATCGGTTATCTCTTTCCGCCATGGTAGGTGAAGAATGTTCTTACTGCTGTCTTTTTCTTCTCCTTCGTAGTGTGTGTTCAATTTTTGGATTAAATTCAGCGACGAACTCACGTTCTCTTCGCATAAAAGAGAAACACACCTATAAAGGAAGAAAAGAAGCAAAAATCAGCAAGATAAAATTATGCAGAAAAACTAAAAGAAAGTGATCTAGTATAGCTATTTCACAATATATCTAATATTGACTATTGTTCCCCGACAACGGCGCCAAAAACTTGTTGTATCTATTTTACTAATTATCACAAGCGCACGGTGTAGCTATAGCTAGTCCGGCGAGTACAGGTCGTATCCTATAGAGAACAATGTCAATTACTATAATGATATGAAATATGCTACCTAAATCGATGTAATGCGATAGAAAGTTTGTCACAATTAAACTAACAAGTAATTCAATTAATAAAAGCCTAGGGTTAGGGTTCACTAGACTTATGATATTCAACATCCAACTTGTACCTCTAATTGTAATTATTTAGGTAATTGGGGATGGATTAGCCTTAATTAACTAACAATCTCTTTTAAGCATTACTAATCATACCAAGGTTAATCCAATTGCCTACTTTCGTGGTTCTTAGTTTAACCTAGGTTCATTAAGTTCTATGCCAACCATGGAGTACAATTAATCGGTTTTTTCTTGCCCACTAATTGATTCATTCCTAGAGAATCTTAAAGTAATTTCGTGATTAAGATATCCCTAATTAACTATTAGGTTTCGGTATTAATTTTCACCTTTTAGTTCATCAATTAATATCCTAAGACATGATAAAATGTTGGCCAGACATTCATCAACTCCTATGATAAATGCATAATAGTCAATCCTAATTAACCATGGATAATACAATTAGGGTTCCAATGATTCAATGTGCACAGTGTATCATTACATCTAAAGTGGGTTTACCAAAACCCTAAATCAAATCTACTCAAGCATAATTGAAAGAGAAAACATAATCAAATTCATTAAAGTAATCATCAATGTTCAATACAAACTAAAAAAAGGAGTAGAAGAAGAAGTAGAGATGAATGTAGAGATAGAAAGATAAAACTTGAATTGCTAAATGTAAAGAATAAGAGATACACACTTGAATCAATTTCAAATCTACTCTAAAAACATAAATCAAATAATGATTATACTAAAAACATAATCTAAGAGTGTTTGCTAAGCCTAAAACTGGGTAAAAGAAGGTTTAAATGCGTTTGGATGTGTTCCTCTATGTTTCCCTATCCACATGGCTGCTCAAAACCCTAAGAAAACATGTGTTGTACAAACACGAAGCATGGCCGTGCTTCGGGCTGGATTCTGGGAATTTTCTGTTTCGCCCAGAACACGGCCTGGCTGTCCCTCATGCACACCAAGAACGGCCTGACTGTGTTAGGGGCTTCCATGTTCCTTTCTTGCCATTTTTTGTTGTGTTGCCTCCTTGCTTCCTCCTTAGCATATTCCAAGTAAATATGGCTCCTCTTATGATTGTTTTCCCTTACTTGTCCTCTTTGGTTCTCCTACAAACTTAAAACAAACTAAAGCAGTATCCAAAGCAAAGTATAACAAAAAACAGGGGAATAATCACAAGTTTACTTTAAATTAGGGGATAAAATATAACCATTAAGTACTCAAATTTCTCCTTTATCATAAAGCAGAGATTAAATTATTGGGAACCTCACTATGGTCTGATTGTATCAAGAAACAAGATTCTCCAAAAATATTGAATTTAATTACCTTAAGATGACATTCCAAAATGGCATGGCATGATGTTAACTAATCTATTTCTCATATCACATTAAAGTCTACCATATCAATTGTCATGCATGCCCTTACTGTAGGAACGCGAATAACACTACTGTCCGATAATGTCCGATAACTTTATCTTTATTTATTTACAATCAACTTCATAATATGTCATAACAGGATGATATTATACATTTGTAAATCTCAACATAACTAATTATAATGCCAGGTCTACACTTATCAGTTTTATAGCAGAAACAAAGATCCTGCCTGTGGCGTTCAGAGCAACTCTAGAGTACAAATATATTACAATTTTTAACACTGAGAACCTAGAAACAATTTAGGTTCACCATTGAAGTATGACACCTAGTAGTTCAAGAAGCCACAGGACCAAACTCTTGGTCTTTATCTGAAAAACATATAAACCATGTGTAGTGAGTTTTACAACTCAGTGAGCAGATAACACCTCCTATGATCTCTTAGGTCAGCATATGAATGTACTCTTTATTTTTAAAAATTTCCACATTGAAGTTCACAATTCGGAGGTACATTCATATGGGACTCGCGTTTCAAATAAACTCTGTTCAAATCCATATGCATATTCAATTCATAAATAATGTTGTAAGAACAATAATAAAATCATGTTATACATAAACATAAATCTTATAAAAACATTTAGAGGATCCCATATCAGAAGCACCATATCAGAGTTTAACCCCTTCCGTACTTTGGTGGTATAGAATTTGCTTGAACTTAACATCCCGCTGAGGTTTTCCCTACTACCATTTAAGAAGATACGCGAAGGGACTCTGTATAGGTTTTCCCAAGAACACAGCAAAGAGAGACAAATCATAACTCATATAACTGGCATCTTGCCTATATAGGAGGCATTCCGCTCTCCATCACATATCATCTCCCGTGTGTTGGCCTTCACACGAGGCTAGCACCACCCCCTGCTAGTTGAGGCAATCAAGGTGTGCACCAAGGCTAACATCACCTGTTGTTAGCAGACAGTGTTTCCAATAAGATTCCTCCATAACATCCATAATCTCATATATTACATTTTAATCAAAACAGAGGTACTCTTTAATGCAGCATTTTCATTTTCAGTATATTCCTTTGTCAAAACTTCCCAATCAGGGGAATCACATATACATGCCTATATCCGAGGCAAACATTTCATTGTATAAATCAATATCATATGCATAACATATTTCCTTTGCCATATCATGAAAAATACATGTAAAAATTGCATGTTCAATGTATTTCAAAATGCATTTCAAAAGTCATACTCTTCTTGAACTAGATATCATATTGCAACCAATTCAGATATTCTAAACCATTTTAGGAACATATAAAAATATAAATAACTTGTAATCATGCTCATTTATCAATGTAAAGTTCAAGAAGAGTAAAAGCAATCCATAGAAAGAATTATCTACTCACAAAATTAGGGTACCAAGTTGGATAACCCTAAAATCCTCGATTTTGGTCTGAATTTGGAAAAATAAACTCCACAATCGAGTCCGGAAGGTCCAACAACCTTGAAAATGACTTCGTATTTGCAAAATTTGGCCTCTAGGAGCTCGGTCAACGCAAGGAGGTTCGACTGTCACGCGCTGGCCAAGGAGCTGTGCATAGGATTCACGCACCGAGAAAGAAGAGGCACGTGGGGCTGCGTGCGGCGGTGGGTTGGCCTGAAATTTGAGATCCAAAGGTTTTGGTACCTTATGGATCGATCTACGGTGTTAATTTTTGCATTAGACAGCCACAGATAAGAGTTTCGGGAATTACCTTGTTAGGCAATTTTTCTTTCAATTTTCCAACCAATCTTCGGCCAATTCTCCAGAAACCAATCGGATAGATTTGTAGAAATCTTCGTCCTGAATCTGTTGGCGGTGGTGGTGTTGAAATTCGAGGTCCGGTTGTGGAGAAATCTTAGAGAGAAGTTAGAGGGTTTTGGGAGGAAAATTTCTGAGGAGAGATGGAAAATTCTAAAAAATGATCGGCCTCTTGAGTGGTTAAGGCCCTTAAAATATCTCAGGGGACCTTTCTGTTAAAATTCACTTTTAGTGGGAGGTCCTTTCAAATTTTCTTTATTTACATTTTAATCCTGAAACTTTTAAGAAATTTCATTTTGACCCCAAAACGTAAATTCTCACATTTCTTTTGTAATTATTTAATACATGTAAATAATAAACTTATTTTCACTGGTTCTTATCTCCATTTTCAAAATCCTCTCTTTAATTCCAAATTCTCTTTGATTTGAATTTAATTAAATTTACGGCTATTACATCAATACAATTGGGTAAAATGAATATCATATTCAGAAACGGTCATATTCTGAAATTGTCTCACTTCTTTAAATTATCTGGCACGATTATCCCTTTCATTTTCAAGCAGAAATTAACCCATAGATACTTTTAAAAAGGCCACTATATTAGATCAATCTTATACTAGAAAATTTAGCACACTTGGAATAAAAAAGGAAATTGAAACCCTATAGAATCCCTCAGCGGCACCTAAAGTAGAAATATGTCCAGCTAATATCCATACTAAAGGTTATACTAAAGAATCATTTGCTCCAATAACCACAGAAAAACCTAATACTCTAATACCAACTTGTCATGCCCTTAATTTAAGGGCATGTGAAACACATAATTTACAAACATATATTAGCCATAATATGCATAATACACTCATTTATCATTAAAAATAGTTACATATAGGTATTCTCATGTATGCCAAATATACAGACCAAATCTATAAATATCAAAGTAACAGCAAAAGCATACCTGTAGCGTTTAAAGCATACTCTAGAGTACTAGAAGTATATAACCAAAATTCTACAAGTCCTAGAAACAAAATAGGCTCACCAGAGAATATGTCATTGTTGTGTCTGCTTTATAATTAACCGTAAGAGCATAACGTAGCTGTAGCTAGTCCGACGAGTATGGGTCATATCGCACAGAGAACAATGTCAATTACTATAATGAAACAAAATATTCTATCTAAATCGATGTGATTCAATGGAGAGTTTGTCACAATTAAGTAAATTAAGAATTCAATTAACAAAAGCCTAAGGTTAAGGTTCACCACACTTATGATATTCAACATTCAGTATGTACCTCTAATTGTAATTATCTAGGTAATTGGGGATGATTTAGCCTTAATTAACTAGCAACCTCTTTCAAGCGTTACTAATCGTACCTAGTTTAATCCAATTACCTACTTTCGTGGTTCTTAGTTCAATCTAGGTCCATTAAGTTCTATGCCAACCATGGAATACAATTAATCGGTTTTCTTGCGCCCACTAATTGATTCATTCCTAGAGAACCTTAAACTACTTTCGTGATTAAGATATCCCTAATTAACTATTAGGTTCCGGTATTAATTTTCACCTTTCAATTTATCAATTAATATCTTAAGACGTGATAAAACGTTGGCCAGACATTCATCAACTCATATAATCAATGCATAATAGTCAATCCTAATTAATCATGGATAATACAATTAGGGTTCCAATGATTAAATTAGCATAGTGTATCATTACATCATAAGTGGGTTTAACAAAACCCTAAATCAAGTATATTCAAGCATAATTGAAAGAGAAAACATAATCAAATTCATTAAAATAATCATCAATGTTCAATACAAACTAAAAGAAAGAGTAGAAGAAGAAGTGGAGAACTAAAGTAGAAAGATGAAACTTGGTTTGCAGAAAAGTAAAGATGAAATACAACCTTCAATTGGTGTAAATCCTACTCTAGAACATAAATTCAACAATGATTCAAGTAAAAACCTAATCTAAGAGTGTTTCTTAAGCCTAAAAACTGAGTTTAAGATGTCTGTCCAGGTCTGAATGCCTTCCTCTACATTTTCCCATGTATATGTATCAACTTGATTACTCAAAACCATAAAAATCACGTGGTGTAGGGACACGAAGCACGGCTGTTCTTCATGCTAGAAATTTGGGAAATTCTCCACTTCTTGCACAGAGCACGGCCTGGCCGTGCTTCATGCTGCCAAGCTCAAAATTTGCCAATTGCTCCAGGGCTACCTCATTGCTTCCTCTTCAATGTATTCCAAGTCCATATAGCTCCTCTCATGAGTGTTTTACCTTGCTTCTTGGCCTATTTTGCTTACCTACAAGTATAAAACAAACCAAAACAGTATCCAGAGCAAAATATAACTAAAAATAGGGGAATATTCACAAGTTTACTTTAAATTAGAGAATAAAATATAGCCATTAAACACTCAAATTTCCCCTTTATCAACTCCCCCATGCTTAAACCTTTGATTGTCCTTAAGAAAATAACATGTCAAATCAAAAGGAAGAGAGATGATGCATACAAATTTCATATAACAGATAAATGCAATACAAGAAATTTTTCACTCAATCAATGTGTACACAACAAATATATAAATAGACAGTTATCATATAGTCTTTGTTCTTCTAAAATTAAACCAAAATTTTCCTATTATATATCTACTTCTATTGGTACCATTGAATGTATGCATCTAATTGAGTTTCAAACACTCAAGTAGGCCACCTCGTCCTTTAGATCTTCTTATGTTGCCTTACCCTTATTCCTATTTTTCTCACTCAATTTCTTTTATTTCTCATCATCTTTTTTCTTTTGTCTATTTCATTCATCATTTTTTTTCTTTTATAGAAATATGGAGTGAGTGCATTTTATGCTCCATCTCACTAGAGTGAAGGCAGCTAGGTATCATACTAGGGCCTTTTTGATGCCTTGAAGGGGTACTCAGAGTGAAAACTTTTTGGGTGTTATATTCCCTCATTTTTCACCTCTCCCAGCCTTCACACTCTCATAGTGTTAAAAATTAATAAAGGTATACATTTCATAGCACAATAGGAGAGATATTTTCAAAAAAAATTAGAGGTTTAATGGTAGAAGAGAGAGACTAAAATTTAAACTGCTTATTTCATATCCTATTATGCATCACATGTTCATGAGCTAAAATTAACCTATATTACATCAATCTATCTCTAAAACAACCACTATGTGATTATGCAATGAAACAAGAGAGATGTGATATGTATAGTATATACATGCAAAAGATAACTAAATCAGCCAGTAAAAATAGCCAATGCAAATCAGAAGTTCATCTAATGCAAACCATATACTTAGCCAGTGAAAACCAAAAACTAAAGTCTACTCCACTATGCTTAAACTTGACATTGTCCCCAATGTCAATAATAATAAAAGAATAGGCAAGTGGATAAGTGACTTACTTGTTCACTGGTCGTCTGGAGGAGGAGGTAGAGGTGGGTTCTGGCCCAAGTGCCAGGTGTACCATGCCTGCATCATTCCCTGCATGTTTTGGAGAGAATCTTGCATTGTATGCAGGGTAGCTCTATGTGATAGTTGCTTTGCTTCAATATGGCTGAGCCATAAAGAGATGGAATCCTGATCCCCTGGGAGAGCATATGAGGTACCTGCATGGTTAGTATAATGGGAAGGGGGTGGGGTTGGTAGAGCCAAAAGTGGCTCATGGGGGAAGGCATCCCCCTAAGAATCATCATCAGCCTCTCTACCCTCCTCTAGAGGGTATATCCAGTTCGCCTCACTGGTAATTGCAGTCCTAGTAAGGTTAGGGAGGTGGAAGATTCTATGGCCTCTGAGATACAACCAATAGTCAGCATTGTTCTTGACAATGAGTTTCATATGCAAGTAGGATTCCAAATCAATCCTACTGCTACCAATTACTGGTTACATTCCCTAGAGATTTGCCTCAAATCCCAGCCCTCTAGCTATTGTAGTAACCAGTCCCCCTATGACCACTTTTCTATGCATGGCATTACCAACCTTGGCCATCTACTGGGCCATGAAGGCATCAATATCCACCTTATGACTATGTATCATGGCCCAAAGAAAACAAATATCTCCTTTATTTGCAACCCCATCACTTTCAGCTCTACCAAAAACGGTATGAGCCATCAGGCATTGTAAATATCTAAAGGTGGGATTACAAATAAAATAGGCTTTTGAACGCGATGCATCATATTGCCCCCTAACAGAGATAGAGTTCCAAAAATATTGAGTAAGAAAACTTGAGGGAACTAATCTATCTCCCCCAAGAGGCAATCTGAATAATGCATTAAATCTAGCCAATGATAAAGTAAAAGAACGGTTAAATAATATGAAGTTAATGCGGCCCTGGTCGACGTCGGGACCCCGAAACAGGACCACATTAACTTAACTAAAAAAAGCTCTAAGGTGGTCCTAGCATAGGTTAGGTAACGTAGGCCAATGAATGTATTCCAACCAATCTGATCAACCAGGTAGCGGACGTCAATTAAAAGACCTAACCGATCCAAACATTCTTCATCCATGTACCGGGTACTCAGCATTCCCCGTTTAACTAGAGTATCGTATTGTGTCCGTTGATTATCATTAACAAACACAATACCATACTTATTAATTTGGTGAGGAAGTTGGGACGGTATTTGAATTCATCCTCTACGTGGTTGCTGGGTTTGGGAGGAGGATTAGCCAGTTCTAGCTTTTTTGGGACCCGTGTTAGATGATATGCAGTGCAAGATATAATGGGGAGAGGGGTGTACTGGCCGAAAAACTAATTAATCAAGGAATGTAGTCACAGTGTTAAACCAGGGACCAAAAGACTTAGATGTAAAATAGAAATTTATAATGCTGAGGTTAAATGCAGTAAGGACAATTTAAATTCGGCATAAAACTGGCCATATGTGTCTCAACGGTGCAGAAAAACCAGTAAAAAATGATTCATGGAGTTGTATTAGGTGCAGATAAATGTCAGTCAATGGTAAAGCCAATTTTATACCTCAAACAGGACAATCCAGGAAAATTAGTCCAACATTATCCAAGCTAATTAATGCACCAAGGTAATATGCAGAATGCAGTAGCTTTCAGTGTGCAAAGCATGTATTCTAAATCCATCCTTTCTACTAAACATATTCCATAATTTAGATAAACCATCCAGTAAATCTAAATAGTGGGAAGGAAATTTGAATGCAGCAAGCACAATTCCAGTAAGTTAAATTCCAATGAATTAAGCAATAGCAGATAATTTGGCAATCAACTGTGGGCAGTGGCAAACAAGTGAAATGCAGAAAATTCAAGGCATTAAACCAGGGGGATTTGGGTTTGGGTGTGCAACAAAGTCGATAGGTTGGGTGGGGGAGGTAGCTACGGGTTGCTGGTGTTTAGGGGAGCTGGGTAATGGGAGGATGATTTCGGGTGTTTTTCTTGGCTAGGGCACGGGATAATTAGGAGATTAGTGAAAGGAATAGGAGAAGGTGATGGAGGTCACGGGAGAGAAAAATTGCAGTGGATTATGGCAAGGGAATTGAAGGGAAGAAGGGAAAAGAGAGCACGAGCATTCAGGGGAAGGAGACACGAGCTAGGGTACGGTGAGAATGGGTTGAGACACGGGAGAAGAAAAGAAGAAAAATAGGGAAAAAATATTACCTGGGCCCAGGCTGGAATGCCTAATTCCCTAGAATTGGCACGTGTTACACAACATAAGGAAGGAGTGCTGGGGTTGGTCCTAGGGCACGGTCGTGTCCTGTGACACGGCCTGCCCCTGCTTATTGTTGGAAACTCCAAATTTTGCAATTTTTAGCCCATGCTTGAAGCACGGGCGTGCTCTGTGACACTGGCTACTATCCACAGAGCATAACTTAAGTGAGTTAGAAGGAGGAAAATTCATGGCATTATTATTCATATTTGGTTTAGGTAAACCAATCATACAACAAGATTCATTTAGAGAAGGAGGGTTCATTGTATCATTTAAATTAAATTCAACTTTTTCATCCCCAACATTCAAAGAAAGTTTTCCATCTCTCACATTTATATTGGCATCAGCCGTAGCTAAGAAAGGCCTTCCAAGAATGATGGGGATTTTGTCATCTTTCTCCATCTCTAAAATAACAAAATCAATAATTATGAAAAATTTACCTACCTTTAGAGGAACATCCTCTAAAATACCTACCGGATGCTTGATGGATCGGTCAGCCAAATGAAAAGAAAGAGTGGTAGGCTTCAAGTCACCCATTTGAAGTTTCTTGTAAATCGAAAGAGGCAAGAGGCTCAAACTTGCTCCAAGGTCACATAGGGCTCTGTCAATCTTCATGTCTCCTATAGAGCAAGGAATTGAGAAACTTCCGGGATCCTTAAGCTTTTGTGGCAGCTTATTTTGAATTAAAGCACTGGATCCCTCTATCAATGCCACAACAACATGCTCTTCAATTTTCCTCTTGTTTAAGAGGGTTTCCTTTAGAAACGTCATATAAGAAGGCATTTGGGAGATGGCTTCTAGGAATGAGATATTGCTATTCAACTTCTTCAAAACATCTAGAAACCTCCCAAACTGCTTCTCTAATTTAGTCTTAACCAATCTTTTAGAAAAAGAAATTGGTGGCTTGTGGGGTACAGGAGCCACATATTTGGGCTCTTCTTCCTTCTTTTCCTATTCTTTTGGTTCCTCTTCTCTTCTCTTCTCAGATGCAGCCTGAGGTTTATCTTCTTTTATCTCTCATCTTCTCTCTGATTCATCCAATTATTTACCACTTCTCAGGGTAATGGCATTACAGTTCTCCCTAGGATTCTCAGTCTGACCTAGAAGTTTTCCAAAGTTCATATTAGAATGGCTCCCCTACTATGCTATCTGAGTTTCCAGCATCTTGCTATGAGTAGCAAGCGAGTCAACTTTAGAGGCTAAATCCTTTATGGCCTCCTTCATTGAATAGTTCTGGGCTCTAAATTCATTATTCTATTTATTCTGTGTAGAGAAGAAATTCTCCATTAGAGCTTCCAAATTTGACTTTGGCTATGGAGGAGGATTGAATGGCCTCTGATTATGAAATCCTAGAGATTCCCTGAAGTTGTTCTAAGGCTGCTAATTTGCATTTGGCTTATATAAGAGATTTAGGTGATTTCTCCAACCTGGATTATAGGTGTTGCTGTAGGGATTGTTTCTTTAGTTATTCACAAAACTTACTTGCTCACAATCCTAAGGTGCAGAATTTCCAAGCTGGCATTCATTGGCCACATGACTAATGCATCCATAGATCTCACAAGTAGAATATGATGAAAAGGAACCAACAGCGTTGATGCTTACCTTATCTAATTTCTAAAATAAGGCATCAACTTTAGAAGTTAGATGATTAAATGCATTAACTTTATACATACTTGATGGTTTTCTTGGCTGCCTCTTACTAGACCAAGAGTAATGATTTTGAGCCATATCTTCAATCAGCTCATAGGACTCATATACTATTTTATTCATTAAAGCTCCTCCAATTGTAGCACCCATAGACATACGGGTGCTGTAGATTAGTCCATTGTAGAATGTATGGACTATGGGCCACTTCTCTAACCCATGGTGTGGGCATATTCTGAGGAGTTCTTTAAATCTCTCCCAAGCTTCATATAAAGACTCACCATCTTTATGAGAAAATGTAGTGATTTGATTCCTAAGATCAGCCGTCTTACTTGGTGGGAAGTATTTGGCAAAGAAAGCTTTAGAAAGCTGCTGCCATGTAGTTATTGATCCTGATGGAAAAGAATGCAACCATGCACGGGCCTTGTCCCTCAGAGAGAAAGGGAACAGTCTCAGTCTGATGGCATCAGAAGATACTCCATTCAACTTCAAAGTATCACAGTATTCTAGAAACACTAAAAGATGGAGATTAGGGTCTTTAGTAGGTGACCCTCCAAATTAAATCTACTAAACCATCTGCAGAAAAGAAGGCTTTAGCTCAAAGTTGTTGGCCTCAACAATCGGTCTGACAATGTTGTGATTCAAGCCATGAGCATCTAGGGCGGTGAAATCTTTAAGAGAACGGTTATCTCTTTCCACCATGGTAGGTGAATAATGTTCTTGCTGTTGTCTTCTTCTTCTCCTTCGTAGTGTGCATTCAATTTCCTGATCAAATTTACCGATGAACTCACGTTCTCTTCTTATAAAAGAGAAACACACCTATAAAGGAAGAAAAGAGGCAAAAATCAACAAGATAAAATTATGCAGAAAAATTAAAAGAGTGATCTAGTCTAGCTATTTCAAAATATATCTAATATTAACGATTGTTCTCCGGCAACTGCGCCAAAAACTTGTTGTGTCTGTTTTATAATTAACCGTAAGCACACAGTGTAGCTCTAGCTAGTCCGACGAGTATGGGTCATATCCCATAGAGAACAATGTCAATTACTAGAATGATACAAAATATGCTATCTAAATCGATGTAATTCAATGGAGAGTTTGTCACAATTAAGTAAATTAAGAATTCAATTAACAAAAGCCTAGGGTTAAGGTTCCCTACACTTATAATATTCAACATTCAGCATGTACCTCTAATTGCAATTATCTAGGTAATTGGGGTTGCAAAGTATATATGCAATGTCAGTATGTAAGTGCACGTGCCATGACCAAGTAATATAATGATGAGTGAGTATCATCCTACAAGGAAGTTTACTAGAAATTACTATAGAATGCTTTGACTCGTGAAATGCTGTAGCAAAATTTTGTTCGTTCACAAGATTTAAGGTTCAAGTGCAAATAAGGTTAACAAAACTAACAGGACTTTGAACAAGTTGAGGGACACTAGGTTACAAAGAGGAAGGTATTTGATGAACTAGGGTTGCTTCAGGGTTGCCATGAACTTCTGCACTCATTTTGCTTTAGAAATTGCTATAGCAATTGCTCTAGTGCCCAGTTTACTCTAGGATGGGGTCTTTCCAGACTAACTTTCCATGCACTCTTGGGGTTCAGACATACATTCCTGCATAAATCCTGGTCCCAGAGTTGTGCTTGAAGTCCCAACTGTTGGGTCAAATAGGACAACCATATATTCCTATATTAGTTGTGCCCATACATCCAACCCTTTTTCTAGCTTTCACCACCCTTCCAGGTCAATGTTAGCCTCAGCCTTCTACTGTTAAATTTTTGGTTAACAAAAGAAGTGTAAGAAATGCAAAAGCAGATGAATGATGAAAGCAATGTTGTAGCAAAATCATTTATAAATTAAATGTGCATGTGTTCACTGCAACCCGTCTACAACCCTAGTTAGAAACTTAGCCCAGCCTCATATCCAAACTGGTTATCATGCAGTGAAGAGTAATACAACTCAAGAAAAAAAATACAATTCAGAGCTACAACAATTAAGCACAAAAAGAGAGGAAGAAAATCCTCAGCAGGGGTCCTTTTCTTCATGTCCAGTGCTTCACCATCCCGGGATGGTTCCTGATGGACAACATCTCCCTACGGCCTCCTCCTTTCTAAGATTCTGGGCTCTCCTTTCTGTTTTTTCTTTTTCTGTCTCCCAGTGTCCTCCTTTCTATTTTATGTTTTTTGGCTTTTATAGGCAAGCCTTGTGGTCCCAGTAAAGTGGCCTGGTCTGCTGTAATTCTCTTTACTTTTCGGCTAGTACCTCTGCCAATAGCTTTCTCTCCACTTCCAGTAGTGGAGACAGTCCCTGCACCTCCCAGCACTCTGCAGTGTCAGATGGGTGCTCCCTTTTTCCATGCTGGGTAGTGGTCGCGCCTAATGCAGCAATCCTGACTCACTGCCACATGCACTATATCACATGCACATATTAAAAGGACTAAGACCACCAAAAATCACTCGGTTAGCTGCCTGTTTTGCTATGAGTGCAAACTGAATTTTCACAGCAAACATAATGGGTGGTCTTATATTCATAGGAGGCAAAACATACTATTAAATCAGGTGGTATGCATGATAATAAATCAAAATATAGAGTAAATGACCTCAGAAAAGTATAGAAAATTTTTAATGAATTAGAGTTATCAGTGAAATCCTTTAGAGAACGGTTATCTCTTTCGGCCATGGTAGGTGCAGAATGTTCTTACTACTGTCTTCTTCTTCTCCTTCGTAGTGTGCGTTCAATTTCCTGATCAAATTTAACGACGAACTCACGTTCTCTTCGCATAAAAGAGAAACACACCTATAAAGAAAGAAAAGAGGCAAAAATCAGCAAGATAAAATTATGCAGAAAAATTAAAAGAGTGAACTTGTCTAGCTATTTCGAAATATGTTTAATATTAATGATTGTTCCCCGGCAACGGTGCCAAAAACTTGTTATGTCTGTTTTATAATTAACCGTAAGCGCACGGTGTAGCTGTAGCTAGTCCAACAAGTATAGGTCGTATCCCACAGAGAACAATGTCAATTATTAGAATGATACGAAATATGCTATCTAAATCGATGTAATTCAATGGAGAGTTTGTCGATATTAAGTAAATTAAGAATTCAATTGACAAAAGCCTAGGGTTAGGGTTCCCCACACTTATGATATTCAACATTCAACATGTACCTCTAATTGCAATTATCTAGGTAATTATGGATGGTTTAACCTTAATTAACTAGCAACCTTTTTCGAGCATTACTAATCGTACTTAGGTTAATCCAATTGCCTACTTTCATGGTTCTTAATTCAATCTAGGTCTATTAAATTCTATGCCAACCATGGAATACAATGAATCAGTTTTCTGGTGCCCACTAATTGATTCATTCTTAAAGAACCTTAAACTACTTTCGTGATTAAGATATCCCTAATTAACTATTAGGTTACGGTATTAATTTTTACCTTTCAGTTCATCAATTAATCCTAAGGCGTGACAAAACGTTGGCCAGACATTCATCAACTCATATAATCAATGCATAATAGTCAATCCTAATTAACCATGGATAATAAAATTAGGGTTCCAATGATTCAATTACCACATTGTATCATTACATCATAAGTAGGTTTACCAAAACCCTAGATCAAGTCTACTCAAGCATAATTGAAAGAGAAAACATAATCAAATTCATTAAAATAATCATCAATGTTCAATACAAACTAAAAGAAAGAGTAGAAGAAGAAGTTGAGAACTAAATTAGAAAGATGAAACTTGGTTTGCAGAAAAGTAAAGATGAAATACAACCTTCAATTGGTGTAGATCCTACTATAGAACATAAATCAACAATGATTCAAGTAAAAATCTAATCTAAGCCTAAAAATTGAGTCTAATATGTTTGTCCAGGTCTGAATGCCTTCCTCTGCGTTTCCCCATGTATATGTATCAACTTGGCTGCTCAAAACCCTAAAAATCACGTGCTGTAAGGACACAAAGCACAATCGTGCTTCGTGCTGGAAATTTGGGAAATTCTCCACTTCTTGCACAAAGCACGACCTAGCCGTGCTTCATGCTGCCAAGCTCAGAATTTTCCAATTTCCTTAGGGTTGACTCCTTGCTTCCTCCTCAGCATGTTCTAAGTCCATATAGCTCCTCTCATAAGTGCTTTCCCTTGCTTCTTGGCCTCTTTTGCTCACCTATAAGCATAAAACAACCCAAAGCAGATCCAGAGAAAAGTATAACCAAAAATAGGGGAAAAATCCCAAGTTTACTTTAAATTAGGGGATAAAATCTAGCCATTAAACACTCAAATTTCCCCTTTATCAGTCGCCTAGCTTACCACCTATCTAAAGGAAAATGACCAATCTCTGTATTCTTATACGAAAAATGTAGAAATATCGTGTAGTAAGTTTGACAACTCAGTGAGTAGATAATACCTTCTATGACCTCTTAGGATAGCATATAAATGTACTCATATTTTAAAATTTATCATATAGAAAATTATAGTTCGGAACTACATCCATATGGGACCTGTATTTTAAATATTCTCAAATCAAAAGTTATTCAGATATTCAAAACCATATGTAATACGCTATGATTATTAATCAAATATTATTATGCATCAAAATATTTCTCATGAAAGCATTAAAAGGATCCCATATCAGAACTATCAAATAATCCCAAGCACACCGCAAGGGATGGTGTTATGTTCAACTATATAAGCTACAGAAAAAAAATATCAAGCTTTTGAGATAAAATCATAACTTTTTTTATGCATAATTAACATACTATATATGCACTGAAAATTCACTCCTTTTACATAATGTTCAAGCATGTCATAGCTCTTAATATACTCAATTCACTCATTTGTCATGCGCATAGTAATCGATTGACTACAATCACAATAAGTGATCAGGGAATGTGAGTTCATAACTCATTTACCTACTCTCATTACCACTGTCACCTGGTTGGAGTGGCCCTCCCCTTGGCTCACTCAGGCTAATAGAGTGTCCTCTACTCAGTACCGTCTCAAGCCATACAACCTGTCAATATTCATCCACACACACACACACACACACACACACACATATATATACATATATAAATGCATATTCATTAAATGTAATGTATAATTATCAAGCAACTCGCCATGAGCTTTACACTTGCCATTTAATCATATTCCGCAACTTTATAGCTTTACAGATCAATGCCTCATGCATATAATATTCACTTTACCAAATAATGACAAATACATTTAGAACCACATATTCAATGAGTTTCAAAAAATATTAGCAAAACCATACTTTTCTTGAACTATATGACAGTTAGTAAGTAAAGAAGATATTTTAACACATTTCAGAAACTTATGATAGCATAAATAATTTGTAAACAGAATCAATTATACATTTAAAGTTTAAGAAGAGCATGGGGTAAGTCAAAAAAAGAATTATCTACTCACAGGGATAAGGCTTCAGGTTGGACATCTCTAAAATGTAGTTTTTCAATCTAAATTTGACCAAATAGTTCTTTAAAGTGAGTCCGGAGGGTCCAAAAATCTAAAAAATGTCTTTGGGAGCTTGGTCAACGCCGGTGAACTGATGGTCACTGTTCATGGCTAAAAATACTATTTACATCGACTGAAATCACTATTCATGTCGCCCTGAGTCATTGTTCACACCTACCGAAATCACTATTCATGTGCACACCGAATTTACTGTTCAAGACACCAAAAGTTATCAAATGGTTGAGAAATTTCATATTCTATAGTTTATCTATCTCCTGAATCCATCAAAGGGGTCAGATTTTCAATTTTAGGATACTAAATATGAGTTTCAAAGTTCATCTTTTTCTAACATTTTTTACTTCCGATCTATGGCGATTCTGCAGTCGATTTGAAAAATTGATTGGCCAAAATTATAGTATTCTCCGTCCAAAACCCAATGATACCCTTATTTTTGAGATCGGAGTCTCAAAGGTACTCTAGATAAGGAGAGAGATAATTACTATTCATACTATTCATTCGCTTGGAAAATTTTCCGTCTCTTTTTTTAAAATAATAATGGAAAGAACAATTAGCAATTTGCTAATTGTTAGAGAAAGTCCTTGCAAATTTTATTATTTATATTTTGACCACTAAACTTTTAGAAAATTACAATTTGACCCCAAAAATATTAATAAGTTTTTATTTTTGTCTTTAAAACCTTGCAATTGCATCCATACTCCTTTATTTCTTGTATTTATCCATACATAAATAAAAATTACTAAATTTTATGGATGTTACATTGTTCCCTCCTTAAGAAATTTGGTTCCCAAATTTTAAACCATTCTATCACAAGTAGGAAATGAAGCCAAGGCATAAATTATAGTTATTAATCTCACTACTCAATCTATTAGGGATATTTCTTTTGTATATCATTTTTACTTTCTAAGAAGTCTCTTCACTTGAGTGATTTTTGCCATATAACCTTAACCATAGGGATTTTCTTTAGCCATAAGTTTTTCACTTGTCGATCAACAATAGACATTATTTTTTCCTCATAATTATGCCAAATTCTTGTCCAATTGAATTTCTTGGAATTAGATAACATACAAAGTTTTTGATAGGTACTTCCTTAATATTGATACAAGAAAGACTATATCAACATCACTTAATCCTGATGACAAGGCAAGACGGTATACAACTATGTCCACTTTGTTTAAGATTTCAAAAGAGCTTATATACTAGAGCTGAACTTTTTTAGTCTTTTCAATCCTCATTACCTCTTTCATTGGTGAGTCCTTCAAGAATATTTGGTCACCAACTGATAATTTCTAGTGCTCAACATTCATGGTCCTTATAGACTTTCGGCCTGTATTGAGTTGCTTGTATTTTTTTCCTAATCAATTTCACTTTATCAACGGCATCTTACATTAAGTCTAACCCCACTGAATCATTTAACAGAAAATTAGTAACATCTCTTACATAAGGCTTTAAGTCACCCAATATCATTTTATTATAAGCGTATTCTGCTAAGATATCTCTCACCAAACTCAAAGACATATGCTTGAAGCATGCTCACCAAACTAGCATCATCAATTTAGGTTAATCATACTTTATCTATTGTATGTTATTTCAAATTAGATTCCAAAAGATTAACTTTACTCAACTCAATCACCTATTAGAAGACATATAATGTTTCATGTAAAACTTCAAATGGTGTCATTCATACATTGGCCTGATAACTACTGAAATGGGCAAGTTCAACCAAAAACAAATAATTTCTCTCAACTTTCACTAAAATTATATAAAGATACCTGAAGCATAACTTCTAATGTGTAAATACATCATTCACATTTATTATCAGCTATACTATAATATAACTAAGATCCTAAGGCTTCTTTAATAGCTCTTCTGAAACAATATATGAAATTTTTACTTGCTGGCATACCAAACAATGAAAAATATTTCACTTGTATCCTTTTTTTACCATCATACTAGCACAATCTATGACTTTTTCCGAAATCTCCTTTCTCAACAATTATTCACATGTGAATTTTTAATCTTAACTTAATTCACATCCTAGATATTAGATTCAACTTAGCATAGTGTAAACACTTGACACAAATATCTTGATCGCTTTACATTATTTTTGAACATGCTTCTCAAAATATTCTACTTTCCTTACACAAATACATTAGATAAACTTAAGTTTTCTTTATACCTTAATACTCAATCAGTATATACTGTAAACTCATTTTTCTTTCTAATTTGCACATAATCTACCAACTTACATAGTTATACATACATGATATAAATATTTTTTTTTCGAGTACGTTCTTTCTTAAATAAATCCTTTCAAAATCTCCATTACTTTAGTATACTAACCACTTGGACACCATAATAACTTATTTTCAAAGAAAAGAAATTAACCTTCTTTATAATAAGAAAAAAGAACTTTACATTTAATACCAAACATTAATGAAGGATGATGCAGCAGAAAAGTTGAAATACATAATAGAGCATGGTGCCAAAATAGGAAGTCAAAAGTTTGGACAAAGCATTGAAAGAAAATTAAAATCGGTGGCCGAAATTCTTGAGAAACTGTAAATATAACTTAGCTGCTCTTTCGGAAAAAATCGATGGCCACAAATTTTTGATATATGTGCCAAAATCTAATTTAAAACTACTATTATTCAGTGAAAGAATAACACATGAAAAGAAGCATTTTTGAGCTTATAAATGTTTGTGAAGAACAAAGAGTACGTAGTTAACTAATAGGATGCAGTTGGTTGCTTCAACGTAGAAGTAATCAATCAACTGTAAAATAATCTAATCTAAATTAAAAATTTCCAAAATAACTAGTCGTCTTAATAATACCAATAGTCCACTGATAAAAACATGATCAATAATTTGATTGTCCCTCTTTAATAACTAATTAGTTTGTATTTTCACCTTTTTTTTATAATGACGACACTTACAATTGTCCTACAAGAATCAAGACTTCAATGCTTCACAAATGACTACAAGGGAAAGGAAATTTTTGGATGATACCTTAATCTTATTCTTTTTATATGCTTAATATGAGCCACAATCACAACTACTATACATATGAATGTGTGCCGTCATTTTTTAAATTCATCTTCAATTTAGCTTATATCCACCGGCCTTTCACATACCTGTTTGAATTATGCTCGACTTCTTTTTATAGCTATTATAAGTATGCTCTTCTCCGAGTTCTATAAATACTCACATTAGCATCTTGACCTTCATACTCAAAGTTAGGTTGAGTGCAGTTATGGAGGGATCTGAATTTCGTCAGTTTTGAAATATTTCTATCTTTTATGGTTCCAGTCCTGGTAAAGATGAATAGTATGTTAAAGCAGCACAAAATATGAGTATGGAGCTAGCCAGGAGAAAAATTTATTTACTCTATGGTGAAGGTAACTGTGGATCAATGGGGTGTGTGTTTACAGTGGCACATGTAGGAGAATGTCAAGTTCTATGTATTGTTCCTACCGCTCTAATTGTATCAAATGTCATAAGAAAAAAAATTGGGGAATAATTTAGGGTAGCCTCTATGCATGAGTGCATGGATAGAATGATGCGCAATGCTGATGCTTTTATTGTCTTACTAGGGGGTTTTAGTACTTTAAAACAAATTTTTCAAGTAGTCTCTTGGGCACAACTGAATATACATCACAAAACGATAAGTTTGTTAAATGCTAACCATTTCTTTGATAGTCTGTTGTATTTTCTTGATCAAGCTGTGGAACAAAGATTTATTTCACACTAAACACGATGAATTCTCATCTCAGTTTTAAATACTGAGGAGTTGATTGATGCTTAGCAAGCATTTGTTCATGTACCTGATCCAACTAGAGCACTACAAGGAGAAATATTAGGGTGAACAAATCCCTTATCTAACAAATTTTGCAATTGATTCTTAAATTCCTTGAAATCTGTCAATACCATTCTATTTGGAAATATAAGTACCAGTTGGGTTCTAAGAAGTAAATCAATACCGAATTCAATTTATCATTCTGACGTAATTCTGTCAATTCTTCAAGGAACACATCAAGGAATTCTCTAACCACTGGAACTTAATCTACACTAAATACTTTATATCAACTTCTCTCACCACTGCCAAATATCCTTGGTGCCTTTTTGTAGTAACTTATAGGCTGTTAAAGCAAAGATTAAATTATTGGGTACCTCATTATGGTCTCATTGTATCAAGAAACAAGATTCTCTAGAAATATTGAATTTAATTACCTTAAGATGAAATTCCAAAATGGCATGGCATGATGCCAACTAATCCATATCAAAGTCTACCATATCAAGACAACCGGGTAAAACGGATATCATATTTAAAAACAGTCATATTTGGCAATTGTCTCAATTCTTAACATTATCTAACACGCCTATCCCTTTCACTTTCATGCAGAACTTGACCCATAGATACTTTTTAAAGTTACACAATATTCAATCAATTTTATACTAGAAAATTTAGCAAACTTAGAATAGAAAGAAAATAAAGCCCTATATAATCCTTTAGTAGCACCTGAAGTATAAATATGTCCAGCTCATATCCATACTAAAGGTCCCACTAAAGAATCCTTTTCTCTAATAGCCACAGGAAAACCTAATGCTTTAATACCAAGTTGTCACGTCCCTAATTTAAGGGCACGTGAAACACATACTTTACAAACATATATTTTCCATAATATGCATAATACACTCCTTTATCATTGAAAACAGTTACATATAGGTATTCCCATGTATACCCAATATACAGACCAAGTCTATAAATATCAAAGTAACAGAAGAAGTAGGGATCTTACCTGTAGCGTTTAGAGCATACTTTAGAGTACAAGTACTATATAACAAAAAATCTACAAGCCCTAGAAACAAAATAGGCTCATCAGAGAATATATCGCCTAATTGATCACTTATCTGAAGGGAAAAGACCAAACTCTGTATTCTTATATGAAAAATGTGGAAATATCGTGTAGTGGGTTTGACAACTCAATGAGCAGATAATTTCTCTAATGACATTTTAGGTCACCATAAGGATGTACTCATATTTTAAAATATATTATATAGAAAATTATAGTTCGGAAGTACATCCATATGTAACTCGCATTTCAAATATTCTCAAATCAAAGGTTATTCAGATATCCAAAACTATATGTAACACGGTATGATTATTAATCAAATATTGTTATGCATCAAAATATTTCTCATCAAAACATTAGAAGGATTCCATATCAAAATCATCAAATAATCCTAAGCACACAGTAAGGGATGGTGTTATGTTTAGCTGTATAAGCTATAGAAAAAAATATCAAGCTTTTGAGATAAAATCATAACTTTTTTAGGCATAATTAACATACTATATATGCACTGAAAATCCACTCTTTTTACATAATGTCACAGCTCTCAATATACTCAATAAACTCATTTGCTATATGCATATTGACCGATTGCTACAGTCACAATAAGTAATCAGGGAATGTGAGTTCACCCATCTGCCTCTTCACATTGCCAATGTCACCCAGTTAGGGTGGCCCTCCCTTGGCTTATTCAGGCTAATATCCTTTACTTGGTACCGTCTCAAGTTATACAATCTGTTGATATTCATCCATACATATATATATATATATATATATATATATATATATATATATACAGATATATATGTATACATATATATATGTATACATATATATATGTATACATATATATCTGTATACATATATATATGTATATATATATATATATACATATATATATATCTATATATGTATATATATATATATATACATATATATATATGTATATATATATATATATATTATTGCATATTCATTAAATGCAATGTATAATTATCAAGCGACTTTACGCTTCTCATTTAATCATATTAAGTAACTTTATATCTTTGCAGATCAATGCCTCGTGTACATAATATTCACTTTACCAAATAATGATAAATACATTTAGAACCACATATTCAATGTGTTTCAAAATCTATTTGGAAAATCGTACTCTTCTTGAACTATATGCCAATTAGTAAGCAAAGTAGATATTTTAACACATTTCAGAAACTTATGATAGCATAAATAATTTGTAAACATAAACAATTATACATTTAAAGTTCTAAAAGAGCATAGGGTAAGTCATAGAAAGAATTATCTACTCACAAGGATAAAGCTCTAGGTTGGATAGCCCAAAATGCAGTTTTTCAACGCCAGTCAACTGATGGTCACAATTCATGCCCAAAAATACTATTCATATTGGCAGGAATCACTATTTATGTCGACCGAAGTTATTGTTCACACCTATCAGAATCACTATTCACGCACGGCTGAATCTACTATTCATGACACCAAAAGTTGTCAAATGGCTAAGAAATTTCATATCCTATAGTTTATTTATCTCCTGAATTCATCTACGGTATCAAATTTTCAGATTGATGACACTAAATAGGAGTTTTAGAGTTTACATTTTTCTAAGATTTTATATTTCTGATCTGTGGCGATTCTGCGGCCGATTTGAAAATTTGTTTGGCCAAAATCGTAATACTATCCATCTTAAATCCAATGGTACCCTTAGTTTTGTAATCAGAGGCTCAAAGGTACTCTAGACCTAGAGAGAGAAAATAAGGAGAGAGAATGATACTATTCATTTGCCTAAAAAAATGTCGTCTTTTTTTTTAAATAATAATGGAGGGACCAATTAGAAATCTGATAATTGTTAGAGAAAGTCCTTGCAAATTTTATTATTTATATTTTGACCCCTAAACTTTTAGGAAATTACAATTTGACACCAAAAATATTAATAAGTTTTCATTTTCATCCTTAAAATCTTTCAATTACATTTGTACTCCTTTATTTATATCATTTTCTGTATGAACATCTTTCTGTTTCAAGTAAAGCATGGATGATTAATCAAACTTGACATCTTTATTGATTATAATTTTAGGCGACTTAGGTTTGATGCATACTAATCTATAACCTTTCACCTATAATGCATAATTGAGAAATATACACTTTTGTGTCCTTCGCTCAAGCTTTCCATAATTAGAATAAGCATATGCAAGGCACCCAAATAATTTTAAATCTAAATAATCAGCAAGAGCATCAAACCATACTTCAATAGGAATCTTTAACTCTATTAGTTAATGAAGATTGATTCACCAAATAACAAGCCATGTTAATGGCTTCTTAATAAATTCAATTTATTGCAGTTTTTATGTGCTTTCCGAGTGTGTTTACTGTGCTGTTTTGATTTATTAAGCACTCTTATTCCCCGATTTAATTGAATGTGATGACTCCCTTAGATACAATATCATCCACCTTGTTTGCTATAATAATTTAGTATGCATATGCAGCAATCATGGCAGCAAACCGAGTGATATTGAGTGAGCTGGGCCCTTTTTAATACGATGCACTGAATCTGTTTGATATGGTACAGGTGGCAGGGGAGCAGAGCTACGCAGTAGGTGCAGCCACCACCTAGCAGGAGAAAGTAGCAACCAACTGACATTGCAGGCTGATGGTTGGTATAGAACGGCCTCCTCTACTGAAAGTGGAGAAAAAGGCTGCACGTAGAGATGTTGGCTGTAGAGCAAGGAGAATGTTAGCAAAACCAGGCCACTTTACTAGGACCACAAGGCCTGACTATAAAAAGCACAAAAAGTAGAGGCACAGGGAGGATACTACGGTGGGGAGAAGAAAAATACAGAGAGAGAGAGAACCCAAAAATCCCTAATGGGAAAGGGTTGTGAGAAACACCTCAGCCTAGGGTGCACTGATGCTGCATGGTGAAGCATTGGGGCATGAAAGAGTCTGCAGTTCCAGAATTTCCTTGATCCCTGTTGTGATTCTTACTGTTTATCAAGAAACTACATCTATTGTTTTATTGTTAGTTGTATCACTTGGGATGCATACCAGTACTTTTCTGATATCTGTAACCAATGTAGCTATGAGGCTGGGCTAGTTTCTAACTAGGGTTATAGAAGGGTTGTAATGAACACATGCTCATTTTTAGTATCAATGAATTGCTGCAGCATTGTTGTAACATTCAACTGTGTGTATATTTTAATTTTCCCTAATAACGGAAGTTTGATAGAGGAAGATTAAGACCAATATTCTCCTGGAAGGGTAGTGGAGGCTAGAAAAAGAGTTGAATGTGTGGGGTCAGCCAATATAGGGATATATGGTACCCCATTAGCCCAATAGTTAGACTTCATGCATAATTCGGGGGTTAGGATTGACGCAGGGATGTGTGTTTGAACCCCAGAATTGCAGGGAATGGAAGTCTGGAAAGACCCCATTCAAGAATAAACTTGGCACTAAGAAAATTGCTGCAACAATCCCTAGAGCAAATATGAGTGCAGCAGTTCATGGCAACCCTGAAGCAATCCTAGACCACCTAATATCATCTTCTTTTACTCCCTAGTACCCCTCATCTTAATTATAGTTGTATTCAATTGTTCTACCTCTATATAAATTTTGTGAACCAACTTATTTTTGCTACAGCATTTCACACGTCAAAATTTTCTATAATTGTTTTAGTTCACTCCTCGTGGGACGATACTCACTCATCATTTTATTACTTGGTCACGACACGTGCATTTGCGTTCTGACATTGCATTCATTCTTGTGATACCACCGAGTTTTTGGCGCCGTTGTTGGGGAGTGTCAACTTGAAAATTATTATTAGGTATTTTACTGTGTGAAGTATCCTATCTATTAGCCACTCTGGTGTCTTGTTAGACAGGTGAACACAGTGCCTGAGTCAGGCTGATAGGGAGCTTCTAACTCTAGATCCAGAGATAGAAAGAACGCTTTTAAGAAGAAGGAGAGGACAGTTAGGACCTCAGCAGTAGGCAGAAATGGCCAATCAGAATGGTGCAGACAACATGGACAATAGAGATAGGGTCTTAAAGGCTTATGTTCAACCAAACCTGAATGGGTTGAACCCGAGCATTGTGAGACTAAAAATCGAGGCTCTTCATTTTGAGCTCAAGCCAGTAATGTTCCAGATGCTACAGACTACAGGCAGTTCAATGGAATGCCTACAGAGGACCCTCGCCTTCACCTGAGAGTATTCATGGAAGTCACGGATGCTTTCAAAATGAGTGGGGTAACAAAAGAAGTGCTCAGGCTGAAACTGTTCCCTTACTTGTTAAGAGATCGAGCTAGAGCGTGGTTAAACTCTCTGCCGCCCGACTCTATTGCTAACTTGAGCGATTTGCCAAAGAAATTTTTGATAAAATACTTCCCGCCCACCAAGAATTCCAGATTGAGGAATGACATCACATCTTTCAAGCAATTAGAAGGTGAATCATTGTATGAGACCTGGGAGAGGTATAAAGAGTTGTTACAGAGATGCCCCCATCATGGAATCCCTTACTGCATTCAGATGGAGACCTTTTACAATGGCCTTAATGCTCAAACCCGCATCATAGTGGATGCAGCAGCTAATGGGGCACTATTGTCCAAAACATATAATGAAGCGAACGAGCTGCTCGAAAGAATGGCCAGCAACAACTATCAATGGCCAATGGACAGAGTTTCAACTAGAAAGAAAACAGCGGGCATGCATAAAGTGAGTGAAGTTACTTCTCTCACAGCCTAGTTAGCGTCACTAGTTAATGTCTTAAAAAACTAGTAATTGATCTGCCCTTAAGTAGCTAATGCAGCCCAGGAGAATGGACCATCTTGTGTACTGTGCAATAGACCCCATCTATTTGAAACTTTTCCCTCAAACCCAGAATCAGTGTGCTCTGTGGGAAATATGAATCGCAATAACAATCCCTACTCCAACACGTATAACCCAGGATGGAGGCAACACCCCAATTTTTCCTGGAGTAATTATGGTACGGGATAGGGGAGCAACTCTGCTTCACAAAGACCACAAGCCCCCTGGCTTTCAGCAGCAAAGACAGTAGCCTAGTGAAACCCCCACTTCACTGGAATCCCTATTGAAGGAATATATGGCAAGAAATGATGCTCTGATCCAAAGTCAAGCAGCTTTGTTACGGAATTTGGAAACCCAAGTGGGACAGCTTGCCAATGAACTAAAAAGCAGACCTCCAGGGACACTTCCGAGCAATACTGAAGTCCCTAGGAAAGAAGGGAATGAGCACTACGAGGCTATAACCCTGAGAAGTGGAAAGGTGGTGGTAGCACCAAAAGCAAGAGGGTAGGACTAGAAAGACCCCACTGTATCCCCGGAGAAGAAGAAAGACAAGCAGAAGCAAGAGGAGGAGGTAAGTGAGGAAGCAGTCATTTCTGGAGAAAATGATGCGGCTATGCCACAACAAAATTCAGCAGCTTTGCCACAACAAAACATGCAGCAAACTAAGTTACCTCCCCCTTTCCTCAGAGATTTCAGAAATAGCAGAATGACCAGCAGTTTTAAAGATTCCTGGATGTCCTAAAACAACTGCACATCAACATCCCTTTGGTGGAAGCATTAGAGCGGATGCCAAATTATGTAAAGTTCATGAAGCACATCCTGACAAAGAAAATAAGATTTGGTGAGTTTGAGACTGTTGCTCTCACACGAGAATGCAGTGATATTCTGTAGAATAAGCTGCCACCCAAACTTAAGGATTCAGGTAGTTTCACCATACCTTATTCTATCGGGAACCAGTATTTTGGCAAGGCACTTTGTGACTTGGGAGCAAGCATCAACCTCATGCCAATGGCCATATTTAAAAAGCTAGGAATTGGAGAAGCAAGGCCTACCACAGTTTCACTGCAACTGGCAAACATATCCATAGCACATCCAGAAGGAAAAATCAAGGACGTCCTGGTTAAGGTGGACAAATTCATCTTCCTAGTAGACTTTATAATACTGGACTATGAAGCTGATGCAGAGGTACCAATTATTTTGGGCAGACCATTCCTAGCAACTGGCCGGACATTAATTGATGTTTAAAAAGGGGAATTAACCATGAAAGTCCAGGATGAGCAGGTTACATTCAATGTACTCCAAACCATGAAGTTTCCCAGTGAAGAAGAAGAATGTGCAGTTATGTCTATGATAGACACATTAGCATCAGAACAGTTAAAAAAATGCTGCAAGGGCCCATCACCAGTAGCATGGACAGATAACTCAGATTCAAAAGGGGAAGGCGAGAAAGAATGGACTGGATTGATGTTAGGCATGGCATTAGGAAGTAGGGGCCAATGAAGGAGCCATTAGATGTGACCCTACCAGAATCAAGGCTGCTGAAGGCATCAGTGAAGGAACCACCATTCTTAGAACTGAAGCCACTGCCAGTACACCTCAAGTATGCATATCTAGGAGAGACAACCACTATTCCTGTGGTTATCTCAGCACTTTTGACAGGAGGACAAGAGGAGAAACTAGTACTGACATTGAAGAAATTCAGAAAGGCTATTGGTTGGAACCTTACTGATATTAAGTGAATCAGCCCCTCATTCTGCATGCACAAGATCCTTTTGGAGATCAATGAAAAAAAGTCCATAGAACACCAACGAAGGCTCAACCCAATAATGAAGGAGATGGTAAAGAAGGAAATCATCAAGTGGCTAGATGTTGGAATTATTTACCCCATATCAGACAGCTCCTGGGTGAGTCCAGTCTAATGTGTTCTGGTGCACACTGTCGTAGGTACACCCAAATTGATACCTTACCTTAAAACTAACCTGTAGTAGTGGGAGTAAGGGTCGATCCCACAGAGACTGGTATTACCTTATGTGATTGAAAAAGGGGGGAATTGATAATTATAAATAAAATCAAGTAGACAATAATGAAAGTAATTAAGAGAAAGTAATTAATGATAAAGACGTTGGTTTCGATTTATATCCACCGTCAAGGGATTACATTGATCATTGGCAACATAATCAATCTGTAATTGAATATCTATCATTGGGGTTCTAACCCTGTTTCTCCTTAAGTCTAGTAAATTAATGACAATCGCACTAATTAAACCCTAATTAACAAGCAATCCTTTAGCATATCGGTAAAACATAACTTGTTAACCGCATGAAGAACTAGAGAAACTGACAGAGCTAAACAAATATAAACACATCGGCTATATCTAATTTAGTTCATCATTCATCATAGGTTCAATGATTTATAATCCAAAATCCTCAAACCTATTTTCCTTAAGAATTGCATAATTGAAGACTTTGTTCAAAACACAATTCAGTGGTAGATTAAGACAGACAATATACTAGTAGGCCTCCTAGCAATCATATGAATAACCATTAAGAAGAAGAACAGATGAATAATCAATACTCAATTCAAATTGAAACAATAAAAACAAATCCAAATCTCACAATGTATGAAAATCCCTTGAGGTTTCAATCTACCTCAACCAACTAAAAAGAACTAGCCACGCAGGGCCATAAGAAAATCAAAAGAAGAATTGAAGAATGTAACTAAGAACTTGGATGATAGATTGAATCCTCTGCTTGCTTTCCTCTCCTTTTATAGATTAACTCCTCCTAATCGAAGTAGGAGTGTTTCTAGGTCGAATCCTGGCCCATCGGGCTTCAATTGGAGTCAAGAAGACCTAAAAATTGTGACTTCAGCAATCTGGTACGGTAGCGAGCGCCGTAGCGTGCTACACGGGCGCTGCAGCGCTACGAGAAGCTTTTGACGGGGCGTCGCGGCGCCTAGGCTAACTCTAGCGCACTCTGGATTTTGATGCTTGGGCGCCGCAGCGCTGGGCATCAGGCGCCGCGGCAACCAATGCTTCTGGGCAACAAATGCTGCGGCGCGCTAAGGAGCGCCGTGGCCCTCAGAACCTGCAATGACGCAGCGTCATGGAGCTCTCTTGTGAGGGCCGCGGTGCCTAAAAAACTCCAGAATTTGCCAATGTGTGAACCTAAAAGTTGTATCTCTATGTCTTTTCTTTCCATAGCCGCTGGAATCACCTTAATCTAATCTAAATTGAAGGAGATATGATAAAATTAGTGACCAAAGGTCAGCGTTCATCCTGCTGCACTGTGATTCTGATTTGCGAGCTCTATAAAGCTATGAAATCTCCTGAATTTGACCAAGTGTTCAACCTAATAGTTGTAGATGATTATGCTATCTTTTGACAGCCACTTGAATCACGTTGATTGGTATTCATAAGAGGGAGATATACTTAAAAAAATGCTGAAAGGTCTGGAATCGCTGCAATGTAGCATTTTTCCATGAATTTCTTATCTTTTGCTTCTCTTTTCTTCTTCCTTTGTTCCTACAACACAAAACACAAAACTAAGCTAATTCCTAATTATATTTTACTTAAATCAAACAAAAAGTAAGTTTAAAGGTATTAATATCATGCTTAATTAAGATCACATCATGTTCCTAAGAAAGGGGGTATAACTGTGGTGGAAAACAAAAACCATGAGCTTATCCCCACCAAGGTTGTGACTGGCTGGAGGATTTGCATGGACTATTGGAGGCTGAACAAAAGCACCATGAAAGATCATTTCCCTCTGCCATTCATCGACCAAATGCTAGATAGACTTGTAGGAAGGGAATACTATTGTTTCCAAGATGGGTATTTAGGGTACAACCAGATTGCTATAGCACCTGAAGATCAACATAAAACCGCATTCACATGTCCCTATGGTACCTTTGCATTTCGAAGAATGCCATTCGGGCTTTGTAATGCTCCAGCAACGTTTCAGTGATGCATGATGGCAATTTTCACAAATATGGTTGAGCATTTTGTGGAAATTTTCATGGATGACTTCCCAGTCTTTAGGGACTCTTTCGACCTATATTTGGGAAACCTTGCTAACGTCTTACAACGGTGTGAAGAAACAAACTTGGTGTTGAACTGGGAGAAATGCCAATTTATGGTAAAAGAGGGGATTGTGCTGGGACATAAAGTTTCTTAAGAAGGACAAGAGGTTGACAAGGCCAAGGTGGAAATCATAGAGAAGCTGCCTCCTCCCACCTCTGTCAAGGGCATTCGAAGTTTCCTTGGTCATGTAGGATTTTATAGGAGGTTCATTAAAGACTTCTCCAAGGTTGCCAAACCTCTATGCAGTTTGCTAGAGAAGGACGTAATTTTCTGTTTTGATGAAAGCTGCATGACAGCATTTTGTGATCTTAAGAAGAAGTTGAGTACAACCCCAGTTATCGTGGCACCAGACTGGACCTCTCCATTTGAGCTAATGTGTGATGCTAGTTGTAATAACCGTAAAATTTAACGAAAAGTTCAAATTAAAGAAATTTTGAATTAAAGAGAGGATTTTTAAAATGGAGTAAGAATCGGTGAAAATAAGTTTATTATTTACATGAATTAAAGAATTACAAAAGAAATATGATAATTTATGTTTTGGCGCGCTATAAGAAAATATAATTTTATTTGTTTAAAAATGATTAGGTTTTGCTAAAAGTAAGTAGATTTTTAATTAAAAGAAGTATTGTGTTGCTTAAAATAATTATACCGGCCTCTAATAAATTTTTATTGTATTTTTAGAAATATTCTTTCTTTTAATATGAATAAAGATATTTATTTTGATATTTGTTTTATTGCGATTTTTATCAAGAAAAATCATGATTTAAGAGTTCAACTAAAGGTTTATGAGAATGTAAATTTTTAGAAATGTTTGGGATATTTTAGGATGAAAAATGGAATTTATATTAATTTATATAAAAGAAAATCCTATTATTTAATTATTAAATAATTATTATTATTATTATTATTATAAAAAGTAAATAAATAAATAAATGAAAGGGGAAGGGGAAACGAGGACGGAAGGCAAAATGTTCGGGAGAAAAAAAACGGAGAGAAGGAATAGTAGTGAATAGTGAGTGAATAGTAACATCCAACTTTATCTCTCGATCTAGAGTGTCTATGGTCTTCTGATCTCAAAACTGAGAGTGCTACTGGATTCAGGGCGAAAAATACTTTAGTTTTGACCGCTCAGTTTTTCAAATTCACCGTTCAGTTGCTGTATATCTGAAGTAGAAAATCTTCACAAAAGGTAAATCTTGAAACTCTTACTTAGAGACTTCCAATTGGAAATCTGACACTGTAGATGAATTCAGAAGCTAGATAAACCTTAGGATAGGAGTTTTTTTGGTCATTTGGTAACTTTTTATGTGGCGATGAATTGTGTTTTTTTGCGTGAATTGTGGCAGTGAATAGTAATTCCGGTGGTGAATAGTGCGGTGAATAGTATTTTCTGCGCGGTGAATAGTGACCAAACTCCCGGAGTCATTTTCAAGGTTTTTGGACCCTCCAGACACGTTTTTTAAGCTTATTTGTTCAAATTCAGACTTGAAAAAGAACATTTTAGGGCTATCCAATTTGGAGCCCTACTCAGTGAGTAGATAACTCTTTCTATAACTTGCCCTATACTCTTCTTGAACTTTAATTGTATAATTAATTATGTTTACAAGTAATTTATGCTTTTATATGTATCTGAAATGGATTAAGGTATCTAGAATTGATTACTATCGGAAATATAGTTCAAGAAGAGTATGATTTTGCAAATGAGAGTGTTGAACTCATTGAATATGTGATATTGTATACGACGCATTGTTTTATAATGTTATTTGATTGCCTTGGAGAAAGGGAATATATAAATATGTGATAAACCCTAAATGGGTAATTTATAATAGATGAATTTTGAAATATATTGAACATGCGATTTTTACATATATTTTTCTTTATATGGAAAATGAAAAATGTTATGCACATGATATTGATATGTTTGCCTTGGATTTGGACATCTATATGTGATTCCCAGATTGGGAAGTTTTGACAGAGGAATGTACTGAGATTGAAAGCTCTGTTTTGAATGATATGTAAAGTTATAAGTTGCCGAATATAATTGAATGGCAAGCATAAAGCTCATGGCGAGTTGTTTGATAATTATGCATTGCATTTGATAGATGTGCACTTTTATACATTTATATATATATATATGTATTGATGAATATTAACGGGTTATATGGCTAGAGATGGTATTGTGAATGAGGTTTTAGTGGTAATGTGAGGAGGCAGAAGGGTGATGAACTCACATTCCCTGATTACCTATTGTGATTATGACAGTAGTAATGTGAGGAGGGAGAAGGGTGATGAACTCACATTCCCTGTTGACCTATTGAAGTTGTAGTCAGTGGTAATGTGAGGAGGCAGAAGGGTGATGAACTCACATTCAATGTTTATCTATTGAGTATATTGAAAGTTGTGACATACTTGAACATTATATAAAAAGAATGAATTTTTAATGCATATTAAGTTTGATTTAAGATCATATTGTATTATATGTGGTTACAGATATTCGAATGTGATTTGAACTGAGAAAATTTGAAAATGCGGGTCCCATATAGATGTATCTCTGAATTGTGATTTTCAATGTGATAAGTTTAAAAAATAAAGAGTACATTCATATGTTGACCTGAGAGGTTATATGAGGTATTGTCTGCTCACTGAGTTGTAAAACTCACCACACGTGGTTGACATATTTTTAGATAAAGACCCAGAGTTTGGTCCTGTAACTTCTTGATCGACTAGGTGTCGTACTTCTGTGGTGAGCCTAAATTGTTTCTTGGCTCTCAGTATTTACAAATGTAATATAAATGTACTCTAGAGTTGCTCTGAACGTCACATGCAGGATCCTTGCTTCTGTTGTACTCTGATGTATATGTACTTGATTTGTATATGGTATCTATATGGAAAAAACCTATTTGTATATGTTTCCTTGATAAAGGATTGGGATATTTATGTTTATGGAAAATATATGTTCATAATATACGTGTTTCACATGCCCTAAAATTAGGGGCGTGACACTAGTGAAGCAGCATTAGGAGCTGTCCTCGGGCAGCGTAGGAACAAGCTGTTTCATTCTATATATTATGCAAGCAAAACACTGCAAGGGCCCTAGCTAAACTACACAGTGACAGAGAAGGAGTTGCTTGCAATAGTTTTCGCCTTTGAAAAATTCAGATCATATCTGGTAGGAGCAAAAGTGATAGTGCACACAGACCATTCTGCCACCAAACACCTAGTTAAAAAAAAGGATTCCAAGCCCAGGGTCATTCGGTGGGTGCTTTTACTTCAGGAATTCGACCTGGAGATCAGGGATAGAAGGGGAACTGAAAATCAAGTGGCAGACCATCTCTCCAGACTGGAAGGGGATAGTTCAGGAGCAGATGAAATTAACGAGAGATTCCCAGATGAACAACTCAAACTCTTATCCCAAGATGGCGTGCCATGGTATGCTGACTATATAAATTACCTTGTGAGTGGTATGCTCCCACCAAATTTGATGTTACAACAAAAGAAGAAATTTCTGCATGAGGTGAACTCATACTACTAGGATGAATCGTACCTCTTCAAGCAATGCGCTGATCAGATGATAAGAAGATGCATCCCCAGCAAAGAGATGGAGCAAATCTTACAGTAATGCCATGCTTCCCACTATGGAGGCCACTTTGGAGGAGTGAGGACCGCAAACAAGGTACTACAGGCTGGGTTCTACTGGCCTTCTCTATTCAAGGACTCCCACTCCTTCGTGATGCAATGCGACCGGTGCCAGAAGATAGGAAATATATCTAGAAGACATGAAATGCCACTAAACAACATCCTAGAGATGGAACTATTTGATGCGTGGGGAATAGATTTCATGGGCCCATTCCCTTCGAGTTTTGGGAATCAATACATCCTAGTAGCCATAGACTATGTCTCAAAATGGGTGGAAGCAAGTGCATCTCAAACTAATGAGGCAAGGGTGGTGACCAAATTTCTGAAGAAAAACATCTTTACAAGGTTTGGAACCCCCAAAGCCATCATCCTGGAAAAAACAGTAGGCCTCACGAGGAAGAATTGGTCCTCGAGGTTGGATGATGCATTATGGACCTATAGAACAGCCTATAAAACGCCACTAGGTATGTCACCATAAAAGTTGGTGTTTGGGAAAGCTTGTCATCTACCAGTAGAACTAGAGCATCGAGCATATTGGGCAGTGAAGAAGCTAAACCTGAATCTGGAAGCTGTTGGTGAGAAAAGGATGTTGCAGCTAAATGAGTTGGATGAATTCCGTGGTCAGGCTTATGAGAACGCCAAACTATATAAGGAGAAAGCAAAGCAATGGTATGACAAGAAGATATAACCAAGGAACTTTGATGTGGGACAGAGAGTACTGCTGTACAACTCTAGGCTGACCTTGTTTCCTGGGAAATTGAAATTTCGTTGGTTTGGTCCCTTTCGCATTAGTAAGGTTTTCCCTTTTAGAACTGTTGAACTGGAAGAAGAAAAGGAAGGGAGGACATTCAGGGTTAACGGACAAAGAGTCAAGCACTATCTAGGAGGTGATGTGGATAGACAGTACACCTCAATCCATCTGCAAGAGGGATGAACAGGGAAGAAGTCAGGTTGTTGACTCTAAAACAAGCGCTCATGGGAGGCAACCCATGTTTCAATTTGTTGATTAATTTGACAGTTTTTAGATAGCTTAAATCGTGAATCTAATAGCATTTGTGTTTGTTACACAGGTTAAGAAACATAGCAGTCTGCAGGCTAGTTCTTGCTTTGCTGCAGCAAAACTATGTAAAAGTTAGTATTTGCTTTGATATAGCAAGATTTTGAGCAAGTCACCTCTGCTGCAGCAAAATCATAGGCAAGCCAGTTTTTGCTGCAAAAGTTACTGCAGCAAATGTGTTCAGCCCTAAATAAAGGAGTCCCCCTCTATAAAAAAAAAAGAGTTGTCAAAAGTAAAAAGGGGGGGGGGAAATTGGCAGAAACCCATAAGTCACGAACCCACGTCCCTACCCCCCTCATTACACCTCTGCAACTCCCTCAACTCCTTCACCTTCCAAGACCTCTCTTATTCTCTCAACCCCTGCAGTTACTGGAGCCCCCTTCGTACCAGAAGACCTACATTTCCTAGCCCCCACAACCAACAATGCCAAGGATTAAGACGATGGCAAGGAAGACGAGCAAGGTGAAGAAATTCACCTCAGAGGAGAGTAAGTAGAGACACACTGAAGAAATCCTGCTGCGAAGTTTCTGTACAGAGAAGGGTTTCACCTTCACCAAAATGGAGGATTTGGGACTACCAATGTACGTTGCAATTGTGGTCAAGCAGAGGGGATGGGAAACTTTTGGCAGTCACCCGCGAACTACCTTCATCCCTCTGGTAAGGGAATTCTATGCTAACTTTTCGCAAGACGACAAGAAGTTGGCAAGAGTCAGGGAGACTAGGGTTCGATTCGACCAAGCCTCCATTCACAAGGCTTATAATCTGTCAGATGAGGAAGACAAATACGAAGAATATCTAGAGGCTCTGAAGGACCAAGACTAGGACGCAATGCTCACCCAGGTGTGCATCCCAGGTACCACCTGGGACAGATCTCCACAAGGTGCCACCACCATCAATTGAGTCTCCTTGGTACCTGCAGCGAAGGTGTGGTACCACTTTCTCAAAACTCGCCTTTTGCCTTCCACACATGGGCAAACGGTGAGCAAGGACAGGGTAGCAATGGTCGATGCTATCATCTCGGGTCAGCCTATTAAGGTGGGCAAAGTTATCAGTGAATAAATCAAAGTGTATGCCAACTGGAGAAAGGGAAGCTTACTCTTCCCTTCCCTTATCACTCTGCTGTGCCAGAATAGTCGAGTGCCAATCTCAATTGACGAGGAGGCACTTAAGGGGGGCAGCCCCATTACCAGCATCACCATTGCCCAGATTATCCAAGAGAAAGCTACTCCAGACCCACCAGCTGCGCCACAAGCACCTCCACCCATAGCAGAACAAGTTGCATCCACTTCGGCCCCTCACCCAACAGACTGGACTTTACAACTCTTACTCCGGCAACAAAATACAATCTTGAAGCAGTAATCTTTACTCCTCAAGAACCAACACACCTTCTAGTAGTATCAATAGTAGAAGGACCTTGCCCTCCAGAGAACACTGGAGCAAAATTTTTGGCAATTCTACCCTTTCCCAAAATTCCCCTCAGACATACTGCACTACACGCCTGGAAAAGAGCAGGGAACCCCAGAACGTCATTCAAAAGGGGGCCAAGAGTCTCAAGACTCCTCCCATAGCCAAGAGCAACAGCATTTCCCACCACAGCCTCATGAGGCCATGGAGTCTTCGAGGGATGATGAGCCTCTAGCAAAGAGGGCAGCTACCATCAAGAAGGGGAAGGGTAAACTCCAGAGCCCGTAAAGATCAACACAACGAAGGAGTGGACTCTAAAGCTCCTCAAAGTCGTCTGGGGGTCAATGCCCCTAGGGTGCTACAGCATCCCTGTAAGCACCCTCAGGATGTTCTCTTATCTCATATTTCCTCTATGCTGCGTTTAGAATTTCTTTTACTCTGCTCCTGTTTTTGATTGGTGTCTCTTATGGTTTTGGCAATTTAATCAGCAGTGGGGACACTGCTCATCATTAAGTTTGGGGGGGTGTGATATAAATCACCTAAATATTTTACTGTGGCATCTGCTGGGGAATTGAATTAGTATTGTTTTAGTTATTGCTGTAGTGTTTGCTGAAGCATATGTTGGACTTGGACTTGTTTGATTTGGGTTTCTGTTTACTCGTGCTTTCGCTTATTTGTGCTTCTGCCTGACTGTGTTAGATAAGACTATACTATTACTTGCTGTTTTCTGTCTTACTGTCTGGTTTAGATATATATATATATATATATATATATATATATATATGAAAAAAGAAGAAGAGGAAATGTAGAGAGAGATGAGTATACACATTTCATAACCTGCTGTAGTTCTGGGATACTCCATGAGGAGGATTGGGAATTTCACTAAAAACCAAAATAGAAGATTTGCACACTTACCTAATGACACACAAAACCTTCTTCTAATGAGCACAGGATCATGGGCAGTTTGTCAAGAGAAATTTTGTGATTTTTCAGAAATTAGACTTAAGTTTTTAGAGCAAATATTAAGAGTCTTCTGTGGAATTATGAAAGAGGCATAAGCTTATTGTCAGAAAGGCTTAAATTTGGGGGAAAGTGGAAGAAAAGAGAGAAATTTGGACACTCCAATTCCTCTGTAGTCCCTTAGTAACCAGGGTTATGCATGAGCCCCATGTGTACCCTTGCGTAAAATAGGGACATAGAGTATGAGTGGGATGCTACTTAAGGGTGATAAGGCTGAGTAACCAGGTGCCTACACCTTACATGTTGGCATTCGCGTCAAAAGGCACTAATGACCTCTGCTAGAATAATATCTATGGAAAAAAAAAAGAGGGAAGAAGAAGGAAGAGAGAAAGGAAATCAGTGAGCTACCCCCATATTTGTTGCCTTGATTGTGCCTATAAAGTATGCCAACTTGTCCTAAGTAAGGACACTCGATATATTAGCATGAAAATCTTAGGAACTCTGGCTGAGCTTGACCCAAGTGGCTCTTGGAGAAACTGTCAATGTCACACACACAACTTCAAAGAAGGTTTTGGTTGTCATTGGGAAGAAGGCTTGTGGTGTTCCTTATATGGAAACAATCCTGAGGGTTGAGAGCTAGCAGCAGGACCATATGTAATTATGCAGGAGAGAAGGGTTGGAATTAATTAGAAGAGGTGTGGTGAACAGAATAAATTGCTTGGGGACAAGCAACCCTTTAAGTTTGGCGGCATTTGATAACTTCAATTTATTGCAGTTTTTATGTTCTTTCCGAGTGTGTTTACTGTGCTGTTTTGATTTATTAAGCACTTTTATTTCCGAATTTAATTGAATGTGATGACTCCCTTAGATACAATATCATCCACCTTATTTGTTGTAAAAATTTAGTATGCATATGCAGCAATCATGGCAGCAAACCGAGTGATATTGAGTGAGTTGGGCCCTTTTAATACGATGCACTGAATCTGTTTGATATAGTGCAGGTGGCAGAGGAGTAGAGTTGTGCAGTAGGTGCAGCCACCACCTAGCAAGAGAAAGTTGCAACCAACTGACACTACAGGCTGATGGTTGGTACAGAACGGCCTCCACTACTAAAAGTGGAGAAAACGGCTGCACGCAAAGATACTGGCTGAAGAGCAGGGAGAATGTCAGCAAAACCAGGCCACTTTACTAGGACTACAAGGCCTGACTATAAAAAGCGCAGAAAGCAGAGGCACGGGGAGGATACTATGGTGGGGAGAAAGAAAATATAGAGAGAGAGAAAGAACCCAAAAATCCCTGACGGGAAAGGGTTGTGAGAAATACCTCAGCCTAGGGTGCACTGATGTTGCATGGTGAAGCATTAGGGCACGAAAGAGTCTGCAGTTCCAAAATTTCCTTGATCCCTGTTGTGATTGGAAACTAAATCTGTTGTTTTATTGTTAGTTGTATCACTTGGGATGCATACTAGTACTTTTCTGATATCTGTAACCAGTGTAGCTATGAGGCTGGGCTAGTTTCCAGCTAGGGTTGTAGAAGGGTTGTAATGAACACATGCACATTTTTAGTATCAATGAATTGTTGCAGCATTGCTATAACATTCAACTATGTGTATATTTTAATTTCCTCTGATAACGGAAGTTTGATAAAGGAAGATTAAGGCCAATATTCTCTTGGAAGGGTAGTGGAGGTTGGAAAAAGAGTTGAATGTGTGGGGTCAGCCAATATAGGGATATATGGTACCTCATTAGCCCAATAGTTAGACTTCATGCACAATTCGGGGGTTAGGATTGATGCAGGGATGTGTGTCTGAACCCCAGAATTGCAGGGAATGGAAGTTTGGAAAGACCCCATTCAAGAATAAACTTGGCACTGAGAAAATTGCTGCAGCAATCCCTAGAGCAAATATGAGTGCAGTATTTCATGGCAACCCTGAAGCAACCCTAGACCACCTAATATCATCTTCTTTTACTCCCTAGTACCCCTCATCTTAATTATAGTCGTATTCAGTTGTTCTACCTCTATATAAATTTTGTGAACCAACTTATTTTTGCTACAACATTTCACACGTCAAAATTTTCTATAATAGTTTTAGTTCACTCCTTGTTGGACGATACTCACTCATCATTTTATTACTTGGTCACGACACATGCACTTGCGTTTTGACATTGCATTCATTCTTGCAATACCACCACTTCTACCCAAAAATCCTTAGACAAAAGTGTTATGTTCATCCATTTTGCAACTTCATTATGTTGTGGTGGTTTTCGAATTGTGTAATGTTCCATTATTCTTTAATTTTCACATAACTCATTAAACTGCCCATCATAGAATTCTATATCTTTGTTGGTTCTTTAGTGCTTAATTTTCTTTCTAGTCTAATTTTCAATAAGGGTTTTCCACTTCTTGAAGATAAGGAAAACTTCATTCTTGTGCTTTTAAAAATATAGCTAAACCTTTTTTGAAAAGTCATCGGTGAAGGTTAATAAGCATCTAGCTCCACTCTTTGACAAAATAAGTGCAGGACCTTAGATCATAATGGATGTAGTCAACTGTGCCCTTGGTCCTGTAAGTGGCAATACTAAACTTGACTCTAGTTTGTTTTCCATAGACACAGTGTTCACAAAAGTCAATTTTCCTAATCTTATGACAATTTAGGAAGCCACGCTTACTCAAAGTAGACATCTATGTTTCACTTATATTCCTTAAACTCAAATGCCAAAAACGAGCAGTGCCTAAATATGGATTAGATGATGAGATAGATATAGCACTAACTATTGTGCTACCTTGAAGTAAATAGAGGTCATTGACCAATCTCCCTTTGATCACTATAAGGGCGTCACGTGAAACTTTCAAAACTCCACCTTTTGCATAATACTTATAACCTTGGGAATCAAGAGTACTCAATGATGTAAGATTTTTTCTTCAAATCCAACACATGCCGAACATTAGTCAAAGTTCACACAATATTGTTATACATCTTGATTTGTACTGTATCAATGCTAACAACTTGACAAGAAATATTATTTCCTATAAGGACAACACCACCAATAACTAATTGGTAGGAAGAGAACCAATCTTGATTTGGACACATGTGGTATGAGTAGCCTGAATCAAGAACCCAATAATTACTAAATAAGTTGGTTGATATTGTGAGAACATCAGCTTCTTCAATGTATTAAACAGTCGTACTAGTTACATTGCTAGTGCTTGGAGCACCATTTGCGATCTCTTTTTTCTCTTTGAGCTATAAACATTGCTCCTTCTAGTGTTCTTCCTTCTTGTAGTATCAATATTTGCCTTTTCATGATTTCTACTTTTATCTTGACTTGCCTCAATTCCCATTCAAGCCTTTCTCTTTATTCATATCTTGAGCAATCAGACCTCTAGCTGGATCTTCACTCCAATTTTAAAAAACCATTTTCTTTAACTCATGAGAGTTTAATTATGTTTTAACATATTCCAAACTAAAGGCGTTTCTTTTATAGATTAGGGTGTTAAAAAAATGCTCCAATAAAGAAGGTAGAGAACATGATAAGACTAATGCTTGAAGATCATCATCAATTTTCACATCAATATTTTTTAGATCTAGAACAATTTTTTTGAACTTGTAAAGATGGTCTCTTATAGGCATGCCTTCTATGATCCGATAAAGCTAATTGGAGAGGGACTTTTTCATACTTAGAATTTCTAATTTAACCCATAATTTTGTCATTGATGTCTCATCTACAACTTCCTATAAAACTTCATATACATGAGATAGTTGAATAGCATTGATTACGTATGCCAAGAGTTCATCTTATTCTTCATTGAACAATTTTTCTTACAAAGCCTTTCTTTCTTCTAGCACCTTTAGTAGCTCTTGTTGCACTAAAGGAATGTAGTTTTACAATCCAAAGGCTAAAATCATTCTTGCTGTTGAATTTTTTTTATCGTAAAATTTTCCACTATTACAAAAAGGATCCACTACTATAATGCTAGTTTGGTGGAATTTGGAGACCCAAATAGGAAATTAATGGGAAAAATAATGAGATAAAATAACAAATGCAAAAATTAATATTGTTTGTCTTTCAGCCTACATCCATAGGCAAAGATGGCAACCAAATCTTCACTAAAGGAAACAAATAGAGAAGACAAAAGTGGCTTGACTATATTGAAAAATAACCCATACTTGGATACACCCAAAGATGTCTTTCAATACTTTTCTCAATAGTGTATACACACACTTGATCACTCATAAAACACTTACACACTTTGCTTTACACCACTAAATTGTTGTTATGTGTAGTGTTCACAAAACAATGCTCTACAATTTGTAACATCCCTAATTTTATTTCATTTATTAATAAAGGTACATAAATATTTAATATAACATCCATAATTTCGTTTCTTTTATTAATAAAAGGCACATAAATAATTAATTAAGGAAATAAAATTTATTAGACAATTTTTAGATATCTAAGAAATATGATCCTTAGAAATTCTTCACCTTATGTGTATGCAAAGAAAATGTTTCTAACATTAAGGGAATAGATAAAGAGAAAAAACCTAATAGGAAAAATTAGAAATAACATACTAAAGAGAGGCAAAATTCTTCGGTAAGGAAGATAATTTTTTGTGAAGTAAATAAAGGTCTTAAAATTTCAAAAAGATTGGATTAGGGTACTTTTTTCTAATTCAAGAACTAGAGTTACTAAGTTTAACATCTCCACCTATAAATTGGGCTTTCACCTATGGACACTTCATATAGAGTTTTTTTCACTTCACATGAATTTTTAGCAAGTCAATAGGATAGCCCACGTAAGAAATAAAACATAGACTTGGACTAAGATATAGACGTTGGACCGATAGCCCAAAAATTATGAAAATGTGACCAAACATTATTTCATCCAAAGCAAAGGAAATGGATAAGAATGAGCTCAAATCCAAGAAGGAAAAATAACAATCATGTGAGGAAATAGTAATGTAATAATAATCAAAATTAAGTCTCATGGCATTAAGACAAAACATCTATATCCTACATCCATAATTTCAACAAGTAGGTATTAATACATGGCTTTAGGACAAAACATCTATATCCTATATTCATAATTTCAAAAACTAGGTAATAATACATAGCATTGTGACAAAACATCCTTATCCTGCATAAATAATATCAGCCAAGTAAGGGAGATTCAAGGGCTGGAAATTTGCCACCTAAAAAGGAAAACCTATCATACTTGATTAAGACAAAAGAAAAAGGGAATGAATACCTAAATCAAAGGGACCTTGTCCCTTGTCTTAAGAACATTTTAACATGATTTACAAAATAAAAATCTCCTTTTGCTATGCATTTCTTGACTAAGGGAGAGGAAGAAAAGAACATGAGTTGTTTTTTCCCAAAAAACAACCAAGTGCATCCTAATTGTGATAAGGTACACCCATAGTTTATTTAAGCAAAACCCACCCTTATAACATTATAATTTTGTCCAAGTGATGGAGAGGAAAAACATAAGTAAGGTAGTGGGAGGAAAGGAGAGAAAGAGAGGAAGAAAGAGGAAGGAGAAGTCTAGAGGACTAAGTACTCAAGGTAAGTTAGCTTAATCTCCACTTGAATCTATCTTTCTTCTTCATTCTTGGGGTTCAAAAACTCAACCTCCTTCTCTTATTTAAGCTGCTATAAAAGCTAAAGGAAGGGAGAAATCTTGCTACTTCCTTCAAGAGGAAACAAGAAAAAGAATTCACTAAGTGATCTAGGGAGATTTGTACGTAGGTTTAACAATATTTTTTTTAAAAGCTTTGAAATTAGAAACAGTTATATGGGATTTTGATCCTAGAACTTTGATGAAATTTACTATATTTTTTACTTGGATGATTGGACATGGATGTTGCTATATCATGTTACATGTTGATCTTACAAGTGATGTATGTTTGAATACTTAGGTTAGTGTGAAAATTTCTATATAAGTATAGCTATAGGTGAAAAATTTTAAGATTTTTATGCTGCTATTTTGTATATTTAAATGTGGTGAAAAATTGATGAAATATGATTAGATGTAAATTAAGAAGAAAATAGAAGATGACTGATAACTGCAATTTATTGCAGTTTTTATGTGCTTTTCCAGTGTGTTTACTATGCTGTTTTGATGTATTAAGCACTCTTATTCCCAGATTTAACTGAATGGGATGACTCCCTTAGATACAATATCATCCACCTTGTTTTCTATAGCAATTTAGTAAGCATATGTGACAAATCATGGCAGCAAACCGAGTGATATTGAGTGAGCTGGCCTTTTTTTTAATACGAGGTACTGATTCTGTTTGATATGGTGCATGTGGCAAGGGAGCAGAGCTGCGCAATAGGTGCAGTCACCACCTAGCAGGAGAAAGCAACAACCAACTGACACTGCAGGCTACTGGTTGAGTTGGTGCAGAAGGGCCTCTACTACTGAAAGTGGAGAAAAAGGCTGCACGCAGAGATGCTGGTTGCAGAGCTGGGAGAATGTCAGCAGAAACCAGGCCACTTCACTGGGACCACAAGGCCTGACTATAAAAAGGGCAGGAAGTATAGGCATAAGAGGAGGAGATACTACGGGGAGGAAGAAGAAAAATACAGAGAGAGAGAGAGAACCTTAAAATCCCTGGTGGGAGAGGATTGTGAGAAACACCTCATCCTAGGGTGCACTGACATCGCATGGTGAAGCATTGGAGCACAGGATAGTCTGCAATTCCAAAATTTCATTGATCCCTGTTGTGATTTCTACTTTTTTAGCAGGAAACTGCATCTGTTGTTTTATTGTTATTTGTATCACTTGGGATGCATACCAATACTTTTCTGATATCTGTAACCAGTGTAGCTATGAGGCTTGGCTAGTTTCCAGCTAGGGTTGTAATGAACACATGCACATTTTTAGTATCAATGATTTGCTGCAGCATTGTTGTAACATTCAACTGTGTGTATATTTTAATTTCCCCTGATAACGGAAGTTTAATGGAGGAAGATTAAGGCCAATATTCACCTGGAAGGGTAATGGAGGCTGGAAAAAGAGTTGAATGTATGGGGTTAGCCAATATAGGGATATATGGTTACCCCATTAGCCCAATAGTTGGAGCTTCATGCACAATTCGGGGGTGAGGATTGATGCAGGAATGTGTACCTGAACCCCAGAATTGCAAGGAATGGAAGTCTGGAAAGACTCCATTCACGACTGAACTTGGCACTGAGAAAATTGTTGTAGCAATCCCTAGAGAAAATATGAGTGCAGTAGTTCATGGCAACCCTGAAGCAACCCTAGACCACCTAATATCATTTTCTTTTACCCCCTAGTACCCCTCATCTTAGTTATAGTTGTATTCAGTTGATCTACCTCTATTTAAATCTTGTGAACCATCTTATTTCTGCTACAGCATTTCACACAACATAATTCGCTATAATAGTTTTAGTTCACTCCTCGTGGGACGATACTCACTCATCACTTTAATACTTGGTCACGGTACGTGCACTTGCGTTCTGACATTGCATTCATCATTGCAACACCAACAAGTTTTTTGCGCCATTGCCGAGGAGTGTCAACTTGAAAATTATTATTAGTTACTTGACTGTGTGAAGTGTTTTTAGTCACATCTATTAGTCACTCTGGTGTCTTGTTGAACAGGTAACATAGTGCATGAGCCGGGTTGACAAGGAGCTTCTGCCTCTAGATCTAGAGATAGAAAGAACGCTTTTAAGAAGAAGGAGAGAACAATTAGAACCTCACCAGCAGGCAGAAATGGCCAATCAGAATGGTGCAGACAACATGGATGACAGAGATAGGGTCTTAAACATTTATGTTCAACCAAAACTGAATGGGTTGAACCCGAGCATTGTGAGACCAGAAATCGAGGCTCTTTATTTTGAGCTCAAGCCAGTAATGTTCCAAATGCTGCAGACTGGAGGCCAGTTCAGTGGAATGCCTACAGGGGACCCTTACCTTCAATTGAGAGTATTCATGGAAGTCATGGATGCTTTCAAAATGAATGGGGTAACAGAAGAAGTGCTTAGGCTGAAACTGTTCCCTTACTCATTAACAGATCGAGCAAGAGCGTGGTTGAACTCTCTGCCACCCGACTCTATTGCTAACTGGAGTTATTTGGTAGAGAAATTTTTGCTAAAATACTTCCCGCCCACCAAGAACGCTAGATTGAGGAATGACATCACATATTTCCAGCAATTGGAAGGTGAATCATTGTATGAGACCTGGGAGAGGTGTAAAGAGCTATTACGGAGATGCCCCCATCATGGAATGCTTTATTGCATTAGATGGAGACCTTTTACAATGGCCTTAATGCTCAAACCTGCACCATAGTGGATGCAGCAGCTAATGGGGCACTATTGTCCAAAACATATAATGAAGCGCACGAGCTGCTCGAAAGGATGGCCAGCAACAACTATCAATGGCCAATGGACAAAGTTTCAACTGGAAAGAAAACAATGGGCATGCATGAAGTGAGTGAAGTCACTTCTCTCACAGTCTAGTTAGCTTCGCTAGTTAATGTCTTAAAGAACCAGCAATTGACCTGCCCTCAAGCAGCTAATGCAGCCCAGGAGAATGGACCTTCTTGTGTCCTGTGCAATAAACCCCATCTATTTGAAACTTGTCCCTCAAACCCATAATCAGTGTGCTATGTGGGAAATATGAATCGTAATAACAATCCTTACTTCAACATGTATAACCCAGGATGGAGGCAACACCCCAATTTTTCCTGGAGTAATTATGGTATGGGACAAGGGAGCAACTCTGCTCCATAAAAACTACAGACCCCCTATGGTTTTCAGCAGCAAAGGCAGCAGCCTAGTGAAACCCCCACTTTATTGGAATCCCTGCTGAAGGAATATATGGCAAGAAATGATGCTCTGATCTAGAGTCAAGCGGCCTTATTACGGAATCTGGAAACCCAAGTGGGAAAGCTTGCCAATGAACTAAAAAGCAGACCTCTAGGGACACTTCCAGGCAATACTGAAGTCCCTAAGAGAGAAGGGAAAGAGCACTGCAAGGCTATAGCCCTGAGAAGCAGAAAGGTGGTGGAAGCACCAAAAGTAAGAGGACAGGACCAGAGAGACTCCATAGTATCCATGGAGAAGAAGAAGGACAAGCAGAAGCAAGAGGAGGAGGTAAGTGAGGAAGCAGTCATCTCTGGAGAAAATGTTGCATCTTTGCCACAGCAAAATACTGCAGTTTTGCCTTCCCCCCTTAAAGAAATTCGGTCCCTGAATTTCATCACCATAGTTACAGATAAATACTGACCTCATTGTTCAAATAAATGTAGATATCTTATGCGTATATCCTCCTTTCTTTCCTAAGTAGCTTCCTCAGAAGAGTGATTTTTCCATATCACCATCACTGTAGGTATTTCTTTTGACCGCAACTTCTTTACTTGTCTGTCCACTACTGCTACTTGTTGTTCCTCATAGGTTAAATCTTCTTGTAATTAAATCTGTAGACATTGTATAACATGTGTTGGATCCGGTAAATATTTTTGTAGCATAGACACATGAAAAACTGGATGAACATTACCCAATTCAGGTGGTAAAGCAAAATGATAAGCTACCGGACCGATCTTATCAAGAATTTCAAATGGTCCTATATACCGAGGGTGTAACTTCTATTTCTTTCCAAATCTCATTACCTCTTTCATTGGTGAGTCCTTCAAGAATATGTGGTCACCAACTGATAATTTCTAGTGCTCAACATTCATGGTTCTTATAGACTTTTGACCAGTATTGAATTGTTTGTCTTTCTTTTCTAATCAATTTTACTTTATACAAAGGATTCAACATATTGTATATATATATATACACAAACATATAAGGAACTCTTAAACCATTGAGTATCTCCTTCCTTTATATCCTCAAGCTCGCATGCATATATCTATAAGTCGATATTAGAAAACATACACATAAAAGAACATCTTTACACCCATATTAGGTAACTATCTTTTCTTATTCTAGTCTTCTATCAAGTCATCTTTAATTCTCACTTGTCAACATCATCCCATGAATATCATCATCTTAATCTATCATATCCAAAACCATCTCATTCTAACTTATATCAATCTCTTTTAATTCATCCAATTATTTCAAGAATCCCAACAATTACTCATACATAAATTCTCAATTTCAACATAATTCACATCCTAGATACTAGATTCGATTTAGGATAATATAAACCTTTAACACAAATATCTTGATCACTTACATTATTTTCAGACATCATTCTCAGAATATTCTCCATATTTCCAAATTAAAAGTTCAAAGATTAATTTAAATCCTAGTTCTCATATTTTCTTCATCAAAAACTTCAACACCACCAATATTCTTGATTACCTTCATCAAAATACCATAAGGCCATCATCCGTCCATTCCTTACAAACTTTTTATTACCTTAACCTACTAACCATTTGGACACCATAATAACTGAGTTTCAAAGAAAATAATTTAACTTTTCTTGTAATGAGGGAAAAGAACTTTGCTTTTAATGCCAATTATTAACGTAGGACAATACAGTCGAAAATGTGGCATATTTAATAGAGAATGGTGCCAAAATAGGAAGTCAAAAATTTGGACAAAGATAAAATTAAAATCGGTAGCCGTAATTTTTGAAAATCTGTAAACAAAACTTAGCTGTTATTTCGGCAAAAATTGGTGGCCGCAAGTTTTAAATATATGTGTCAAAATCTACTTTAAATCTGTTGGTATTCAGTGAAAAGATAGCACATGGAAAAAGAAACATTTAGGAGCTTATAAAAGTCTGTGAAAATCAAAGAATACATAGTTAACTAGTAGGATGTAGTTGATTGCTTCAAAATATATGTAATCAATCAACTGTAAAATAACCAATCTAAATTAAAATTTCTCAGAATAGCTAATCGATTTAATAATACCGATAGTCGATTGGCAAGAACATTGAGAAAACAAGAAAAATAATTTAATTGTCCCTATTCAATAATTATTTGGTTTGCATCTTCACTTTTTTTTTACAATGTGTAACGCCCCCAATTTACGTTACGTAAAATAAACATTTTTTTTTATTTTCTGCAATCAGATATTTTCCATAAAGATACATAATTCAATTCTTTATCATAGGAATAGATACATATAGGATCTCTCATGTATACACAATATACAGACCAAGTCTATAAACATCAAAGTACAGCAGAAACGAGGATCCTGCCTGTAGCGTTCAAAGCACTCTAGAATACAAACCCAGTATAATTCAAAGACCGTGAGTCTTGGAAGTAACGTAGACTCACCCAGAGAATATATCACTTATATGCTGAATCAGACTCTGATATTCTTATCTGAAAAATATGGAAATGTCGTGCAGTGAGTTTGACAACTCAGTGAGCAAATAATTTCTCCTATGACCTCTTAGGTTAGCATATGGATGTATTTATATTTTAAAATGTGTCACATAGAAAATACAGTTCAGAAGTACATTCATATGGGACCTGTATTTCAAATATTATCAAATCAAAGGATATTCAGATATCCAAAACCTTATACACAATGGTATGATCATTAAACAAATGTTGTTATGCTCAGTTGTATAAGCTATAGTAAAATATTAAGATTTAGAGATAAAATCATTACTTTTAATGCACCTGCCTCACTCGGCAATCTGGTCAATGCAATGAAAATATAACTCATTTTCTATACGCATAGTGACCTCGACCCTAGTCACAATAAGTGATCAGGGAATGTGAGTACATCACCCTCCTGCCTCCTCACATTATCACTGTCACCCGGTTGGAGCGGCTCTCCACCAGCTCACTCAGGCTAAGAGGGCGTCCCCTATTCGGTACCGTCACAAGCCAAACAACCAGCCGATATTCATCAATACATATATATACATGTAAAATTATCAAGCAACTCGCCATGAGCTTTTTTCTTGCCATTCAATCTCATTTATAATATGACATGCATCATTTTCACAAGTATATAGCTTTACAAATCAATGCATCATGCACATAATATTCACTTTATCAAATAATGATAAATACCTTTAAAACCACATATTCAATGAGTTCCACAATTCGTTTCAAAAACCATACTCTTCTTGAACAATGTGCCAGTTCGTAAGCAAAATAAATAGTTTAACACATTTCAGATATTTATGATAGCATAAATAATTGTAAACAGAAACAGTTATATATTTATAGTTCAATAAGGGCACAGGGTAAATCATAGAAAGAAGTATCTACTCACAAGGTAGGGCTCCTGGTTGGACAACCCTAAAATGTACTTTTTTCAAGCTGAATTTGACCCATTAGATCTCAAAAACGTGTCCGGAGGGTTCAAAGATTTAGAAAATGACTCCGGGAGCTCGGTTACTATTTACCGCCGGAAAACACTATTCACAACGAACAAAAAGTTGTCAGATAGCTGAAAAATTTAATATCCTAATGTTTAACTAGCTCCTGAATCCATCTACGGTGTCAGAATTTCAATTAGAGGTCTCTAAGTAAGAGTTTCAGAATTTACCTTTTTCTTGGATTTTTTACTTCAGATCTACGACGATTCAACGGCTGATTTGAAAAATTGATCGGTCAAAACCGTAGTATTCTTCATCTTGAATCCAATAGCACCTTCAGTTTTGAGATCGAAAGCCAATAGACACTCCAAATCTAGAAAAAAAAAAGTTGAAGGTTACTATTCATTTACTATTCACTCACTATTCATCCGTTTATTTTTTTCCATTTTGCAACATGCCGTCTCCGTCCTCCCCCTTCCCCTTTTTATTTTTATTATATTTAGTAATTATTATTATTTAATAATTGAATAATAAGATTTTCTTTATATAAATTCATATAAATTCTGTTTTTCAGCCTGAAATATCTCAAAATTTTTTTAAAAATTTACATTCTCATAAACCTTTAGTTAAACTCTTAAATCATAATTTTTCTTGATAAAAATCATAATAAAAGAAATCTCAAAATAAATATCTTTATACATATTAAAAGAAAGAATATTTCTAAAAATACAACAAAAATTCATTAAAGACTAATATAATTATTTCAAGCAAAATAATAATTATTTTAATTAAAAATATACTTACTTTTAGTAGAACATAATCATTTTTAAACAAATAAAAATATATTTGTTTATAAAAAAATATTATTATTTAAAACTAAAAATTATGTGATGTTACATTCTTCCCCCCTTAAGAAATTCGGTCCCCAAATTTCAACCTATTCTACCACATGTAAGGAATGAAATCAAGTCATAATTTGGAGTTACCAACCTTATTACTCAAATAATTGGGGATATCTTTTCTTTATATCATCTTTACTTTTTAAAATGTCTCTTCACTTTAGTGATTTTGCCATATAATTTAACCATAGGAATTTCTTTCATCCATAAATTCTTCACTTATCGATCAATAATAAACATCAATTGTACCCATAGTTAAGCCAAATTTTTGTCTAATTAAATTTTTTGAATTTAGGTAACATAAGAAGAATCTAATATGTACTTCTTTCGAATCCTCATTACCTCTTTCATTGGTGATTTCTTCAAAAATATATGGTCACCAACTGATAATTTCTAGTGCTCAACATTCATGATTCTTTTAGACTTTTGGCCTGTATTGAATTATTTGTATTCATTTTTCTAATCAATTTCACTTTATATCCTCAAGCTCGCATGGATATATCTATGGATCGATATTAGAAAACACACTCATAAAAGAACATATTCACATCCGTATTGGGGTAACTATTTTTCTTATTCCAGACTTCTATCAAGTCATCTTTAATTCTCACATGTCAACATCATCCCATGAATAGCATTATCTGAATCTATCATCTATTTTTATCCTAAAATCCATTAATCAATATATTAAACATACGTACCAATAAATCTACCAATCCTTTTTAACGTTTATGTACCATTGGCACTTGTCTAACAATTCTAACTTACCTCATCACAATAACTCTATACCTTTTTATTAACACCAATAAATTCATTATCAAAAATATCAAACCTTTCCTCTATCATATCTAAAAGCACCTCATTCCAACTTATATTAATCCCGTTTAATTCACCCTATTATTTCAAGAAGATTTTTCCTAACAATTACTCATACATGAATTTTCAATTTCAACATAATTCACATCCTAGATACTAGACTCAATTTAGCATAATATAAACCTTTAACACAAATATCTTAATCACTTACATTATTTTTGGACATGATTCTCATAGTATTCTCCATATTTCTAAATTAAGAGTTTAAAGATTAATTTGAATCCTACTTCCTATATTTGATTCCTCAAGAACTTCAACACCACTAATTCTCTTGATTTCATTCGTCAAAACACCATAAGGTCATCATCTGTCCACTCCTTTCAAAATCTCTATTACTTTAACCTACTAACCAATTGGACACCATAATAACTGAGTTTCAAAGAAAAAAAATTAACCTTCCTTATAATATGGAAAACAAATCTTACATTTAATACCAAATATTAATGTAGAACAATGCAGCAGAAAATGTGGAATACTTAATAGAGCATGGTGCCAAAACAGGAAGTTAGAAATTTGGACAAAGCATTGAAATAAAATTAAAATCGGTGGCCGTAAATCTTGACAATCTGTAAACAAAAATCTAGTTATTATATTGGAAAAAATTGGTGGCCGCAAGGTTTGAATATATGTGCCAAAATCTACTTTAAATCTGTTAGTATTCGGTGGAAAGATAGCACATGAAGAAAAAAAAACATTTTTGAGCTTATAAAAGTCTGTGAAAATCAAAGAATACGTAGCTAACTGGTAGGATGCAGTTGATTGCTTCAAAATAGATGTAATCAATCAACTGTAAAATAACCTGTCCAAATTAAAATTTCTCAAAATAGTTAGTCGACTTAATACCGATAGTCGACTGGCAAGAACATTGGGAAAAAAAAATAAATCATTTGATTGTCCCTCTTCAATAACTAACTTGTTTGCATTTTATCTAATTTTTTTTACAATTATGCCTATCACTTACAACTTCCCTACAAGAATCAAGACATCAATGCTTGATCAAGGACAACAAGGAAAAGACAAATTTCTGGTGATATCTTAACCTTATTCTCTTTATATGCCTAATATGAGCGACTATCACAACTACTGTACATATACATGATTGTCGTCATTTTTGAAAATTTCACCTTCAATTTAGCTAATATCCACCAATCACTCACATACTATTCTAATTATTCCTGACTTATTAACATAGCTATCATAAGTATGCCATTCTCTGAGTTCTATAAATGCACATGTTAATTTCTTTACTTTCATATTCCAAGTTAAGGTGTATGCAGTTATGGAGGGAATTGCATTTCGTCAAATTCGAAATATTTGTGTCTTTTGTGGTTTCAGTCCTAGAAAAGATGAAGAGTATGTGAAATGTAACAACTTTTTATTATTATTATTATACAATATAAAATTCACATACACATCATTAATCAAAACATACGTACAACATTTCAAACACATAAATATCTATATCTTATTTATTCTGGTTAACCAATTCCGAAGATTCGGGTGCAAGTGGTTGCACCTTCACCGAGATCTGTGCCAACTCGCCCATAAACATTTTATTTAGGATCCGCCCATCATAGAATAACTCGATCCAACGTGCACTAAAAGCCAGAGTTATAGAAAAATCTGCATAACTACTTTTCTGAACATGATATGGAAATATAGTGAGAATTAAATCCCAGTAAGTTCAACAATAAATCATCATCAATATAGCTCATCACGTCATGTTCAGCTGTATAAACTATAGAAAATATCCTTGGTCACATGAATGCATTATATCTATGCACATAAGAATCATACAGTAATGATATGTATGACAGGATTAACTATTTTCAGAATATCATATGATGGCCATCAACTTATTCTCATTTCAAGCTACCCCGGTCAGGGTGAGTATCCTCTACTCTCCGGTACAGGATTTTCTCGCTCCGTCCAACACGGCCCACTTTCTCTTTCTTTTCTCATTAACATGATAATAACTGTTGGTAGGGCGTCCCCTACTGGTGCATGTAACATCCCTAATTTCATTTCTTTTATTGATAAAAGTACATAAATATTTAATTAAGAAAATAAAGTTTATTAGACAATATTTTAGATATCTAAGGAAATATAATCCTTAGAAATTCTTCACCTTATGTATATGCATAGAAGATGTTTCTAACATTATGAGAACAAATAAAGAGGAAAAAACTAATAGGAAAAAAATTAGAAATAACATACTAAAGAGATGCAAAATACTTGGATAAGGAAGGTAAATTTTTAGAAACAAGTAAAGGTCTTAAAATTTCAAGAACATTGGATTAGGGTAATTTTTCCTAATTCAAGAACTAGAGTTACTAAGTTTAAAATATTTACCCATACATTGGGATTTTACGTATGGACACTTCATATAGAGTTTTTCCACTTCACATAAGTTTCTAGCAAGCCCATTGGATAACCTAAGTAAGAAATAAAACATAGACTTGGACTAGGATATAGTAATTGGACCAATAGCCCAAAAATTATGAAAATGTGACCAAGCCCTCCAAGAAAGGTAGAATTTTAGCCAAAGCAAAGAAAATGGGTAGGAATAAGCCCAAATTCAAGAGGAAAAATAAAATAAAATAAGTTAGGTGATGATATAATAATGTAATAATAATGAAGATTAGGTTACATGGCATTAAGACAAAAATTTAGCAAGTGGTGTGATTCTACATTCATCATTTTGGCAAGTGGCATGATAATACAAGGCTTTAGGACAAAAACATCTATATCCTACGCTCATAATTTTAGCAAGTGGTATGATAATACATGGCATTAGGACAAAACATTCCTATCCCACACAAATAATATCAACCAAATAATGGAGATTCAAGGGCTAGAAATTTGCCACCTAAAAAGGCAAACCTATCATAATTGTTTAAGACAAAAGAAAATGGAAATGAATCCCTAAATCAAAGGGACCTTGTCCCTTATCTTAAGAACATATCATCATAATTTTCAAAATACAAATCTCCTTTTCTTATCCATATCTTGACTAAGGAAGAGGAAGACAAGAATATAAGTTGTTTGTTTTCCAAAAATTCAAAAAATTGTATCCTAATTGTGATAAGGTAGACCCATGATCATGAAAGGTGTATTATTTGGTGGTCTATTTAAGCAAAACCCACCCCTACAACATTTTAATTTCTTCCAAGTGAGGAAGAGAGAGAAATAGAAGCAAGGTGGAGTGAAGAAAGGAGAGAAATAGAGGAGAAGGAAGGAAGGAAGAAGAAGGAGAAGTTTAGAAGGCTAAGTACTCAAGGTAAGTTACCTTAATCTCCACTTGAGTCCATTTTTATTCTTCATCCTTGAAGTTAAAAAATTCACCCTCCTTCTCTTACCTAAGCTGCTAGAAAAGCTAAGGGAAGGGAGGAATCTTGCTACTTCTTTCAAGAGGAAACAAGAAAACCAATTCTCTAAGTAAGTTAGGGAGATTCTTAGGTAAGTTTAACAATATTTCTTTTTAAAGAAAACTTTTGAAACTTATAATATTTATATGAGATTTTGATCTTAAAACTTTGATGATTGGTCATGGATGTTGCTATACCATGTTACATATTGATCTTTCATGTGATGTATGTTTGAATACTTAAACTGGTATAGAAAGTTCTGCATAGGTATGGCTATGGGTGGCAAACTTTTTAGATTCTGTGTTTTAATTTCTGGGAACAATCTATAAGGAATTAAAATAAATTATTAACATAATAATTAAAGATATATGTGTCACGGATTTTTAGCCACTGGAATCATTCAATTTGGAGTCCATATGATGTAGATATGGTCCGATTAGTAATCAAAGGTCAGAAAATGGTTCATCAAGGAAGAATATGTTAGGATAGCTTCTGTGTTTTAATTTTTAGGCATTATCTGTAGGGAATTAAAATAAATGGTTAACATAAGATTTAAAGAATTATGTGTCACGGATTTTGAGCCACTAGAATAATTCAATTTGGAGTCCATATGAGGTAGATATGTTCCGATTAGTAGTCAAAGGTAATGGTTCATCAAGGAAGAATATGTTAGGATAGCTTCTGGATTTTAATTTCGGGGAATTATCTGTATGGAATTAAAATAAATCATTAACATAAGAATTATATCTATGTGTGTCATGGATTTTTAGCCACTGGAATCATTCAATTTGGAGTCCATATGAGGAAGATATGAGCAGATTAGTAGTCAAAGGTCAGAAAATGGTTCATCAGGGAAGAATATGTTAGGATAACTTCTGTATTTTAATTTTTGAGAATTATCTGTATGGAATTAAAATAAATGGTTAACATAAGAATTATAGATATGTGTGTCCCAGATTTTTAGCCACTAGAATCACTCAAGTTGGAGTCCATATGAGGTAGATAAGTTCCGATTAGTAGTCTAAGGTCAGAAAATGGTTCATCAGGGAAGAATATGTTAGGATAGCTTCTGTATTTTAATTTCTGGGAATTATCTATATGGAATTAAAATAAATGGTTAACATAAAACTTATAGATATGTGTGTCACGGAGTTTTGTCCACTGGCATCACTCAAGTTGGAGTCCATATGAGGTAGATATGGTCCGATTAGTAGGTAGAGGTTAGAACCTATCCGAGAAGAAATAACCTGTACATTTAGGGAGTAATATCACCTTGATTTCTTAATATTTTTCTTCAATGTTCAACATAATAGTTTTAGATAATTGTTTTATCTTGAAATTGACACCAGGATCACCTACATCAGAGTTCAATTGAGGGAGTTATGCTCTGATTAGTAAGAGAAGGTTAGATATGATGAAAACCTGCATCAAGAAAATAAAGGAATAAAATTAATATTTAAAAAAGAAGATGAATCTTATAAATGACTAGTATATGCCATAGCCATTGCCATTGTATGAACTTCTTACCATCTTAAGTGTAAAATTCTGACATGGAAATATTTTATAAAGTGATATTTGAAATGGTTATGTTCATAGCATGATTACCAATGATTTATGGTAATAGTTATATTTTGACGAACATACTTGTTATTGAAAGCATATTTTTGGCTATCATTGTGAAAAGAAAATAAATGAGCACGGTTACATGGCAATCTGTGTGGTGCACCAGTAGGGGACGCTCTACCAACGGTTATGATCATGTTAATGAGAAAAGGAAGAGAAAGTGGGCCATGTCGAACAGAGCGAGAAAAGCCCGTACTGGAGAGTAAAGGATACTCACCCTGACCGGGGTAGCTTGAAATGAGAATAAGTTGATGACCATCATATGATATTCTGAAAATAGTTAATCCTGTCATACATATTATTACTGTATGATTCTTATGTGCATAGATATAATGCATTCATGTGACCAAAGATATTTTCTATAGTTTATACAGCTAAACATGACGTGATGAGCTATATTGATGATGATTTATTGTTGAACTTACTGGGATTTAATTCTCACTATATTTCCATATCATGTTCAGAAAATTAGTTATGCAGATTTTCTATAGCTCTGGCTTTTAATGCACGTTGGATCGAGTTATTCTATGATGGGCGGATCCTAAATAAAATGTTTATGGGCGAGTTGGCACAAATCCTGGTGAAGGTGCAACCACCCGTACCCAAATCTCCAGAATTGGTCAACCAGAATCAATAAGATGTAGATATTTATGTGTGTGAAATGTTGTACGTACGTTTTGATTAATGATGTGTATGTGAACTTTATATTGAATAATAATAAATAAATAAATAAAAAAGTTGTTACATAATTGGTATCAGAGCAGGTCGATCCTAGATGGCCAGTGGGTGGATGGTTATCTGAATCGATCTTATAGTGTCTTGTGTATGTTATGGTTGTGCTGTGTAGGGGATCAGTGATTCATATAGGTAAGAAATTACTATTGTTTCCTATCTATATGCCGAGGTGGTGTTATGACTGCTATTAAATATTTTTGAACTAACTATTGGGCTTGATCACCTCAATAGCAGCATAACTTTGTTTTTGCCATAGTAGGAAATGGCACCACCAAGGAGGAATCCAGCAACCAATGCAGAGGAAACCCTGCACAACCTGGCCACAGCAATTCGAGACTAAGTCATGACACCAACCAAATTTTACAATATCTCCAGAATGTTAATAACCCAAATGGTGAGAATGGTGCTAACAACTGGATGGCTGGAAAAGATAATGGCATATTCGAGTTCCTGAGGACTAGACCACCTTGTTTCCAAGGTGGCTATGACCCAACGGTAGCCGAAAGGTGGATAAGGGAATTAGAGAAAATATTTGAAGTGATGGGTTCTACTGAGGAGCAGCAAGTTATTTTTCATGCATATATGTTAAAGGATGAAGCATAATACTGGTGGCGTGGAGCTAAAGAACTTTTAGCACATCAGGGAAGACAGATCACCTGGCAAGTGTTCAAGGACATTTTTTTTAAAAGTACTTTCCAAGTACTGTACGGGCAGAGAAAGAGATCGAATTTCTCCAACTCAGGCAAGGCAGCATGACTGTGGACCAGTATATCGCAAGGTTCGAAGAGCTGTCTAAGTTATCCTTGTAACATCCTTAATTTCGTTTCTTTTTAAAGGTACATAAAAAATTTAATTAAGGAAATAAAATTTATTAGACAATATTTTAGATATCTAAGGAAATATAGTCCTTAGAAATTCTTCACCTTATGTATATGCATAGAAAATGTTTCTAACATTAAGAGAACAAATAAAGAAGGAAAATCTAATAGGAAAGAAATTAGAAATAACATACTAAAAAGATGCAAAATTCTTGGATAAGGAAGATAAATTTTTAGAAACAAGTAAAGGTCTTAAAATTTCAAGAACTTTGAATTAGGGTAATTTTTCCTAATTCAAGAACTATAGTTACTAAGTTTAAAATCTTTACCCATACATTGGGCTTTTACCTATGGACACTTTATATAGAGTTTTTCCACTTCACATAAGTTTCTAACAAGCCCATTGGATAACCTAAACAAGAAATAAAACATAGACTTGGACTAGGATATAGTAATTGCACCAATAGCCCAAAAATTATGAAAATGTGACCAAGCCCACCAAGAAAGGAAGAATTTTATCCAAAGCAAAGAAAATGGGTAGGACAAGCCCATAATGGGTAGGAATGAGCCCAAATCCAAGAGGAAAAATAAAATAAAATAAATTAGATGATGATATAATAATAAGAATAAAGATTAGGTTACATGGCATTAAGACAAAAATTTAGCAAGTGGTGTGATTCTACATTCATCATTTAGGCAAGTGGCATGATAATACAAGGCTTTAGGACAAAAACATCTATATCCTACATTCATAATTTTAGCAAGTGGTATGATAATACATGGTATTAGGACAAAACATTCATAGCCCACACAAATAATATCAACCAAATAATGGAGATTCAAGGGCTAGAAATTTGCCACCTAAAAAGGCAAACCTATCATACTTGTTTAAGACAAAAGAAAATGGAAATGAATCCCTAAATCAAAGGGACCTTGTCCCTTATCTTAAGAACATATCATCATAATTTTCAAAATACAAATCTCCTTTTCCTATGCATATCTTGACTAAGGAAGAGGAAGACAAGAACATAAGTTGTTTGTTTTCCAAAAATTCAACAAAGGGTATCTTAATTGTGATAAGGTAGACCCATGATCATGAAAGGTGAATTATTTGATGGTCTATATAAGAAAACCTACCCTTACAACATTAGAATTTTGTCCAAGTGAGGGAGAGGAAAAATAGAAGCAAGGTAGAGTGAGGAAAGGAGAGGAAGAAAGGAAGAAAGAGGAAGGAGAAGTCTAGGGGACTAAGTGCTCCAGGTAAGTTTAACAATATTTCTTTTTGAAGAAAACTTTTGAAACTTATAATATTTATATGAAATTTTGATCTTAGAACTTTTATGATTGGTCATGATGTTGCTATATCATGTTACTTATTGATCTTGCATGTGATGTCTGTTTGAATACTTAGGTTGGTGTAGATAGTTAACATAAGAATTAAAGATATATGTGTCATGGATATTTAGGCACTGGAATCATTCAATGTGGAGTCCATATAAGGGAGATATGAGCCGATTAGTAGATAAAGGTCAGAAAATGGGTCATCAGGGAAAAAATATGTTAGGATAGCTTCGGTATTTAATTTCTGGGAAGTATCTGTAAGGAATTAAAATAGCGCGCCAACATAACAATTATAGATATATAGCTCATGGAATTTTACCAACTGGAATAACTCAATTTGGAGTTCATATGAGGTATATATGATCCGATTAGTAAGCAGAGGTCAGAAAATGTTTATTCAGGGAAGAGTATGTTATTAAAGCTTTAGTTTTTGAATGTCCGGGAATATTCTGTAGGGAATTAAAATAGAGCGCCAACATAACAATTATAGATATATGGCTCCTGGAATTTTACCAACTGGAATAACTCAATTTGGAGTTCAAATTTGAGAGATATGGTCTAATTAGTCTGTAAAGGTCAGAACCTACACGAGAAGAAATAATATTAAATTTAAAGGAGTAATAACACCACGATATCATACTATTTTGTTGATATGATTAACATAATAGTTTTAGATAATTGTCTTAGCTTTTCATAGACACTAAGATCATCTTAATCGGAGTTAAAATGAGAAAGTTATGCTCTGATTTGTAAGCAAAGGCTGTGTTAAAAGTTAGTAAAACCTATTTTCAATATTTTTCTACCCTAGATGAATTTTTAAGGTAATAGTAGAAATCAATTTGAGGAAAAATGCTCTATAAAATTTTTAAGAACATGTGTTGGAAATGATATAAGTAGAAATAAAATGACTAAATGCCTAGACATAAAGAAAATGAAAAGATGAAAATAATGTTCAAGAAAGAAGAGGAATTTTATAAATGAAAATAATAAATGCCTAGTGTATGCCCTAGCTATTGCCATTGCATGAACTTACTACCATTTTAAGTGTGTAATTTTTGACATAGAATTTATCCTAGTACTTTTATAAATTTCCAAGAAGTTTTGAAAGTGCCAGTTTTATTTGAAAAATCTTAGTATGCTCCGTGGTTGCAGTATTTTCACATCAGAAAAGAATTATTCTAGTTACTGGAAAAAAAATTGTGATTTGTGAAAAGTGCATGTCTAAGGAAAGCTCTGGCAAGGAAAGACTTGGTATTTAAGCGTGTCCATTAGTGACCCACCTCTCTTTTCTGAGAACTTTCCTGGTGCGCTGTTTACAGACTACAATTACTATCTAGTTACCGAGGTATTAGTGTGAAATTTTGACATGGAAATATTTTATAAAGTGAAAATTAGAAAATGATTATATTCATGGCATAATTTCAGTTTACCAATGAATTTTGAGAATGATTATGTTTTGATACATTATGGCATGAGAATATAATGAACATACTTGTTATTGGAATCATATTTTCGACTATTAATATGAAGAGAAAAGAAATGAGCACGGTCACATGGCAATCCGTGTGGTGCACCAGTAGGGGACGCCCTACCAACGGTTATGATTATATTCATGAGAAAAGAAAGAGAAAGTGTGCCATGTCGGACGGAGCGAGATAAGCCCGTACCAAAAAGTAGAGAATACTCACCCTGACCGGGGTAGCTTGAAGTAAGAATAAGTTGATAGCCATCATATGAAATTCAAAAAAAAAAATTATTCATGCCATACATGTCATAACTGTATAATTTTCATGTGCATGATAAAGTGCATTCATGTGATCTAAAGATATTTTCTGTAGTTTATACAGCTGAACATGACGTGATGAACTATATTGATAATGAATTATTGTTGAACATACTGGAATTTAATTCTCACTATATTTCCATATCATGTTCAGAAAATTAGCTATGCAGTTGTTTTCAATGAGACTTATTATTGCTGTACGTATGATCGAGGTGCCCTATCTTGGGCAAATACCTATTATTGCGGATATATCAATCGTTGAAGTGACTGAGATTCCGACGGAGGTGCCACCACCCGAACCAGTGGCCCCAGAAATAGTCTATGTGGAAGATTAGGGCTTATATGTACATGTATGTCTTGTACAAATGTTTGTATTAATGATGTGAGTGTAAACTTAGTATTGTATAATTAAATAAATGTTATTGTGAGTTAAGTTAAGGTAATAACTTCATGATGTTAAATAAAAAAAAAATTTGTTACATAAATGGAGTTGTTACAATCCTCTTATCTGCGATATAACTCAGATGAAGCATGGAAGGTGGTTAAGTTTGAAGCGGGACTAAACCCGGAGATACAGAATGCTGTTATAGCTATGGAGATCAGGGAGTTTGTACCTCTGATAAATAAATGCAGACTCTTGAAAAAGAGTTTAAGGGTAGTGGAGGATGAGAAGCAAAGGCGAAACTTATGGAAGAGGAAGAAAAATTTTCCCAACCCTGGAAAGAACATGAGAAGAAGTGGATATGGAGCTGGTAAGAGGCCATTGACTGCGGGTCCTAGACCTTTTCAACAAGACCTCGCCCCAGTCAAGTGCGCTAAGTGCGGACACATACATGATAACTGGCCATGCTACATAGGACAAGATGTCTGCTTTAATTGCAGACAGAAGGGACATTTTGCGAGAAACTGCCCACAGAATGTGGGAAGCAGCCAGAACAGAGGCCTCAGGTGAAAGGAAGGGTTTTCACCCTGAGCGGCCAAGAGGTAGCTCAATCTTCTGAAATGATTCAAGGTACATGCTATATCTATGGATTTGTTCTTATGGTGTTATTTGACTCTGGTGGTAGTCATTCATTTATATCGGAAGAATGTATTAGGAAGTTTCAGTTTCCTATTTCTGAAACTCCCTATGAGCTATCCGTAGTAACCCCTACAGGGGAACGGGTATTAACTTCCTCTGTATGTAAAGACTGTCAAGTCACCATCCAAGAGAAAACTTTTTCTGTAAACCTCGTCTGTTTACCTTTAAGAGGTATTGAGGTCATTCTAGGGTTAGAATGGATGTCTCGAAATCGAGTCTTGTTGAATTATTGTAATAAGACCGTTGAATTTCTACCTCCTACTCCGAAAGAGGAAGTCTAGTTATTGATGTTAAATGCCAATCAAGTTAATAGGGAGTTGAAGAATGGAGTACTTGGATACATTCTCTTGTATTTATCAAACCTAGAAGTCGAATCGAAGCTTGATGAAATCCCAATAGCCAATGAGTTTCCTGAAGTATTTTCATCAGATATTCTAGGCTTACCTCCCAAGAGAGAGATAGAGTTCTCTATTGATCTCCTACTTAGGACAGGGCCTATCTCTATTGTACCATATCGAATGGCCTCGAAAGAACTACAAGAACTCAAGAAACAGTTTGAGGAAATATTAGACAAGCAATTCATTAGACCGAGTGTATCACCTTGGGGAGCTCCTATATTATTTGTTAAGAAGAAAGATAGGAGCTTGAGACTATGCATAGATTACAGACAGCTGAATAAGGTGACTATAAAAAACAAGTACCCTCTCCCTAGGATAGATGACTTATTGGATCAATTGAAGGGAGCCTCCATCTTTTCTAAAATTGACTTGAGGTCAGGATATCATCAGATTAGGATCAAGGAGGAGGACGTACCAAAAATTGCCTTCAGGACTAGGTATGGGCACTATGAATTTCTCGTAATGCCCTTCGGGTTGACGAATGCACCTGCAATTTTCATGGATTACATGAATTGCATTTTTCGACCCTACCTAGATCAATTTGTTGTAGTGTTCATTGATGACATCTTGATATATTCTAAGAGTGAGAAAGAATATGAACAACATCTCTGAATCATGCTGCAAGTGCTGAAAGAGAAAAAGTTATATGCCAAATTGGAGAAGTGTGAATTTTGGCTGTTAGAGGTGAAGTTTCTCGGACATGTCATCTCTAATAGTGGGGTAGTCGTAGATCCTAGCAAGACGGAAGTAGTGATTCAATGGGAGAGACCAAAGACGGTTACGGAAATTAGAAGTTTCCTGGGTTTGGCAGGATACTACAGGAGGTTTATACAAAACTTCTCTCGTATAGCCTTGCCATTGACTAAATTGACCAGGAAGGGAAGTCCTTTCAAATGGACTGATCAATGTGAAGCTAATTTTCAGGAGCTGAAGACAAGACTAACCACTCCTCCTATTTTAATTATTCCAAACCCCACAGGATATTTTGAAGTGTATAGTGACGCTTCAAAGAAAGGGCTAGGATGTGTGCTGATGCAAGATAAGAGAGTAGTTGCTTACACCTTTAGGCAACTGAGACCCCACGAAGGAAACTATCCATCCTATGATCTTGAATTAGCGGCAGTAGTGTTTGCCTTAAAGATTTGGCGACACTATTTGTACGGGGCAACCTTTGAAGTATATTGTGATCATAAGAGTCTTAAATACCTCTTTGATCAGAAAGAGTTAAATATGAGGCAACGAAGATGGGTAGAATTCCTCAATGACTACAAGTTTGAGATAAAGTATCATCTTGGAAAGGCGAATGTTGTAGCAGATGCCTTGAGTTGAAAATCTCTGCACATGGGTCAGATGATGGTGTATGAGATGCAGATGCTAGAGGAGTTTCAAAATTTGAAGCTAGCTACTACCCTTACTCCAAAGAATCTAGTCATTAATGGTTTAAGTATAGGGTGTGACCTTAGAGCCCATATCAAAGAAGCTCAAGCTCAAGCTCACGACCAATACTTACAGGATCATAAAGACCAAGGTAATTTTTCTGTCATGGAAGATGGAGCAATCATGTATCAGGGAAGGATTTGTGTCCCTCAAGAACGAGAGTTGAGGACTAAGATCCTGCAGGAAGCGCATCAGAGTAAATACACAGTTAATCCTGGATGCACTAAAATGTACCAGGATTTAAAAAGGATGTATTGGTGGCTAGGGATGAAAAAGGACATTACTGAGTTTGTGGCGAAATGTCTCATTTGTCAAAAGGTGAAGGTGGAGCATCAAAAGCCAGCGGGATTTCTACAACCTCTTGAGATCCCTAAATGGAAATGGGGTAGTATCTCAATGGACTTTGTTGTGGGATTACCTAAGACTTCAGTGGGACATGACTCTATCTGGGTAATAATTGACAGATTAACCAAATCTGCTCACTTTTTGCCCATAAAAATTAACTATTCACTAGATAAATTAGCCCAATTGTATGTCAAGGAAATAGTTAGACTGCATGGAATTCCCTTAAATATCGTTTCTGATAGAGATCCGAGGTTCACATCGAGGTTTTGGAAGGCGTTACAAGAAGCTTTTGGTACTTAGTTGCGGTTCAGTACTGCCTACCATCCTCAGACTGATGGGCAGACAGAACGCACCATTCAAACCTTAGAAGATATGTTGAGGGCCTGTGTGATAGAGCAAGGTAAAGGATGGGATAAGTACCTACCTTTAGTAGAGTTTGCTTATAATAATAGTTATCACTCTAGTATTAAGATGGCCCCCTATGAAGCTTTATACGGTAGAAAGTGCCGATCTTTACTATGTTGGTTTGAGGTAGGAGAAAAGAACTTGTTGAGTCCTGATCTAGTTCAACAAACCACTGAACAAATCAAGATGATACGAGACAAAATACTTACAGCTCAGAGTCGGCAAAAGAGTTACTACAATAAGAGACATAGACCTCTAGAGTTTGAGGAAGGAGACCATGTATTTCTGAAACTTTTCCCGACTACTGGAGTTGGTAGGTCTCTCAAAACAAGAAAGCTAAGTCCGCGATTTTTGGGACCCTACCAAATTCTGAAGAAAGTAGGACATCAACATATCAAGTTGCTCTCCCACCTAATTTGTCCAACCTGCATAATTTTTTTCACGTATCACAGCTACAGAAGTATCTTTCAGATTCATCATATGTATTACAGGATGAACCAATCCAAATAAAGGAGAACATGACATACCAACTAGTACCTGCATCCATATTGGACACTGACGTGAAGCAACTGAGAAATAAAAGCATTCCCCTTGTTAAGGTGTTCTGGGAAGGTTTGACTTCGAAAGAAGCAACTTAGGAGTTGGAAGAAGTCATGAGGAAGAAATATCCGCAACTGTTCTTATTAGGTAATTTCTGAAATTTTGAGGATAAAATTTCTTTTAGGGGGAGAGAAATGTAACATCCCTAATTTCATTTCTTTTATTGATAAAAGTACATATATATTTAATTAAGAAAATAAAATTTATTAGACAATATTTTAGATATCTAAGGAAATATAATCCTTAGAAATTCTTCACCTTATGTATATGCATAGAAGATGTTTCTAACATTAAGAGAACAAATAAAGAGGAAAAACCTAATAGGAAAAAAATTAGAAATAATATACTAAAGAGATGCAAAATTCTTGGATAAGGAAGGTAAATTTTTAGAAACAAGTAAAGGTCTTAAAATTTCAAGAACATTGGATTAGGGTAATTTTTCCTAATTCAAGAACTAGAGTTACTAAGTTTAAAATCTTTACCCATACATTGGGCTTTTACCTATGGACACTTCATATAGAGTTTTTCCACTTCACATAAGTTTCTAGCAAGCCCATTGGATAACCTAAGTAAGAAATAAAACATAGACTTGGACTAGGATATAGTAATTGGACCAATAGCCCAAAAATTATGAAAACGTGACCAAGCCCTCCAAGAAAGGTAGAATTTTATCCAAAGCAAAGAAAATGGGTAGGAATAAGCCCAAATTCAAGAGGAAAAATAAAATAAAATAAATTATCTAAAACTATTATGTTTAACAGTGTGGCGAATTATTAAGAAATCAATGTGATATTACTTCCTCAATGTACAGGTTTTTTCTTCTCGGGTAGGCTTTGACCTCTGCCTACTAAACTATCCATATCTCCCTCATACAAATTCCAAATTACGTGATTCCAGTGGCTAAAAATCCGTGACACATATAGCTATAATTCTTATGTTAACTATTCATTTTAATTCCCTATAAAAGGTTCCCAAAAATTAAAATACAGAAACTATCCTGACATATTCCTCCCTGATTAACCATTTTCTGACCTTTGCTTACAAATTGGACCATATCTACCTCATATGGACTCCAACTTGTGTGATTCCAGTGGCACAAATCCGTGAGACATACATCTACATTTTTCTTGTTAACCATTTGTTTTAATTCCTTACCAATTCTTCCTAGAATTTTAAAAACAGAGGTATAAAAGTTTGCCACCCATAGCCATACCTATGCAGAACTATCTACACCAACCTAAGTATTCAAACATACATAATATGTAACATGATAAAGCAACATCCATGACCAATCATTAAAGATCTAAGATCAAAATCTAATATAAATATTACAAGTTTCAAAGCTTTTCTTCAAAAAGAAATATTGTTAAACTTACCTGGAGCACTTAGTCCTCTAGACTTCTCCTTCCTATTTCTTTCTTTCTTCCTCTTCCTCTCGTTTCCTCACTCTACCTTGCTTCTATTTTTCCTCTCCCTCACTTGGACGAAATTTTAATGTTGTAAGGGTGGGTTTCTTATATAGACCACCAAATAATTCACCTTTCATGATCATGGGACTACTTTATCATAATTAGGTTACACTTGGTTAAATTTTTGGAAAACAAACAACTTATGTTCTTGTCTTCCTCTTCCTTAGTCAAGATATGCATTGGAAAAGGAGATTTGTATTTTGAAAATTATGATAATATGTTCTTAAGATATGGGACAAGATCCCTTTGATTTAGGGATTCATTTACTTTTTCTTTTGTCTTAATCAATTATGATAGGTTTGCCTTTTTAAGTGGCAAATTTCTAGCCCTTCAATCTCCATTATTTTGTTCAAATTATTTATGTGGGATAGAAATGTTTTGTCCTAATGCTATGTATTATCATACCACTTGCTAAAATTATGAGTGTAGGATATAGATGTTTTGTCCTAAAGCCTTGTATTTTCATACCACTTGCTAAATTTTTGGCTTAATGCCATGTCACCTAATCTTGATTACACCATTATTTCATCACTTTAATTTTATTTTTATTTTTATTTTTTCTCTTAGATTTGGGCTCATTCTTGCCCATTTTCTTTACTTTAGTTAAAATTCTACCTTTCATAATGGGCTTGGTCACATTTTTATGATTTTTGGGCTACCGGTCCAATTTTTATATCTTAGTCCAAGTCTATGTTTTATTTCTTCATTGGGCTATCCTATTGGCTTGCTAAAAATTTATGTGAAGTAGAAAAACTCTATATGAAGTGTCCATAGGTGAAAGCCCAATTTATAGGTGGAGATACTAAACTTAGTAACTTTTGCTCTTAAATTAAGAAAAATTACCATAATCTGATCTTCTTGAAATTTTAAGACCTTTACTCACTTCACAAAAATTTATCTTCCTTACCTAAGAATTTCACCTTTATTTAGCATGTTTATTTCTAATATTTCCTCTTTGTTTTCTTTCTTTACCTATTCCATTAATATTAGAACATTTCTATACAAACACGTAAGGTGAAAAATTTCTAAGGATTATATTTCCTTAGATATCTAAAAATTGTCTAATAAATTTTATTTCCTTAATTAAATATTTATGTACCTTTATCAATAAAAGAAATGAAATTATGGATGTTACTTTGAATACTTTTGTACTTTTATTACTACATGAAACGAAATTAGGGATGTTACATGAAAGCTGCACAAAACTTGGGTATGGTACTGGCCAGGAGAAAAATTCATTTAGTTTATTGTGGAGGTAACCGTGGATTAATGGGGTGTGTGTCTATAGCTGCCTATGTAGGAGGATGCCAAGTTCTAGGTATTATTCCTACAGCTCTAGCTGCATCTAACATCGTAGGAAAGACAATTGGGGAAGAGTTTAGGGTAGCTTTCATGCATGAACGCATGGCTAGAATAATGAGCAATACTGATGTCTTTATTGCCTTACCAGGGGGTTTTGGTACTTTAGAAGAAATTTTTCAAATAGTCTCTTGGGCACAACTAAATATGTATCACAAACCGATAGGTTTGTTAAATGTTAACCACTTCTTTGATGGTTTGTTGTCTTTCCTTGATCATGCTGTGGAACAAAGGTTCATCTCACATTCAGCACGACGAATTCTCATCTCGGCTTCAAATGCTGAGGAGTTGATTGATGCTTTACAAGCATATGTTCATGTACCTGATCCAACTATGACTCAAATAGAATGGACGGCAGACAACCGCAGGAAGTGCAAATTGGATTTAGATCTTCATCTTTAGATGTAGTAAAACGTAGCTATTATTGTACCACTTTTACTTTCTTAAAGTCTACTTGAATACCATCTTTACCAACCATACTCCCTTAGAGTTGGTAAAACTATCTTTGAATGTTGTTTATGATCCTCTGAACTTTTAAAATATTCTAGTATATCATCAATAAATATAATAACAAGTTGATCCAGAGATGACCTAATTACTATTCATTAAATATATGAATGCAGCTAGGATATTTATCAAACTAAATAACATAACCAAGGACTCATAATGAGTCCTAAAAGAAAATTTTCGTACATCCTCTTCTCTTATCCTCAATCAATGTTACTCATATCTCAAATCAATTTTTGAAAAACATTGAGCACTTTGTATCTGATCAAACAGATCATCTATACGAGGTAATGAGTATTTATTCAACACTGTCACTTTATTCAACTGTCTATAAGTTATGCATAGTCATAGTGATCAATCTTTCTTTTTCACAAATAGAATTGGAGCACTCCCAATAAAAGGACTAGGGCATTTAAATCCCTTATCTAACAAGTCTTGTAACTAATTTTTTTTTAAAATTCAATCAATATCATTCTATATAGGGATATAGATACTAGTTGGGTTTCAAGAAGTAAATCAATATCAAATTCTATTTTTCGTTTCGGGGGTAATTTAGGTAATTCTTCTGAAAACACATCAGGAAATTTCCTAACTATTGGAACCTGATCTATATTAGTATACTTTATATCAACATCTCTCATGTAACATCCTTAATTTCGTTTCTTTTATTGATAAAGGTACATAAAAAATTTAATTAAGGAAATAAAATTTATTAGACAATATTTTAGATATCTAAGGAAATATAATCCTTAGAAATTCTTCACCTTAGGTATATGCATAGAAAATGTTTCTAACATTAAGAGAACAAATAAAGAAGGAAAATCTAATAGGAAAGAAATTAGAAATAACATACTAAAGAGATGCAAAATTCTTGGATAAGGAAGATAAATTTTTAAAAACAAGTAAAGGTCTTAAAATTTCAAAGAACATTGAATTAGGGTAATTTTTCCTAATTCAAGAACTATAGTTACTAAGTTTAAAATCTTTACCCATACATTGGGCTTTTACCTATGGACACTTCATATAGAGTTTTTCCACTTCACATAAGTTTCTAGCAAGCCCATTGGATAACCTAAACAAGAAATTAAACATAGACTTGGACTAGGATATAGTAATTTCACAAATAGCCCAAAAATTATGAAAATGTGACCAAGCCCACCAAGAAAGGAAGAATTTTATCCAAAGCAAAGAAAATGGGTAGGACAAGCCCATAATGGGTAGGAATAAGCCCAAATCCAAGAGGAAAACTAAAATAAAATAAATTAGATGATGATATAATAATAAGAATAAAGATTAGGTTACATGGCATTAAGACAAAAAAATTTAGCAAGTGGTGTGATTCTACATTCATCACTTAAGCAAGTGGCATGATAATACAAGGCTTTAGGACAAAAACATCTATATCCTACACTCATAATTTTAGCAAGTGGTATGATAATACATGGTATTAGGACAAAACATTCATAGCCCACACAAATAATATCAACCAAATAATGAAGATTCAAGGGCTAGAAATTTGCCACCTAAAAAGGCAAACCTATCATACTTGTTTAAGACAAAAGAAAATGGAAATGAATCCCTAAATCAAAGGGACCTTGTCCCATATCTTAAGAACATATTATCATAATTTTCAAAATACAAATCTCCTTTTCCTATGCATATCTTGACTAAGGAAGAGGAAGACAAGAACATAAGTTGTTTGTTTTCCAAAAATTCAACAAAGTGTATCCTAATTGTGATAAGGTAGACCCATGATCATGAAAGGTGAATTATTTGGTGGTCTATATAAGAAAATCCACCCTTACAACATTAGAATTTCGTCCAAGTGAGGGAGAGAAAAAAATAGAAGTAAGGTAGAGTGAGGAAAGGAGAGGAAGAAAGGAAGAAAGAGGAAGGAGAAGTCTAAAAGACTAAGTGCTCCAAGTAAGTTTAACAATATTTCTTTTTGAAGAAAACTTTTGAAACTTATAATATTTGTATGAGATTTTTATCTTAGAACTTTTATGATTGGTCATGATGTTGCTATATCATGTTACATATTGATCTTGCATGTGATGTATGTTTGAATACTTAGGTTGGAGTAGATAGTTCTGCATGGTTATGGCTATGGGTGGCAGAATTTTAAGCTTCGGTATTTTAATTTCTGGGAACAATCTATAAGGAATTAAAATAAATGGTTAACATAAGAATTAAAGATAAATGTGTCATGGATTTTTAGCCACTGGAATCATTCCATTTGGAGTCCATATGAGGTAGATATGGTCTGCTTAGTAGTCAAAGGTCAGAAAATGAATCATCAGGGAAGAATATGTTAGGATAGCTTCGGTAATTTAATTTCTGGGAATTATTGGTAGGGAATTAAAATAAGTGGTTAACATAAGAATTAAAGATATGTATGTCATGGATTTTTAGCCACTGGAATCATTCAATTTGGAGTCCATATGAGGGAGCTATGAGCCGATTAGTAGACAAAGGTCAGAAAATGGGTCATCAGGGAAAAATATGTTAGGATAGCTTCGGTATTTTAATTTCTGAGAAGTATCTGTAAGGAATTAAAATAAATTATTAACATAAGAATTAAAGATAAATGTGTCATGGAATTTTAGGCACTGGAATCATTCAATTTGAAGTCCATTTGAGGTAGATATAAGCTGATTAGTAAGCAGAGGTCAGAAAATGTTTATTCAGAATATGTTATTAATGCTTTAGTTTTTGAATTTCTGGAAAATATTCTGTAGGGAGTTAAAATTGTACGCCAAGATAAAAATTATAGATATAGGGCTCATGGATTTTTACCAACTGGAATAACTCAATTTGGAGTTCAAATTTGGGAGATATGGTCTAATTAGTCAGTAAAGGTCAGAACTTACACGAGAAGAAATAATCTGTACATTTAGGGAGTAATATCACCTTGATTTCTTAATATTTCGCTACAATGTTCAACATAATAGTTTTAGATAATTGTTTTATCTTGAAATTGACACTAAGATCACCTACATCAGAGTTAAATTGAGGGAGTTATGCTCTGATTAGTAAGAGAATGTTAGATAGGATGAAAACCTGCATCAAGAAAATAAAGAAATAAAATTAGTATTTTAAAAAGAAGATGAATCTTAACAAATGACTAGTATAGCCATAGCCATTGCCATTGCATGAACTTACTACCATTTTAAGTGTGTAATTTTTAACATGGAATTTACCCTAGTACTCATAAATTTACAAGAAGTTTTGAAAGTGCCGGTTTTATTTGAAAAATCTTAGTATGCTCCGTGGTTGCAGTATTTTCACATCAGAAAAGAATTATTCTAGTTACTGGAAAACAAAATGGTGATTTGTGAAAAGTGCATGTCTAAGGAAAGCTCTGGCAAGGAAAGACATGGTACTTAAGCGTGTCCATTAGTGACCCACCTCTCTTTCCTGGGAACTTTTCTGGTGCGCTGTTTACAGACTACAATTACTATCCAGTTACCAAGGTATTAGTATGGAATTTTGACATGGAAATGTTTTATAAAGTGATATTTTAAATGGTTATGTTCATGGCATGATTACCAATGATTTATGGTAATAGTTATATTTTGATGAACATACTTGTTATTGAAAGCATATTTTTGGCTATCATTGTGAAAAGAAAAGAAATGAGCACGGTCACATGGCAATCCGTGTGGTGCACCAGTAGGGGACGCCCTACCAACGGTTATGATCATGTTAATAAGAAAAGAAAGAGAAAGTGTGCCATGTCGGACGGAGCGAGATAAGCCCGTATCGAAAAGTAGAGAATACTCACCCTGACCGGGGTAGTTTGAAGTAAGAATAAGTGGATAGCCATCATATGAAATTCGAAAAATAGTTATTCATGCCATACATGTCATAACTGTATAATTTTCATGTGCATGATAAAGTGCATTCATGTGACCTAAAGATATTTTCTGTAGTTTATACAGCTGAACATGATGTGATGAACTATATTGATGGTAAATTATGATTTATTGTTGAACTTACTGGGATTTAATTCTCACTATATTTCCATATCATGTTCAGAAGAATAAATATGCAGATATTCTCTATGACACTTATTATCTCTGTACGTTGGATCGAGGTGCCCTACCTTGGGCAACTTTCAGTTATTTCTGATGTAACTGTCGTAGATGTAACTGAGATTCCGGTGGACGTGCCACCCGAACCAGTGTCCCCGGAAGTAGTCGATATAGATGATTAGAACTAATATGTATCTTTGTACAAATGTTTGTAAAATAATGGTGTGTAGTTTGTAAAATAATAGTGTGTATGGAAACTCAGTATTGTATAAATTAAATAAATGTTATATTGAGTTAAGTTGTAACGAGGTCATAACTTCATGGTATTTTAAAAAAAAAAAATTTACATAAATGGAGTTGTTACATAATTGGTATCAGAGCAGGTCGATCCTAGATGGCCAGTAGTTGGATGGTTATCTGAATCGATCTTATAGTGTCTTGAGTATGTTGTGGTTGTGCTGTGTAGGGGATCAGTGATTCATATAGGTAAGAAATTACTAGTGTTTCCTATCTATATGCCGAGGTGGTGTTATGACTGCTATTAAATATTTTTGAACTAACTATTGGGCTTGATCACCTCAATAGCAGCATAACTTTGTTTTGTACCATAGTAGGAAATGGCACCACCAAGGAGGAATCCAGCAACCAATGCAGAGGAAACCCTGCACAACCTGGCCACGGCAATTCGAGACCAAGTTATGACCACCAACCAAATTTTACAACATCTCCAGAATGCTAATAACACAAATGTTGAGATTGGTCCTAACAACCGGACGGCTGGAAAAGATAATGGCATATCCGAGTTCCTGAGGACTAGACCACCTTGTTTCCAAGGTGGTTATGACCCAACGATAGCCGAAAGGTGGATTAGGGAATTAGAGAAAATCTTTGAAGTGATGGGCTGTACTGAAGAGCAGCAAATCATTTTTGCTGCATATATGTTAAAGGATGAAGCAGAATACTGGTGGCATGGAGCTAGAGAACTTTTAGCTCATCAGGGAAGACAGATCACCTGGCAAGTGTTCAAGGACATTTTTTTTGAAAAGTACTTTCCAAGTACTGTACGGGCAGAGAAAGAGATCGAATTTCTCCAACTCAGGCAAGGAAGCATGACCGTGGACCAGTATATCGCAAGGTTCGAGGAGCTGTCTAAGTTCTCCTCTTATCTGCGATATAACCCAGATGAAGCATGGAAGGCGGTTAAGTTTGAAGCGGGACTAAACCCGGAGTTAAAGAATGCTGTTATAGCTATGGAGATCAGGGAGTTTGTACCTCTGATAAATAAATGCAGACTCCTGGAAAAGAGTTTAAGGGCAGTGGAGGACGAGAAGCAAAGGCGAAACCTATGGAAAAGGAAGAAAAATTTTCCCAACCCTAGAAAGAATGTGAGAAGAAGTGGATATGGAGCTGGTAAGAGGCCATTGATTGCGGGTCCTAGGCCTTTTCAACAAGACCTCGCCTCAGTTAAGTGCGCTAAATGCGGACGCATGCATGGTAACCGGCCATGCTACATGGGACAAGATGTCTGCTTCAATTGCGGACAGAAGGGACATTTTGCGAAAAACTGCCCACAGAATGTAGGAAAGCAGCCAGAACAGAGGCCTCAGGTGAAAGGAAGGGTTTTCACCCTGAGCGGCCAAGAGGCAGCTCAATCTTCTGAAATGATTCAAGGTACATGCTATATTTATGGATTTGCTCTTATGGTGTTATTTGACTCTGGTGCTAGTCATTCATTTATATCAGAAGAATGTATTAGGAAGTTTCAGTTCCCTATTTCTGAAACTCCCTATGAGCTATCTGTAGTAACCCCTACAGGGGAACGGGTATTAACTTCCTCTGTATGTAAGGACTGTCAAGTCACCATCCAGGAGAAAACTTTTTCTGTAGACCTCGTCATTTTACCTTTAAGAGGTATTGAGGTCATTCTAGGGTTAGACTGGATGTCTAGGAATCGAGTCTTGTTGAATTGTTGTAACAAGACCGTTGAATTTCTACCTTCTACTCCGAAAGAGGAGGTCCAGTTATTGATGTTAAATGCCAATCAAGTTACTAGGGAGTTGAAGAATGGAGTACTTGGATACATTCTCTTGTATTTATCAAACCTAGAAGTCGAATCGAAGCTTGATGAAATTCTAATAGCCAACGAGTTTCCTGAGGTGTTTCCATCAGATATTCCAGGCTTACCTCCCAAGAGAGAGATAGAGTTCTCTATTGATCTCCTACCTGGGACAGGGCCTATCTCTATTGCACCATATCGAATGGCCTCGAAGGAACTACAAGAACTAAAGAAGCAGTTGGAGGAACTATTAGACAAGCAATTCATTAGACCGAGTGTATCACCTTGGGGAGCTCCTGTATTGTTTGTTAAGAAGAAAGACGGGAGTTTGAGACTATGCATAGATTACAGACAGCTGAATAAGGTGACTATCAAAAATAAGTACCCTCTCCCTAGGATAGATGACTTATTGGATCAATTAAAGGGTGCCTCCATCTTTTCTAAAATTGACTTGCGGTCAGGATATCATCAGATTAGGATTAAGGAGGAGGACGTACCAAAAACTGCCTTCAGGACTAGGTATGGGCACTATGAGTTTCTCGTAATGCCCTTTGGGTTGACTAATGCACCTGCAATTTTCATGGATTACATGAATTGCATTTTTCGACCCTACCTAGATCAATTTGTTGTAGTGTTCATTGATGACATCTTGATATATTCTAAGAGTGAGAAAGAACATGAACAACATCTCCGAATCGTGCTGCAAGTGCTGAAAGAGAAAAAGTTATATGCTAAATTGGAGAAGTGTGAATTTTGGCTGTCAGAGGTGAAGTTTCTCGGACATGTCATCTCTAATAGAGGGGTAGCCGTAGATCCTAGCAAGACGGAAGCAGTGATTAAGTGGGAGACACCAAAGACGGTTACGGAAATCAGAAGTTTCCTTGGTTTGGCAGGATACTACAGGAGATTTATACAAAACTTCTCTCGTATAGCCTTGCCATTGACTAAATTGACCAGGAAGGGAAGTCCTTTCAAATGGACTGATCAATGTGATGCTAGTTTTCAGGAGCTGAAGACAAGACTGACCACTCCTCCTGTTTTAATTATTCCAGACCCCACAGGATATTTTGAAGTGTATAGTGACGCTTCAAAGAAAGGGCTAGGATGTGTGCTGATGCAAGATAAGAGAGTAGTTGCTTATGCCTCTAGGCAACTGAGACCTCACGAAGGAAACTATCCAACCCATGATCTTGAATTAGCGGCAGTAGTGTTTGCCTTAAAGATTTGGCGACACTATTTGTACGGGGCAACCTTTGAAGTATATTGTGATCATAAGAGTCTTAAATACCTCTTTGATCAGAAGGAGTTAAATATGAGGCAACGAAGATGGGTAGAATTCCTCAATGACTACAAGTTTGAGATAAAGTATCATCCCGGAAAGGCGAATGTTGTAGCAGATGCCTTGAGTCGAAAATCTCTGCATATGGGTCAGATGATGGTGTATGAGATGCAGATGCTAGAGGAGTTTCAAAATTTGAAGCTAGCCCCTACTCTTACTCCAAAGAATCTAGTCATTAATGGTTTAAGTATAGGGTCTAACCTTAGAGCCCAGATCAAAGAAGCTCAAGCTCACGATCAATACTTACAAGATCATAAAGACCAAGGTAATTTTTCTGTAATGGAAGATGGAGCAATCATGTATCAGGGAAGGATTTGTGTCCCTTAAGAACAAGAGTTGAGGACTAAGATACTGCAGGAAGCGCATCAAAGTAAATACACAATCCATCCTGGATGCACTAAAATGTACCAGGATTTAAAAAGGATGTATTGGTGGCCAGGGATGAAAAATGACATTGCTGAGTTTGTGGCGAAATGTCTCATTTGTCAAAAGGTGAAGGTGGAGCATCAAAAGCCAACGGGATTTCTACAACCTCTTGAGATCCCTAAATGGAAATGGGATAGTATTTCGATGGACTTTGTTGTAGGTTTACCTAGGACCTCAGTGGGACATGACTCTATCTGGGTAATAGTTGACAGATTAACCAAATCTGCTCACTTTTTGCCCATAAAAATAAACTTTTCACTAGATAAATTGGCCCAATTGTACGTTCAGGAAATAGTTAGACTCCATGGGATTCCCTTAAATATTGTTTCTGATAGAGATCCGAGGTTCACGTCAAGGTTTTGGAAGGCGTTGCAAGAAGCTTTTGGTACTCAGTTGCGGTTCAGTACTGCCTACCATCCTCAAACTGACGGGCAGACAGAGCGAACCATTCAAACCCTAGAAGATATGTTGAGGGCCTGTGTGATAGAGCAAGGTAAAGGATGGGATAAGTACCTACCTTTAGTAGAGTTTGCTTATAATAATAGCTATCACTCTAGCATTAAGATGGCCCCCTATGAAGCTTTATACGGTAGAAAGTGCCGATCTCCACTATGTTGGTTCGAGGTAGGAGAAAAGAACTTGTTAGGTCCTGATCTAGTTCAACAAACCACTGAACAAATCAGGATGATACGAAACAAAATAATTACAGCTCAGAGTCGGCAAAAGAGTTACTACGATAAGAGACATAGACCTCTAGAGTTTGAGGAAGGAGACCATGTATTTCTGAAACTTTCCCCGACTACTGGAGTTGGTAGGTCTCTCAAAACAAGAAAGCTAAGTCCGCGATTTTTAGGACCCTACCAAATTCTAAAGAAAGTTGGGACATCAGCATATCAAGTTGCTCTCCCACCTAATTTGTCCAACCTGCATAATGTTTTCCACGTATCACAGCTGCGGAAGTATCTTTCAGATTCATCACATATAATACTGGATGAACCAATCCAAATAAAGGAGAACATGACATACCAGCTAGTACTTGCATCCATATTGGACACTGACGTGAAGCAACTGAGAAATAAAACCATTCCCCTAATTAAGGTGTTATGGGAAGGTTTGACTCCGGAAGAAGCAACTTGGGAGCTGGAAGAAGTCATGAGGAAGAAATATCCGCAATTGTTCTTATAAGGTAATTTCTGAAATTTTGAGGACAAAATTTCTTTTAGGGGGAGAGAAATGTAACATCCTTAATTTCGTTTCTTTTATTGATAAAGGTACATAAAAAATTTAATTAAGGAAATAAAATTTATTAGACAATATTTTAGATATCTAAGGAAATATAATCCTTAGAAATTCTTCACCTTAGGTATATGCATAGAAAATGTTTCTAACATTAAGAGAACAAATAAAGAAGGAAAATCTAATAGGAAAGAAATTAGAAATAACATACTAAAGAGATGCAAAATTCTTGGATAAGGAAGATAAATTTTTAAAAACAAGTAAAGGTCTTAAAATTTCAAAGAACATTGAATTAGGGTAATTTTTCCTAATTCAAGAACTATAGTTACTAAGTTTAAAATCTTTACCCATACATTGGGCTTTTACCTATGGACACTTCATATAGAGTTTTTCCACTTCACATAAGTTTCTAGCAAGCCCATTGGATAACCTAAACAAGAAATTAAACATAGACTTGGACTAGGATATAGTAATTTCACAAATAGCCCAAAAATTATGAAAATGTGACCAAGCCCACCAAGAAAGGAAGAATTTTATCCAAAGCAAAGAAAATGGGTAGGACAAGCCCATAATGGGTAGGAATAAGCCCAAATCCAAGAGGAAAACTAAAATAAAATAAATTAGATGATGATATAATAATAAGAATAAAGATTAGGTTACATGGCATTAAGACAAAAAAATTTAGCAAGTGGTGTGATTCTACATTCATCACTTAAGCAAGTGGCATGATAATACAAGGCTTTAGGACAAAAACATCTATATCCTACACTCATAATTTTAGCAAGTGGTATGATAATACATGGTATTAGGACAAAACATTCATAGCCCACACAAATAATATCAACCAAATAATGAAGATTCAAGGGCTAGAAATTTGCCACCTAAAAAGGCAAACCTATCATACTTGTTTAAGACAAAAGAAAATGGAAATGAATCCCTAAATCAAAGGGACCTTGTCCCATATCTTAAGAACATATTATCATAATTTTCAAAATACAAATCTCCTTTTCCTATGCATATCTTGACTAAGGAAGAGGAAGACAAGAACATAAGTTGTTTGTTTTCCAAAAATTCAACAAAGTGTATCCTAATTGTGATAAGGTAGACCCATGATCATGAAAGGTGAATTATTTGGTGGTCTATATAAGAAAACCCACCCTTACAACATTAGAATTTCGTCCAAGTGAGGGAGAGAAAAAAATAGAAGTAAGGTAGAGTGAGGAAAGGAGAGGAAGAAAGGAAGAAAGAGGAAGGAGAAGTCTAAAAGACTAAGTGCTCCAAGTAAGTTTAACAATATTTCTTTTTGAAGAAAACTTTTGAAACTTATAATATTTGTATGAGATTTTTATCTTAGAACTTTTATGATTGGTCATGATGTTGCTATATCATGTTACATATTGATCTTGCATGTGATGTATGTTTGAATACTTAGGTTGGAGTAGATAGTTCTGCATGGTTATGGCTATGGGTGGCAGAATTTTAAGCTTCGGTATTTTAATTTCTGGGAACAATCTATAAGGAATTAAAATAAATGGTTAACATAAGAATTAAAGATAAATGTGTCATGGATTTTTAGCCACTGGAATCATTCCATTTGGAGTCCATATGAGGTAGCTATGGTCTGCTTAGTAGTCAAAGGTCAGAAAATGAATCATCAGGGAAGAATATGTTAGGATAGCTTCGGTAATTTAATTTCTGGGAATTATTGGAAGGGAATTAAAATAAGTGGTTCACATAAGAATTAAAGATATGTATGTCATGGATTTTTAGCCACTGGAATCATTCAATTTGGAGTCCATATGAGGGAGATATGAGCCGATTAGTAGACAAAGGTCAGAAAATGGGTCATCAGGGAAAAATATGTTAGGATAGCTTTGGTATTTTAATTTCTGAGAAGTATCTGTAAGGAATTAAAATAAATTATTAACATAAGAATTAAAGATAAATGTGTCATGGATTTTTAGGCACTGGAATCATTCAATTTTAAGTCCATTTGAGGTAGATATAAGCTGATTAGTAAGCAGAGGTCAGAAAATGTTTATTCAGAATATGTTATTAAAGCTTTAGTTTTTGAATTTCTGGAAAATATTCTGTAGGGAGTTAAAATTGTACGCCAAGATAAAAATTATAGATATAGGGCTCATGGATTTTTACCAACTGGAATAACTCAATTTGGAGTTCAAATTTGGGAGATATGGTCTAATTAGTCAGTAAAGGTCAGAACTTACACGAGAAGAAATAATCTGTACATTTAGGGAGTAATATCACCTTGATTTCTTAATATTTCGCTACAATGTTCAACATAATAGTTTTAGATAATTGTTTTATCTTGAAATTGACACTAAGATCACCTACATCAGAGTTAAATTGAGGGAGTTATGCTCTGATTAGTAAGAGAATGTTAGATAGGATGAAAACCTGCATCAAGAAAATAAAGAAATAAAATTAGTATTTTAAAAAGAAGATGAATCTTAACAAATGACTAGTATAGCCATAGCCATTGCCATTGCATGAACTTACTACCATTTTAAGTGTGTAATTTTTAACATGGAATTTACCCTAGTACTCATATAAATTTACAAGAAGTTTTGAAAGTGCCGGTTTTATTTGAAAAATCTTAGTATGCTCCGTGGTTGCAGTATTTTCACATCAGAAAAGAATTATTCTAGTTACTGGAAAACAAAATGGTGATTTGTGAAAAGTGCATGTCTAAGGAAAGCTCTGGCAAGGAAAGACATGGTACTTAAGCGTGTCCATTAGTGACCCACCTCTCTTTCCTGGGAACTTTTCTGGTGCGCTGTTTACAGACTACAATTACTATCCAGTTACCAAGGTATTAGTATGGAATTTTGATATGGAAATGTTTTATAAAGTGATATTTTAAATGGTTATGTTCGTGGCATGATTACCAATGATTTATGGTAATAGTTATATTTTGATGAACATACTTGTTATTGAAAGCATATTTTTGGCTATCATTGTGAAAAGAAAAGAAATGAGCATGGTCACATGGCAATCCGTGTGGTGCACCAGTAGGGGACGCCCTACCAACGGTTATGATCATGTTAATAAGAAAAGAAAGAGAAAGTGTGCCATGTCGGACGGAGCGAGATAAGCCCGTACCGAAAAGTAGAGAATACTCACCCTGACCGGGGTAGTTTGAAGTAAGAATAAGTGGATAGCCATCATATGAAATTCGAAAAATAGTTATTCATGCCATACATGTCATAACTGTATAATTTTCATGTGCATGATAAAGTGCATTCATGTGACCTAAAGATATTTTCTGTAGTTTATACAGCTGAACATGACGTGATGAACTATATTGATGGTAAATTATGATTTATTGTTGAACTTACTGGGATTTAATTCTCACTATATTTCCATATCATGTTCAGAAGAATAAATATGCAGATATTCTCTATGACACTTATTATCTCTGTACGTTGGATCGAGGTGCCCTACCTTGGGCAACTTCCAGTTATTTCTGATGTAACTGTCGTAGATGTAACTGAGATTCCGGTGGACGTGCCACCCGAACCAGTGTCCCCGGAAGTAGTCGATATAGATGATTAGAACTAATATGTATCTTTGTACAAATGTTTGTAAAATAATGGTGTGTAGTTTGTAAAATAATAGTGTGTATGGAAACTCAGTATTGTATAAATTAAATAAATGTTATATTGAGTTAAGTTGTAACGAGGTAATAACTTCATGGTATTTTTAAAAAAAAAAAATTTACATAAATGGAGTTGTTACATCTCACCACTGTTAAATATCCTTAGCACCCATTTTTTGTAATAAATTATGGTCGCTAAAGGTGAAATTAAATTACTAGGTATTTGCTTCCATGATTGCTCACTACTTGCAACTCCTTTACTAACATCTTCTGCTATTGATGACATCTTCATACTGTATTAGCTAGATGGCACTTCAAAACACTTAAACAGATTCAACCTATTGTGACTTTATTCTTTAACATGCTTATGCATATCTTAACAATCAAATCATGGAAAACTTATGTCTATCCAAGAGCCCTTCACATGAATTACCCATTTTGCATACCTTAAATTTTAAATTTTCATGGGTAAACCTTTCTTTATCATAATGCTTATACATAGTATTATTAAAAACCAAACTCTCTTCGAGTTATTTATATCGACAAAATATATCATTGAAAATATTATCTTCATAGATTCTCCGCTCTCAAATTCAATCCAACCCACAACTTACCAAATCCATTTATTTTTATATATACTCATCCATCCAAAAAGAGATTTAAATCTATTTTCAAAACACTCACTTTATTTCAAATCATTATCTTGGAGTTAACAATATCGATCACATCATAACCCACTATCAATATTATATTAGCCATTCATCATATTGTTTCACATAAGCAAATCAAACAATCAATTCAAACCTTCTTGACATCCAAACAAGCCATTCCCTTTGTGTTCGGATATAATTTTCTTATTTTCAACTACTTTCCCAAGAGGGTTCTCTTTATCACTTTTCCTCAAAACAAGTTCAAAAGCTAAACTAGTAGTCCACACACAAAAGGTACTATCTAGGACAGACGCATAGATGTTTAAATCTCGCATATCTAAGGAAAAGAGTTAGAAGGAAGAAAAAGATGACACTCTATAGAATTCCACAACAGCACCGTGAGTATAAATATGTCTGCAGTTACATACCCATACTCAAAGTCCTACTACTGAATTCTTTGCTATGTTAGCCACAGGAAAACCTAATGCTCTGATACCAACTTGTAACGCCCCCAATTTACGTTACGTAAAATAAACATTTTTATTTTATTTTCCGCAATAAGATATTTTCCATAAAGATATATAATTCAATTCTTTATCATAGGAACAGGTACATATAGGATCTCTCATGTAAACACAATATACAGACTAAGTCTATAAATATCAAAGTACAGTAGAAACGAGGATCCTGCCTGTAGCGTTCAGAGCACTCTAGAATACAAACATAGTATAATTCAAAGACCTTGAGTCTTGGAAGCAATGTAGACTCACCCAGAGAATATATCACTTATCTACCAAATTAGACTATGATATTCTTATATGAAAAATGTGGAAATATCGTGTAGTGAGTTTGACAACTCAGTGAGCAAATAATTTCTCTTATGACCTCTTAGGTCAGCATATAGATGTATTTATATTTTAAAATGTGTCACATAGAAAATACAGTTCAGAAGTACATTCATATGGGACCCGTATTTCAAATATTATCAAATCAAAGGATATTCAGATATCCAAAACCATATGCACTATGGTATGATCATTAAACAAATGTTGTTATGCTCAGCTATATAAGCTATAGTAAAATATTAAGATTTGGAGATAAAATCATTACTTTTAATGCACTTGCCTCACTTGGCAATCTGGTCAATGCAATGAAAATATTAAGCTATAGTGATCAGGGAATGTGAGTATATCACCCTCTTGCCTCCTCACATTACCACTGTCACCTGGTTGGAGCGGCCCTCCCCCGGCTCACTCAGGCTAATAGCCCTATTCGGTACCGTCACAAGCCATACAACCAGTCGATATTCATCAATACATATATATACATGTAAAATTATCAAGCAACTCACCATGAGCTTTACGCTTGTCATATTAACAAGCAACTCGCCATGAGTTTTACTTTTGCCATTCAATCTCATTTATAATATGACATGCATCATTTTCACAAGTATATAGCTTTACAAATCAATGCATTGTGTACATAATATTAACTTTATCAAATAATGATAAATACATTTAAAACCACATATTCAATGAGTTCTAGAATCCGTTTCAAAAACCATACTCTTCTTGAACTATGTGCCAGTTCGTAAGCAAAATAAATAGTTTAACACATGTCAGATATTTATGATAGCATAAATAATTGTAAACAGAAACAATTATATATTTATAGCTCAAGAAGAGCACAAGGTAAATCATAGAAACAAATATCTACTCACAGGGTAGGGCTCTTAGTTGGATAGCCCTAAAATGTACTTTTTCAAGCTGAATTTGACCAATTAGATCCCAAAAACGTGTCAGGAGGGTTCAAAGACTTAGAAAATGACTTCAGGAGCTTGGTCACTATTCATCGCCGAAAAATACTATTCATGATGAACAAAAAGTTGTCAGATAGCTGAAAAATTTCATATCCTAATGTTTAACTAGCTCCTGAATCCATCTACGGTGTCAGAATTTCAATTAGAGGTCTCTAAGTAAGAGTTTCCGAATTTACCTTTTTCTGAGATTTTCTACTTCAGATCTACGATGATTCAACGGCTGATTTTGAAAAATTGATTGGTCAAAACCGTAGTATACTTCGTCTTGAATCTAGTAGCATCTTCAGTTTTGAGATCAGAAGCCAATAGACACTCCAAATCTAGAAAAAAAAAGTTGAAGGTTACTATTTATTTACTATTCACTCACTATTCATCCGTTTATTTTTTTCTGTTTTGCAACATGCCACCTCTGTCCTCCCCCTTCCCCTTTTTATTTTTATTATATTTAATAATAATTATTATTATTTAATAATTGAATAATAAGAGTTTCTTTATATAAATTCATATAAATTCTGTTTTTCATCTTAAAATATCTTAAAAATTTCTAAAAATTTACATTCTCAAAAACCTTTAGTTAAACTCTTAAATCATGATTTTTCTTGATAAAAATCATAATAAAACAAATCTCAAAATAAATATCTTTATACATATTAAAAGAAATAATATTTCTAAAAATACAACAAAAATTCATTAAAGACCAATATAATTATTTCAAGCAAAATAATAATTATTTTAAATAAAAATATACTTACTTTTAGTAGAACATAATCACTTTTAAACAAATAAAAATATATTTGTTTATAACAAAACATTATTATTTAAAACTAAAAATTATGGGATGTTACACAATGACGCCTATCATCTACAACTTCCCTACAAGAATCAAGACATCAATCTTTTATCAAGGACAATACGAAAAAGAAAATTTTCTCGTGATATCTTAACCTTATTCTCTTTATATGCCTAATATAAGTGACTATCACAACTACTGTATATATACATGCTTGCTGCCATTTTTGAAAATTGTACCTTCAATTTAGCTGATATACATCAATCACTCACATAGTTGTTCTAATTATGCCTAGTCTATTCACATAGTTATCATATGTATGTCCTCTGAATTTTATAAATACACACGTTAGTATCTTTACTTTCATACTCAAAGTTAAAGTGTGTATAGCTATGGAGGGAATCACATTCTGTCAGTTTCGAAACATTTGTATCTTTTGTGGTTTTAGTCCTGGGAAAGATGGAGAATATGTGAAAGCAGTACAAAACCTGGGTATGGTGCTGGCCAGGAGAAAAATTCATTTAGTCTATGGTTGAGGTAACCATGGGTTAATGGGTTGTGTGTCTATAGCTGTACATGTAGGAGGATGTCAAGTTCTAGGTATTATTCCTACAGCTCTAACTGCATCCAACATCATAGGAAAGACAATTAGGGAAGAATTTAGGGTTGCTTCCATGCATGAGCACATTGCTAGAATGATGACCAATGCTGATGCCTTCATTGCCTTACCAGGAGGTTTTGGTACTTTAGAAGAAATTTTCCAAATAGTCTCTTGGGCACAACTAAATATGCATCACAAATCGATAGGTTTGTTAAATGTTAACCATTTCTTTGATGGTCTGTTGTCTTTTCTTGATCATGCTGTGGAACAAAGGTTCATCTCACACTCAGTACGACGAATTCTCATCTCGGCTTCAAATGATGAGGAGTTAATTGATGCTTTACAAGCATATGTTCATGTACCTGATCCAATTATAGCTCATATAGAATGGATGACAGACAACCACAGGAAGCACAAATTAGATTTGGATCTTCATCTGTAACTGTAGCAAGATGTGAACATTACTGTACCACTTTTACTTTCTCAGGGTTTTCTTAAATACCATCTTGCTAGCCACATACCTTCAGAAAGTAATATTACTAAGTCAAAATTCCTATTTTGAGAACTTAGTATATAGCTGATACTCCTTTGGAGTTTGTAAAACTATCTTTAAATATTGCTTATGATCCTCTGGACTCTCAAAATAAAGAAAATAAAGGAAGACGAAATCTTGGAAACAGGGGAAGCAAAGCGGCTCTTTTGATGTTCTTGGGGCTTTAGTTGTCATGGAATTAATTGTCAGTAATTAGGTTTAATAATTTTCAGTAAATAGACCGATTTCCATATCTAACACATTGAAATGATAAATGTTTGAATAAGGTGATCGAAGAGTTCTCAAAATAAAGAAAATAAAGGAAGACGAAATCTTGGAAACAGGGAAAGCAAAGCGGCTCTTTTGAAGTTCTGTGGGCTTTAATTGTCATGGAATTAATTTTCAGTAATTAGGTTTAATAATTAGATCATAAATTAATTGTAAAACAAATTTATTGGTTATTTATCAATTAATTTAAAAAATGGTTAGTTATTATTACTAAATGTTAATATAAAAAGATAATAAGCGTATAAAATAGTTAGTAATTAATTAACTATTTGTTTGCAAAGATAAGTTTATAGAAGTTTGGGTTTTTTTTACTAAATTTTGTAAATTTGACATAATAATTGTTATTGAAATTTAAAATTATTTATTATTATATGATACAAAGTTTGATTTAATGAATAACAATTATAAATTAAGAAGTATTAAAGGTTATAATTAGATTTTGTTTTACTTGTTTTTAAATTTGTAAAGCAATTCAAGACCACAAATAGCTACAAACATCAAATGTTAGAGATGTTGTAGTGGAAATTGAATTCGAAGTCCCCATAATATTCATCTTCTCTCTTGTCAACGATCTTGCATTCTTTCATGCCAAATAATTTGGAGACATTATATAGGATGCAAATTGTGTCAAAAAATATAATATTAGTTGTTTCAAAATTAACAAAATACTAAATATAAAGACAAAATGTCATATATATTCCACACATTACTGTGGACACTTTTTTTTTTGCAAAGTAATTTAATTTAATTTATAAAAAAAGTAGATAATTTACCTAAGCCTCTCTAAATACAAATTTAACTTAAATTAAAAACACAAAAATTAAATAAAAGGTCAAATTTGAAAAACTGAATCATTTCAAATCTTTTAAAAGTGTTGAAGAAGGTCGGCAACAAATTTCAACTAATATCATCAATACTCATATATTTTACTATATCCATGAGGCCTCTCCAACATTTTATGATAAAGAAGTGAAAAAATATTACAAATTTGTATCTGACACCAACTTAAATTGTTAGATATTACCAATACCATCACAAAAGATAGCACCACATAGCATTTCTGTATACATGATAGAAAACTAAAAATGATTGAATCTCTAGGAAAGTGATTGGAGATAGCAGCATAATAGTTTTCAGAACACTAAAAATCTATAACGGCTGCAAAAATTTCACAAAGAAAAAAATGAAAATTTTCATGGAAAGGAGAGACCAGAAAAAACTAACAAGGACAAACTAGAGGAAGGGAGCTGCCATTGCAACAACCTCCTCCTAACTAGCAAAAGCAACAAAACTACGGAAAGAGGTGTCAGAAAAAAATAATCTAGATTTTGTTGTTGAGAGCTGCTATTAAAGGGCACACTTAAAATAAAAGAATAGAGTTTTATTAAGATAATAAACATTGGTATTATTTGCAATAAACACAAACTCAGTTGGTAGTAATTGAATATCAATTATTTCACTAGATGGTCGGGGTAGAGGCATATATTATATGACTTGTTTTAGAAAAAAATATAACTAGGGCTAAAGTGAACTTAAGATATCAAATTCACCGCAATTGCAAAGAGTGAGGTATGTACCATATGATCTATTAGTTTTTGAACTAGATTATATGACTTTTGGTTATAAGTATCCATTTCTCTAAACAACTTTGAGGCAAGTATTAATTGCTTTAACTGCCTCTATCCCATCAAACTAAATAAAGGCCAAAATATAATAAAGAGAAAATGGCGAAGAAATATTTAAAATTCAATTCTTCAAAAATTTCTTTCCCCAAGAGTATTTATAAATAGTCAAGTATATATATGAATGATATATATATGATAATTACCAAAGGCCAGTGACTAATATTTGCCCTCAATTGTTATATGTATCACAAAGCCTCATCAAAAGAATGTCAATTATATATATATATATATATATATATATATATATATATATATATATATATATATATAATTGAAATTTTGGTTATACAGAAGTTTTAAGTGATGTTGAAGAAACCATGGATCAAAGGTGTACGAGGAACACTATAATAATCCTCATGGTAATTATCATAAGTTGGCAGGATTTAAGGCAAGCTTCTTGTAACACCCTCAATTTTTGAGCACGTGAAACAAACATTTTCGTTTCTGCAATCAAATATTTTTTCTTAACACATAACACTATTCTTTATCATAGAAATAGATTCATATAGGTTCTCTCATGTATATATATTATACAGACCAAGTTATAAATGTCAAAGTAACAACAGAAGCAGAGATCCTGCCTGTAGCATTCACAGCACACTCTAGAATACAAACACAGTATAATTCAAAACTGTGAGCCTTAAAAGCAACATAGACTTACTCAAAGAATATATCACCTAACTGATCACCTATTTGCAGAATCAGACTCTGTATTCTTATATGAAAAATGTGAAAATATTGTATAGTGAGTTTGACAACTCAGTGAGCAGATAATACCTCCTATAACCTCTTAGGTCAGCATATGGATGTACTCATGTTTTAAAATTTGTCACTTAGAAAATACAGTTCAGAAGTACATTCATATGGGACCCGTATTTCAAATATTTTCAAATAAAAGGATATTTAGATATCCAAACCATATTCAGCATAGTATGATCATTAAATAAATGTTGTTATGCTTAGTTGTATAAACTATAGTAAAATAATAAGCTTTGAGATAAAGTTATAAACTTTTAAAATGACATGCCTCATTCGACGATCTGGTCAACCCAATTTAAAATGACTTGTCTTATTCGGCGATCTGGTCAACCCACACACTCATTTGTTATATGCATAGTGACTGATCGACTACAGTCACAATAGTGATCAGGGAATGTGAGTCTATCACCCATCTGCCTCCTCACATTACCACTGTCACTTGGTTGGAGTGGTCGTCCCTCGGCTCACTCAGGCTAATAGGGCGTCCCCTATTCGGTACTGTCACAAGCCATACAACCCGTCGATATTCATCCATACATATAAATACATATATATAAATGCATATTCTTGAAATGCAATGTATCATTATCAAGCAACTCGCCATGAGCTTTACGCTTGTCATTCAATCATAATTAGTAACTTTATAGTTTTACAAACCAATGCTTCATGCACATAATATTCACTTTATTATTTAATGAGAAATACATGTGAAATCAGATATACCATGAGTTCAGAAATTCACTTTCAAAACTATACTCTTCTCAAACTATATTCAAAATTGTAAGCAATTCATATAATTTTAATGCATTTCAGAAACATTTAAAAGTGTAAATATCTCATAAACATAATCAAATACATGCTTAAAGACCAAGAAGAGTATAGGGCAAATCATAGAAAGAATTATCCACTCATATGGTAAGGGCTCCAGATTGGACAGTCTCAAAATATAATTTTCTAATCCACATTTGACTAAATAGGTTTTAAAAACGTGTCTGGAGGGTCTAAAAATCAAGGAAATGATTCCGAGAACTTGGTCACTATTCATGATCGGAAAACACTATTCACCGCTGAAAGATACTATTCATCGACAGAAAATACTATTCACAAAGAATAAAAATTTGTCATATAGCTGAAAAATTTCATATTTTAAGGTTTATCTAGCTCTTGAATCCATCTACGTTGTCAAATTTTTAATTTAAGGTCTTTAAGTAAGAGTTTCAGAGTTTACATTTTTCTGAAATTTTCTACTTCTGATCTACGACGATTCTACGGCTGATTTGAAAAATTGTTCGGTCAAGATCATAGTATTTTTTGTCCTAAATCCAATAGTACCCTTGGTTTTGTGATCAGAAGCCAATATGCACTCCAAATCTAGAGAGAAAAATGGAGGTTACTATTTACAATATTCATACTATTCATACTATTACGAAATTGGTTGCATCCCTCCTTCACGCTTCTGACTCCCCCTCCCCCTTTTCTTTCCTTTTCTTTTATTTTTATTATATTTATTTAATAATTAAATATTTAAAATTGGGTATTATTATTTTTATTTTATACATATAAATACTGTTTTTCATCCTAAAATATCCCAAAAATTCTTAAAAATTTACATTCTTATAAAACTTTAGTTGAACTCTTAAATCATGAATTTTCTTAGTAAAAATTCTAATAAAAAAATCACAAAATAAATATCTTTATACATAATAAAATAAAAAATATTTCTAAAAATAGAACAAAAATTTATTAAAGGCCAATATAATTATTTTAAGTAATACAATAATTACTTTAATTAAAAGTATACTTGCTTTTAACAGAACATAATCATTTTTAAACAAATAAAAAAATATTTTTGTATAGCAAAACATTATTATTTAAAAATAAAAGTTACGGGACGTTACATTCTTCCCCCTTTAAGAAATTCGGTCTCCGAATTCTAACCCATCCTACCATATATAAGGAATGAAATCAAGGCATAATTCGAAGTTACCAACCTTATTACTCAAATAATCGGAGATATCTTCTCCGTATATCATCTTTAATTTTTAATATGTCTCTTCACTTGAGTGATTTTGCCATATAACTTAACCATAGTGATTTCTTTCATCCATAAGTTCTTCACTTGTCGATCAACAATAAACATCGATTGTACCCATAGTTAAGTCAAATTTTTGTTCGATTGAATTTTTTTGGAATTAGATAACATAAGAAGAATCTAATATGTACTTCCTTAGCATTGATGCAAGAAATTCTGTATCCACATTACTTAATCCTGATGGCAAGGCTAGGCAATGTATTACTATGCTTACTTTGTTCAAGTTTTCAAAAGAGTCTATATACTAGAGCTTAACTTTTTCCTTCTTTCCAAACCTCATTACCTCTTTCATTGGCGAGTTCTTCAAGAATATGTGGTCACCAACTGATAATTTCTAGTGCTCAACATTCATGGTCCTTATAGACTTTTGACCAGGATTGAGTTGCTTGTATTTCTTTTTTAATCAATTCCACTTTATACTAAATACTCAACAAATTATATATATATACATTTAAGGAACTCTTAAACCATTGTGTATCTCATTCTTATATATCCTCAAGCTCGCGTGCATATATCTATAGGTCGATATTGGGAAACACACACATAAAAGATCATATTCACATCCATATTGGGTAACTATATTTTCTTATTCCAGATTTCTATCAAGTCATCTTTGATTCTCACATGTCAACATCATCCCATGAATATCATCATCTTAATCCATCATCTATTTTTATCCTAAAATCCACTAATCAATATGCTAAATATACGTAGCAGTTAATCCACCAATCCTTTTTAACGTTTATTACCATTGGCACATGTTTAACAATTCTAACTTACCTCATCACAGTAACTCTATACCCTCTTATTAACACCAATAAATTCATTATCAAAAATATCAAGCCTTTCTTCTATCATATCTAAAAGTACATATTCTAACTTATATCAATCCCGTTTAATTCAGCAAATCATTTTAAGAAATTTTTCCCCAACAATTACTCATACATGAATTCTCAATTTCAATATTATTCACATCTTAGATACTAGACTCAATTTAGCATAATATAAACCTTTAACACAAATATCTTAATCACTTACATTATTTTCGGACATGATTCTCATAGTATTCTCCATATTTCCAAATTAAGAGTTCAAAGATTAATGTAAATCCTAGTTCCCATATTTTATTCCTCAAAACTTCAACACCACAAATTCTCTTGATTACATTCGTCAAAACACCATAAGGCCATCATCCATCCATTCCTTTCAAACTTTTCATTATTTTAACCTACTAACAACTTGGACACCATAATAATTGAGTTTTAAAAAAATAAATTAACTTTTCTTGTAATAAGAGAAAAGAACTTTGTATTTAATGCCAAACATTAATAAGGGAGAATACAGTAGAACAGACAAAAAGCATAATAGAAAACGGTGCCAAAATAGAAAGTCAAAAATTTGAACAAAGCATTGAAAGAAAATTAATATCGGTGACTATAATTCTTGAAAATATATAAACAAAATCTAGCTATTATTTCAGCAAAAAATTGGTGGCTGCAAATTTTGAATATATGTGCCAAAATCTACTTTAAAGTTGTTGATATTTGGTGAAAAAGAAACATTTTTGAGCTTATAAAAGTTTGTGAAAATCAAAGAATACATAGCTAACTGGTAGGATGCAGTTGATTGCTTCAAAATAGATGTAATCAATCAACTGTAAAATAACAAGTCCAAATTAAAATTTCTCAAAATAGCTAGTCGACTTAATAATATCGATAGTCGACTGGCATAAACATTAGAAAAAAAAAAAAATTGTTTGATTGTTCCTCTTCAACAATTAACTTGTTTTCATTTTCACTCTTTTTTTTTACAATTATACCTATCACCTACAACTTTCCTACAAGAATCAAGACATTAATGCTTCATCAAGGACAACAAGGAAAAGACAAATTTCTGGTGATATCTTAACCTTATTCTCTTTATATGCCTAATATGAGCGACTATCACAACTATTGTACATATACATGCTTGCCGTTATTTTTGAAAATTTCACCTTCAATTTTGCTTATATCCACCAATTACTCACATAGCTATTCTAATTATTCCCGGCCTATTTACATAGCTATCATAAGTATGCCCATCTTTGAGTTCTATAAATACACACGTTAATATCTTTACTTTCATACTCAAAGTTAAAGTGTGTGTAGCTATGGAGGGAATCACATTCCGTTAGTTTTGAAATATTTATATCTTTTGTGGTTCCAGTCCTGGGAAAGATGGAGAGTATGTGAAAGTAGCACAAAACCTGGATATGGTACTGGCCAAGAGAAAAATTCATTTAGTCTTTGGTGGAGGTAGCCGTGGGTTAATGAGGTGTGTGTCTACAGTTGTACATGTAAGAGGATGTCAAGTTCTAGGTATTATTCCTACAGCTCTAGTTGCATCCAACATCATAAGAAAAATAATTGGGGAAGAATTTAAGGTAACTTCCATGCATGAGTGCATGGCTAGAATGATGAGCAATGCTGATGCTTTCATTGCCTTATCAGGTTGTTTTGGTAATTTAGAGGAAATTTTCCAAATAGTTTCATGGGCACAACTAAATATGCATCACAAACCGATAGGTTTATTAAGGCCCCGTTTGGATAAATAGCTTATTTAAGGACTTATTAAAGAAGGGCTTATGTGAAAAGCTCTTATGTCATAAGCTCCTTTTAAATTAAGTTATTTAGCGTTTGGATACGTAATTAAAAAAGTGCTTTTAAAATTTATAAGCTCTTTTTAAATTGTTTGGATAAATAATATATAAGTGCTTATAATTATAAAAATTACTGAAATAGATATTGATAAGCACTTATTAAAGATTGTGTTTGGATAAATAAGCATTTTTGTTTATAATTTGAAAAAACAATTACACTTAAAATATTTATAGTGTTATAATTAGATTATTATAAGATTTTTTTTTATTGTATTGCATTCAAGTGCTTACTTTTGTGTTATTAGATTATTATTTTTAAGTGTGAATTTTTACAACCAAAATGGTTCATTTAGAAACCAAAGTCAATTGTCTTTGTAAACAAACAAAAGAATAAATATACACATTTGACACAATATTATTATTTCTTTTTGATCATAGGGCAACTATAAAGGCTAATTATACTTCTCTCTGACACGAGTTAATTAAATCGCAAAAAAAAGTGGAGTTGATGTTTGGTCTAAAAGCTCAATTTTCGCCATTTACATGTCAAATTAACTTGATATAAAAATATGATCAATTCAACAAAATAAAAATATGAAATTAATTGACAAGAATAATAAAAAAACCCAAATCACATCTTACACTGTCACATGCAATAATAGTGGTTCATATTTGAGCGAAATAGATAAGACTTGCATAAAACAATTTCTACCATAAACTATGACAAAAAGGAAAGAAATAGAAATTAAAATCTAACAAGTGTTGTATTCTACCATAAAGGCAATAAAGCTAAAGATGTGTAGGCAACTGGATTTTTATCTCCTCTCTAATCTGCTCCATTTGTCTAATGCTCTCTTCATTTGGTTCCTCCCATATGATATTACTAGACTCTGCTTCATCCATAATTTCTTCATCAGCAAACTCAAAATTTTCGTTAAATGTTTCAAATTCTACATTACTTGTATCATTTCTCCTGATAAAATTGTACAAAGCCATGCAAGCAATTATGATTTTAACTTGTGTTTCTAATGGGAATGAAGGCGTAGCACCCAGTATTTTCCATCTTGCTTTGCAACATCCAAAAGAGCGTTCAATTGTACATCGAAGGCTAGAGTGATAATAGTTAAACACTTTAGTTCTTCCCCTTGCTCTTGGCCCTAATCTGAAGTGTGGAAGATGATATCTTTGTCCCTTATAGGGACCTAAGAAACCCATAAAAGTAGGATAACCAGAATCGACCAAATAGTATTTACCTACAAACAAAAACTTAATTGAATAAACAAATAAAATATAACATACTTTAAAGTTTGAAATTCAGATAGTAATGTCTAAAAACCATTAACCTTTAGGAGGAAGAGGGAAATGCAAGCTTGGTCTGCGTACAGCTTCATTGAAAATTTTAGTATCATGTGTAGACCCCTCCCAACCTGCCCATACAAATGTGAAGCCCATATTAAAATCACAAGCACTCATTACATAGGTAGTTGTAATACCTTTTTTACCAATGTAAGGAATTTGCAAATTCGGAGGAACAACAACACGTATATGATTGCCATCTATGAAGAATAACTCACTACCAACCTCTAGTCCTGGCAATTTCTTGAGCATAGCTAAACAAGTTGATATGCTATGTTCATTTTTTTTACGAGAAACTTCAATAGCATTTTGTGCCTCAAAGCTATCAATCATACGTGTCAATTGAGCAGAAAGTTCAGCAGCTCCAGATCTCTTTTCACTCTTCCCACTCCTTTTTCTTTTTCCTTTTTAACCCCTAGAAGGCCCTTGTTCAATATTCAAGCTATCCAAGCCTCCTTCATCAGACCCCTCTTGTGTTATCTCTTCATCACCTAAATATTGAATTTCAACATCTTGCTCAATAGGTACATTCATATTTCCTCCCTCATTTCTATCACCTTCTTCATTTCTATCATCTTTTTCTACTTCAAATTGATCTTGAGACGGTGCCCAAGCTCTACAACCAGTAGCTACAATATCCTTAAAAAGAATTTCCATTTCATTTAAGTATTTTGGACCCTCTTCCCTGAATTTCTCCACATCAGGATTTGCCTGTGAAAAGGTAAAAAATTAATTAAGAGACTATAATTATGATTTAAAATTAATATATGATAAATTTATTATTAACTTTCATATACCTGAATCTTAGCTTCCCACTAAACATCATCTGCTTCAACTGTCTTTTTAACAGGATCCCAACCAATGCCTGTCTCTTTTCCAATAAGTTTTACCCACAACCCCCGCTCCTTTTTCATTGATTCCCATTTGTTTTTAAATTGCTTGTATTCATAAGGCAATCTAGTAGCCTTAAGAAACTTTGACTTCAAGTTTGGCCAACCAACTTTATTAAAATGTGTGTGAGGTCTATTTCCAGCATACACCTCCTCAACACATATTTTTACAAATATAGTAGTGTTCTTCTCATTCCAATCAGCCTTTAACCTCTTTACACTACCACTACTTTTTCCACTTTCATCTGCTTGCATAGGATGCATTTTTGGAGTCATTCTAATACATACAAAAAAAAAGTCAATATAAATAGCAACAATAATTCAAAGGCAAGAAAATACAATCAAACAAATTGCACAAGTGAAGTTAATTATAATAGGAACAAAATCAAAATAATATCAGCTCAAAATTCATCTACTAAACTTTCTAGTTGATTGATTAATTTTACACAAAAAGCAAATTCACATGTGCTTATTATATACAGCTAGTGAATGACTTGCCAAGATTAGCACCTTCAAATTCAAATGTTCGAGACTCTATAGGAAAATGCAGACAAAACCTTGCAATTGTTTTCCATTTCTGGTTTTTGCTTAGCATAATAAGGTTTCATTTGTACCAATCATTTAATCACAGTTCTATTTATGAGATCAAACCATCAGTACAATACTATACTTGCATGGTAGAAGTGCTAGGTCAAGCTGGACTCTTGGAAGAGGCAGAAGAACCGATAAAGGGTATGTCTATAAAGCCAGATGCTATTATATGGGGGTCTCTGCTCTCAGCTTGCAGGAAGCATGTGAATGTAGAGATGGCAAAATGGGCTACAAAACGAATTTATGACTTGAATCCGAGTGACTCTTGTGGTTATGTACTTAGTACAAACGATGGACACGTTTAGGTCATCCACACAGACACAGTGGCTGACCCGATACCCAGAAGCATCATTTACAAGTGCCAACTGTGCTGTCACATGGAATGAAGCAAGAACCAGAAGAAAACAAAGGGGATTTGTCGCATAGTGAAAGCTCTTTGTACTCTATTCATCAGAATCCACAAGGAGGAGATGCTCATATATCAGCCACTGCACTCTTGCAGAATGCATCCCAAATGGGATCTACAAGGAGCAGCCCTATCAACGTCTTTGGGTTGATGGCCTCAACTATCACAAATCTTGAAGTATATGGAGAAACTCATGAGTTTCTAACTGGAGGGAGGCTGCATCCTAAGACCCAAGAGATTTACTCTCTACTGAATGATGTGGTGCAATAACCATTTATGGAGAAACACACGAGTTCCTAGTTGGAGGAAGGCCGCATCCTACAACTCCTTAAGCCAATGTTCCTATACTAGGCATTATGGCACTGAAATAACACATGTTGTCTCCCTGTAAAAGCTCGAACCACCTTTAACAAAAGGGCACCTATACACACAGGTCGATAGGTGGAGAATAGATACCTCTCTTTAAGGAACTCCAGAGAGCTACTCTCTATTCACTGACTCGGGGTCTGTATATAGATGAAGAATCACTATTGAAATGATAAAACTCTCGATACTTCAACCAACCCACTTACCTGGATTCCTTATTGCAGACCCTTTCTTCTCCCCCCAGAAGAGAGCTTGATCACCCAAGCTATCCACCTTAACCAACTTGCGCTCCTCAAAGTCCATCTTGAAGATATTCAAACGCCTCCCAGCTGACGTAGATGCGAGGATGATACGGTCATGGAGATATTTCCTACCACCATCCGAATTAGGTGGGCTAGGGAAGTTCCTTTCATGCCCAGTAAACGTGGGTGAGAAGGATGCTAGCAGACTTCTGTTGCTTAGCGTGGGAAAACAGACCCACAATCACTCTGCGTTGCAGACTTCTACGGTGGTGAACATATGATGGAAGCGTTGCAGACTTCTTTGGGAGAAATGGTTCACCATACTGCAATGCTTGGGTGGCGGAGAAAGCGCAAGAAAGCACAATTGCATGTGGGTGTAAGCGTCGATCATATGATGTCGTAAAGGGAGGATATTAGGGGAAGCAATGAGTGGAGATTCCCATGCAGAGAGTCAGATGAGGGGAAACCTTCACGTCCCGTTCACTTCGCTCTCCTCCCTCGACATAGCATATATGCTATGGATTCAGCTTCTGGGTCGAACGCTACCTAATGCCCGAAAAGAAGAAACCTTCAAACTCACATTGCATGTTGGTTGTTCTTCAAACTCATCCCCTGTTTTTCCTTATCTACCTTAGAGGTTTTCACGGTTTTACCAATACTTGGGGTTACGTTTTTGCATCCATAGGTTTTTACTCTCTTCCTCCGTTAAGAAACTAAGGGAAACAGATGCATTGGATAGCCATTGTGGTTTCTCTTCCTCGGTCAATAAATCGAAGAAACAGAGTGATAATAATATTGAAAAACAGGTTCCTTAAGTTTGTCGTTTTGGGTTACCTATTTGGCTACACTATTTTTATACTCTATGAGCTAATGAATCTTGGGTGGCAAATGAAAACTTATTAATGCATGAAGAGCATAAACAAGTAGCGTACTTTCTAGGAATAAGATGTAGAAAAAAAATATAGAAATAATGATAGAAATACGTACCTGGGTGCAGCTGAAGTAAGAAATGCAGATGGAGAAGCCATTGTAATTTCAAAGAGAAGACTGAAATGTTGAAATGTTGAAGAAGCTGAAGAAACAACTGAAATGGTGAAGAAGCTAGAATAGACGCAAGGGAGGTAATGATGGTGAAGCTGGATCGAATAGACGTGTGAAGAGCAGAGGGCACAATTGTCCCATGTAATATAAAAAACAGCTTGCTGGTCATCTCATTTCAGCTTTTACAGTAGGCTTTTTCAAGAAGCTTCAAAATATAGCTTATCAAATAAACTCAAAATAACTATTTTTAAATTAATAAATAGCTTAATTAAATGGACCCAAACACTATTTTTTAATTATAAAAGCGCTATAGATATAAAGAAGCTGTAATAAGCTATAAACCGTTGTATCCAAATGGGCCCTAAATGTTAATAACTTATTTGATGATCTGTTGTCTTTTCTTGATCAAACTGTGGAAAAAAGGTTTATTTCACCCTCAGCAAGACAAATTCTCATCTAAGCTTCAAATACTTAGGAGTTGATTGATGCTTTACAAGCATATGTTCATATACCTGATCCAATTATGGATCAAATTGATTGGAAGACAGACAACCATGGAAAGCGAAAGTTAGATTTGGATCTTTATCTGTAACTGTAGTAGGATATGCCATTATTGCACACTTCTATTTTCTAGGGTCAACTTGGATACCATCCTTATTAACCATACTCCCTTATAGTTGGTAAAACTATCTTTAAATGTTGCTATAATCCTCTGTACTCTCGAAACATATTAGTATTTCATTAATAAAGATAATAATAAATTTATCCAAGAGTAGTTTAAATACTCTATTCATTAAGTCCATGAATGCAGCTGGGGCATTTGTCAAACTGAATGACATCACCAAGAACTCATAATGCCCATAATAAGTCCTAAAAGAAATTTTTTGAATATCCTCTTCCCTTATCCTCAATTAATGATAAAATCAAATTTTGAAAAAAATATTGAGCACTTTGTAATTGGTCAAATAGATCATCTATACGAGGTAATGGGTATTTATTCCACACTATCACCTTATTCAACTATCTATAATCTATACATAATTGTAGTGATCCATCCTTTTTTTTTCACAAATAGGTCTAAAGCACCTCAAGGAGAGTACTAGGGCGTATAAATCCCTTGTCTAACAAGTCTTGTAACTAATTTTTCAATTCCTTGAGTTCAGTCAGTGCCATTCTATATGGGGTATAGACACCGGTTGGGTTCCAGTAAGTAGATCAATACCAAATTCTATTTTACATTTCGAGATAATCCTAACAATTTCTCTAGAATTACATCAGAAAATTATCTAACCACTGGAACTTGATTGACACCGGTATAATTTATATCAACATCTCCCATTATTGCCAAATATCCTTGGCACCTTTTTGTAATAACTTATAGGCTGCTAAAACAGAGATTAGATTTTTGGATACCTTACTACGGTCTCCTTGTATCAAGAAAGAAGATTCTACAAGAATATAGAATTTAATCATCTTTGGATGACATTCTAAAATGGCCTGACATGTTGCCAACCAATCCATTTCTAATATCACATCAAAGTCTACCATATCTAGACAACTAGGTAAAACAAATATCATATTGAGAAATGATCATTTTTTGCATTTGTCTCAATTCTTTTAATTCTCTGGGACACCTATCCCTTACACTTTTAAGCAGTAATTGACCCATAGATACCTCTTAAGATGTCACAATATTCAATCAACTTTATACTAAGAAATTCAATAACTTGAAATAGAAAGGAAATTGAAATCTTATAGAATCATTTAGAAGCACCTGAAGTATAAATATGTCCAGCTCATATCCATACTAAAAGTCCTACTAATGAACCATTTGCTCCGATAGCCATAGGGAAACCTAATGCTATGATACCAACTTGTAACGCCCCTAATTTTCGAACACGTGAAACAAACATTTTCTTTTCCGCAATCAGATATTTTTCTTAACATGCATAACACTATTATTTGTAAAAGAAATAGATACATGTAGGTTCTCTCATGTATATACATTATACAGACCAAGTTATAATTGTCAAAGTAACAAGAGAAGCAGGAATCCTGCCTGTAGCATTCAGAGCACACTCTAGAATACAAACACAGTATAATTCAAAACTGTGAGCCTTGAAAGCAACGTAGACTCACCCAAAGAATATGTCACCTAACTGATCACCTATTTGCAGAATCAGACTCTGTATTCTTATCTAAAAAATGTGGAAATAACGTATAGTGAGTTTGACAATTCAGTGAGTAGATAATACCTTATATGACCTCTTAGGTCAGCATATGGATGTACTTATGTTTTAAAATTTGTCACTTAGAAAATACAGTTCAGAAGTACATCCATATGGGACCCATATTTCAAATATTTTTAAATAAAAGGATATTTAGATATCCAAACCATATTCAACACGGTATGATCATTAAACAAATGTTATGCTCAGCTGTATAAACTATAGTAAAATAATTAGCTTTTGAGATAAAGTTATAAACTTTTAAAATGAGCTACCTCATTCGGCTATCTAGTTAACCCAATTTAAAATGACCTGCCTTATTCGGTGATCTGGTCAACCCGTACACTCATTAGCTATACGCATAGTGACCGATCAACTACAGTCATAATAGTGATTAAGGAATGTGAGTCATCACCCATCTGCCTCCTCACATTACCACTGTCACCCCGTTAGAGCAGTCGTCCCTTGGCTCACTCAGGCTAATAGAGCATCCTTTATTCGATACAGTCACAAACCATACAACCCGTCGATATTCATCCACACATATAAATACATATATATAAATGCATATTCATCAAATGCAATCTATGATTATCAAGAAACTCGCCATGAGCTTTACGCTTGCCATTCAATCATAATCAGTAACTTTATAGTTTTACAAATCAATGCCTCATGCACATAATATTCACTTTATCATTTAATGAGAAATACATGTGAAATCAGATATACCATGAATTCAGAAATCCCTTTTCAAAACTATATTCTTCTCTAACAATATTCCAAATTGTAAGCAATTCAGATAATTTTAATGCATTTCAAAATCATTTAAAATTGTAAATATCTCATAAACATAATCAAATACATGCTTAAAGATCAAGAAGAGTATAGAACAAGTCATAGAAAGAATTATCCACTCACAAGGTAAGGGCTGCAGATTGGACAGCCCCAAAATGCACTTTTCCAATCCACATTGACTAAATAGACTTCAAAAACGTGTCTGGAGGGTCCAAAAATTAAGGAAATGACTTCGGGAACTTGGTTACCATTCATGGCCAAAAATCACTATTCACCGCGCGGAAAATAATATTCATCGTCGAAAAATACTATTCACAAAGAATAAAAATTTGTCAGATAGCTGAAAAATTTCATATCCTAAGGTTTATCTAGCTCCTGAATCCATCTACAGTGTCAGATTTCTAATTTGAGGTCTCTAAATAAGAGTTTCAGAGTTTACATTTTTTTGAGTTTTTCTACTTCCGATATACAACGATTCTACGGCTGCTTTGAGAAATTATTCGGTCAAAATCGTAGTATTCTCTGTTCTGAATCCAATGGTACCTTTGGTTTTGAGATCGGAAGCCAATATAATTATTAAAGGTTAATATAATTATTTTAACCAAAACAATAATTACTTTAATTAAAAGTATACTTACTTTTAGCAGAACATAATCATTTTTAAACAAATGAAAATATATTTTGTCACGGCCCCAAATGATGGAACACATGACCGGCACGACATAAGGGTTTCCCCTTAGCCGCAAGCCTAACACATAGCATGCACAAAAATCCAGCACACAATCCAGAGTACATAATAAATATAACTAGCCACATATGCCACATCCAATATCAGAAAATACTGTATATATGTATATATATATATATCTCATGATATCTCATGAATCCAACATTCTGATTCAACTTGGCCCATGGCCTCATAATATTCATGTGATTCAACTTGGCCCAAGGCCTCATAATACCAACATTATTGTAAAATATAAAACCATTTTTTTCAAACAACACATCAAAATACGCAAGAAGCGAGGATCCTGCCTGTATGTTCATGGAGATACTCTAGACATAACTAAACTAAATAAACAATACAAAAGAGCCTTGCCCAAACTGGGGCTCACCAACACTATCTTCAGCCTCCTACGAAGCTATAGCTGGATCAAAGTCTCTTTGACTATCTGTGGGGAGGAAACAAAAGAGGGGTGAGATTACCACATCTCAGTGAATGAGTAAATCATACTATAACTGAAACAGGGCAAACCAAGCACGAGTGTTTCGCAATGGGTTTAATAATTGAAATCCAAATGTAAAGATAACAATAGAAACATTAAGCATTTAACCATAATTTATTGAAAGAATGCTAAACAGTTCAAATGTGTGTTCAAAAGATAAAACATGATTAAATCAATAACCGTAAGCAAATCAATTATGCATGGTAAGTAATACATGAAGATATTTATGCAATAACAATGATGAATGAGCTTGTTTAGAAATATTTAATCTTTTAAAAAAAATGCATCAGTTTATTGGATGTCTTTCCTAACAGATTTATCATCTCCCCCAAGCACACAGCAAGGGTAGGGTAATCACTGTAGGCGTAGACATAGGTCCACCCTAAATTTCCCCAAGCACATAGCAATGGGTATGGCAATCACTGTAGGCGAAGACATAAGTCAACCCTAAATTTCCCCAAGCACATAGCAATGGGTATGGCAATCACTGTAGGCGAAGACATAAGTCAACCCTAAATCCCTGTGTCTTAGGCAGTCATATGCCCGTCACAGTATCCTAGGCCGAAGCCTTAACATGATCATGGTGCACCAGGGCTAGCACTACCTGCGGCTAGCTAACAGTGATCTAAAAGGGTCCCTCCAATAGAAAACATTTGAAATATGCTATTCAAAGAGTTTAAAGTAAAACATTTCAATAACATTACAATAAAGCTATAATTCTCCATCTAGCTCTTTTCATGCATAAAACTCCGTTCAAAAATATGTTTCATCCATATATTCCCATGGAGACCTTTATCATCATAAACTTTCCCTTTAAACATAGATCGTCCGTAGACGTCGTATAGATGCTCATCATGCATCAAATCATTTTAAACATAGATCGTCCGTAGACGTCGCATAAATGCTCATCATTCATCAAATCATTTCATGGCCAACTTAGTTCATTTCTATGACTAAGTTCGCATTTCTATAAATCTAGCTCAAATGGAGAATTATCAGTCTAGATGTTTGCCCTGCATACCTAGGGTTCAACTAGGATTGAAATTTGTAATTTCTAACATAGTTGGAACATATTGGTTTTCAAAGCGGTAAAACAACTTAGCATACATTCCAACTAGTTAAAATCATACGAGAGAATTATAAACTGAATTCATAAAACATGCGCTATAGTATGAAAAACCCACTCACAAGTAAGGACTCCAGATTGGACAGCCCTAAAATCCAAGTTCCTGGTCTGAATTCGGTAAAACAGACCCCAAAATCGAGTCCGGAAGGTCCAAAAACCTTAAATGAGCTTGGTTACTGTTCACCGCCGGAAAACACTATTCACTGTCACAAAAATTTTACCGAATCAACAAAACAATTTCATATCCTAATATTTATCTAATTTCTGAATCCATCTACGGAGTCAGATTTCTAATTAGAAGTCCCTAAGTAAGGTTTTTCAAAACTTACCTTTTACCGAGATTTTCTACTTCAGATCTACGGCGATTCAACGGTTGATTTCAAAAACTGATCGGTCAAAACTGAAGTACTCTTCGTCGTGAATCCAATAACACTGTCAGTTTTGATATTGGAAGTCAATCGATACTCCAGATTGAAAGATAAAATTTGAAATCACTATTCACTCACTATGCAGCACTATTCCTCTCCGTTTTTTTTTTCCTTTCTTCTTTCTGAAATTTCGCCCCCGGTTTCGTTTTATGATTCTGCAGTTTTCATTTTTTTTTAATATAATAATAATTAAATAATTAATAATAGGATTTTCTTTTATAAAAATTCATATAAATTCCATTTTTCATCATAAAATATCCCAAAAATTTCTAAAAATTTTCTTTCTCATAAATCTTTAGTTAAACTCTTAAATCATAATTTTTCTTAATAAAAATTATAATAAAACAAATTTTAAAACAAATATCTTTATTCATATTAAAAGAAAGAATATTTCTAAAAATACCATACAAATTCAATAGAGGCCGACATAATTATTTTAAGCAACACAGTATTTTTCTTTACTTAAAAGTCCACTTACTTTTAACAAATCATAATTATTTCTACATAGATAATAATATTTTTGCTAATAGCGCGCCAAAATATAAATTCACATATTTCTTTTGTAATTCTTTAATCCATGTAATAAATATACATATTTTCACTGGTTCTTATCTCTATTGTCAAAATTCTCTTTTTTTATTCTACATTCCCTTTAATTGGAATTTTTCGTTAAATTTTACGGTTATTACATATTTGTTTATAGCAAAACATTATTATTTAAAAATAAAAATTACTGGATGTTACACTTCTCCCTATCTTCTATATGGACCACTTGTTTTTCCCCCTCTTACCTCAGCCAAACGACATGAGTGTGTTTTAAAATGAACCAAGTGCAATGAGGACTGCAAGGAACATTGTTGCAAGAACCATGGTACCAATTTGTTTCTAGTTGATGAATGCTTGGATTTGTGCTAGGACAATTGCAGACACAATTACCATATTTGGTAGGCTTTTTAAGGTGAAAATTTTGGATAAATTGCAAAGCCTTTTAATTTAATGCCAAACATTTTGAATCACTGTGTACTACAAAAGGAGAAAGAAAAAGAGTAAATTGTAGCTTATCTTTATGTAGTTTCTCCCAAAATTGAGTTGTTCTCATGTAGTTTAAATTTTATCATTTAACTCTTTTGTGATTTGTTATCTATCATTTAAAAAATTTGTAGTATTTTTCATCCAAATTTTTAACAGAGATAGTATTAAAATGACAAACATAAAAGGCAAATTTGTATATCATAATTAAATAGTTTTACACTAATGAGATTATTATTAGTATTCAGAAAATATTTTAAATTTTCTAATATCATATCCATCCCATCAATTGTATCAAAACATTGTGAATTTTGTCAAGGTACTTACAAGTGAAACATATACTTTCAACAACTAAATTATTCATCCTTTCACTACAAAAAAAAAAAGGTTTTAACGACAATTTTTAAGCAACTTTAGCCATGGTTTCAACTACTGCTAAACATCTTAACAACAGTTGCAAAACCATCTCAGAATTGCAATTTTAGTGATGATTTCCATGTACCAAAGGAATACCAATGCTAAATCATGGCTTAAAAATGATTTAAGACAGTTGTTAAAAAATGCGATTTAATGACGGTCAAGAAAAATGTTGTCAAATTTAACAATAATAAAAAAAACCTTCATTAAACTGTGGTTTAACAACAATTTTTGTGTAATCATAGTTAACCATTTTTTATTTTTTAAACTATGATTGAGGAAAATTGATGTTAAATTACGGTTTTTAACCATTGTTAAGCCCTGTTTTAGCTGTGACTTTCCTAAAATTATGGTCAAACCAACGTTTTTCTTTATTTTTTTTTGGAAAACATTTTTATTTTTTTATTTTTTTGACTATCCCTATACATGTATCCACAACAATACCAATATTTACAAGAGAACCAATTTAACAATCAAAACCTAAATTTCATAATCAAAATTCATAATTAATTAAAATTTGAACCGCAAATGTTTGTTCTATTACAATTACATAAAATATATAATAAAATATAAATTAATTTTAGAGGTCTCGAGGAGACTGGTATCCACTAGTTTAATCACTTGGTGCTTGAAAATAAATAAAAAAATGTTATTAGTAATAAAAATAATTGCAAGAATATTCATATTTATGATTCAACTAAGAGTTTAGAAAATTACCCTAGGACTATGATTTTATACTAGTGCAAGCTCAAGTGGCACTTGACTCTGATAGTTCTGGAGGACAAAATTCATAATTGTTTCCATTGGTTGTTGTTGTGATTCCATTACTTCATACTGCTGTCGTTAGCTATTGTTCGACTTCCCATTCCTCCATTGCTGCTTTAAGTTAAGCCATCTCATTTTGAAAATCAATGTAAGAAGGCCTAGATTGGAAACTCCTAGTAGAATGATGGTGAAACAATTAAGTTGGGGAAACACCTAATATGAATCCATGTATTCAACAAGAATGCTCTTTGCTTCCTAAAGCTCTAGCTAATGAATCATTATGGAAAGTTCTTGGGAAGAAGGGTCCTTACAATGAATCAAGGCAATTTTTTTTCTACAAATTCAAATAAAGAGTAATAAATCATTTTAAGAATACATCATTATAATCAAATTAGAACTAAGACTTTATTCCCACATGATTTTAAAATTTACACAAACAACTCTATCTTCATCATTAATTTATGATCCATCGACCTTTTTATGAATTGTAGTCCATACATCTCTCCGTGTCACTGGGCCATTAAGCTCAACTTCCAAAAAATTTGAAAAATAATGTAACGTATCTCTAATATAAATTAAAATTTAAATAGATTATTCACTAATGTGAACTTACCATCTCAACATTCTATTATGCAAGGATATCTTTTCTAACCATTGCTAGGTGGCATCATTTACCTATTTCAATTTTGTTTATTTTTTTGGGAAACATCCTAGTTAATGACAAAAAATATATTAATAAGATCAGCTATAAATTGATATATATTGATAATCAAGTATAGTTACCTTAAACTTTACCTCGAGACAAAAGTCTACAAAAGATTTTCATTAGTCCCGAGGAATGCCAGCTAGGATGTTGTTACATAATTTGTCTCTAGAGCAAGTCCCATCATTATTTGACTTGTACAAGTTATAATGTGCAGCCCTCCACTTCTGTCCAATTAATTGAAAAAGAACCTATGTGTTAATATATAGATGTTAATAAAGATATGTAATCAAGACACACAAAGAAATAAATAACCTTTGTGTTATTACCTATATAGTGTCCTTAAACCTATTGTTCTTGTACTCAGCAGGAATGCTTCTCCAATCTTTGTAAGAGATGGAAAACATTTAGAAATTGTCCCCAACTATGCCTAGGAAAACACCTAGTATACCACATCTACCTCCAATTGATTGGAATATGTTCTTGAATTATACAACGACCATTTATCCATGGCGAAAGGCCCAAACATTATGTATTGTTAACTATATAGGCATCACCTGACCGTTTACGTTGGTAAAAGAAAAGTCAGTACACAAATTGAGACTAAACAACTTAGCCACTAGGAGAGTTAAGATACTTACAAATATCATCAACCAATCAACTTCTTCTTGGATGTTCTTATTGTGCAGGCAATGACACTTGTCATTATCTACAAAAAGGTCATCAATGTCAAACTCTTGCTCAGTTCCTTAAATGTTTTTAGTGGGGAACGTGAATAGGATAGATTTAGAATCAAGTGAATCAATGTTCCTCGGCTATCCATCCTCATTGGCCGTTTGTTTTTATAAAGGACTCCTAGATTTGGATTCACTTGCTCTACCTATAATCAATGAGCTAAACCTTTTCATCTTTACAATTCTTGTTTATGAAGAAAAGATAACATCAGCTCAAATTTGATACATATGTTACATTGCTAATGTTATTGTAAAAAAAATAAAAACTATTAAGATTATTATCAAAGCAAGCATAAATTTAATTCCCCATCTAAAAATAGCATTTCTAAATCTTAAGCTTGGAACGAGTCATTCTCTTACATGATATCGTCATCATCTTCACCTATGTTATATAAGTCACAAGGTTTCATATACACAACCATGCTTTACTTTTTGTCCACCTTATATTGCACATAATATACTTGGTGAGCCTTAGATGTTTGTATGTATAGCTTTTCATCCCCACTATCACTAGTGTGTATAAACCATGAAAAATTAATACACATAACACCCATTTCATCTATTGATATAACTTTGGAATTAGTTGTATTGACCTACATACAATTGAATAAAGTAACCATAAAGCGAGCATGATAATTTAATTCAATGATATCTAATAATTTTCCATAATACGTGACAACTCCAAAATGCATATGGATATCACTACTACTTGCATAACTTCTTATCCCAAAAGTCCCAAAAACTTTGTCATGTTGATTTTTCAATACTTGGTCTTGCTCTAATGTTCAAAATCTAAATATGTTGACATTGTATGCACTATATTGCCTTGCTTTATCAAGTGGTCCAAGGGTAATGAATTTCAAATCAATTGAATGTGATCTATCAACATCATTTTGTTATTTGAAATAACAAAAAAATTGATGATTTAAAGTGTTTATGAATGATGCATATATTAACAATGGGCACTTACAAGGTGGCAAAAACCATGAAACTAACTCTCTGAACTTTTTTAACTATCTTAGTACAGGACTATGTTCCATTTCTTAAACTATGCCTCAAGTGATCTCTGAATTCCCTATAAAACATACAAAAAAGGTAAACATATTATTGCATTGATTAGTTAAACCTTAATCTAATAAATATAATTTAATCACTGAAGAAAAATTGTCTACTTATTTGCAGTTGGAGAGCATATGATGATATGCTTGTAGTTTTTCTATCGAAGAAAAAGTAAAGTACTCAAAACCACTAACTGGTGGAAAGAAAGTGTTAGTTTCGAATGCCCCAGCCAGCTTGATTTTCCATACAAATAGGTCAATTGAATACCCTCTCTACACTATCCAAGTACCTTGAAAAAAAATCAAAACTTCTTAAGCTAAGCAAGACTTAACTATTAAGCCTTCTAGCCTTGCCTTATTTCATATGAAAGACTTTAACTTCCTTAAGTATCAATACAAAATATATTAAATTATAAGATATAAAGAATGAAACAATGAAAAAGAAATGTAAAAAAGAAATATATATTTACCTTTCTATACAATACATCTGTCGATATTAGACTAGACCTCCCAATTTGGCTTTTTCAATAAAGTAAATAGTCAAGTGAACCATAACTATAAACAATGAAGATGGGAACAACATCTCTAAATGACTGAGTGAGAACAACTTTATTCTGATGCTAATCAAGTTCATTCACATTTGACACTTTATTGTATATTTTTCTAAAGAATAAACACAATTCAACTGCAACTGCAAACACTTGCTTAAGAAGTATCTTCCTCATGACTAAGGGTAGAAGTGGCACTACAAGGACATGTGAGTCATGACTTTTTAATCCTCTAATCTTACACTATCTCAAATCAATATATCTTGAAAAGTTACTTGAATAACTGTCTAGCACAGTAAAATATTCTAAGAAAGACATCATTGTTTGAATTTGTCAAATTAAACAAAGTTGGAGGATATCTATCATTGTTATTGGGCTGGATATTATACCCATTACTTGTAAGTCTCTCCATCCATTTAATGGTCATTTGATTGTCCAGAATTGTTAAGCAAAGTGAATAGTATATTGTCACAGACATTTTTCTCCATATGCATTACATGAAGATTGTGGCATAACAAATGGTTCACCCAATAAGGAAGCTAAAAAAATATGTTATTCTTATGCCATTATTGAGTGTTAGCATCGACACCACTAGCTCTTCAAAGTTCATGTTCTAAGCCTTCAACTTCTACATTTTTACAAAATACAACACCAACACTTCCAAGTTATCTTAAGATGTTTGAGCTAGTTAATGTTAGTAGAGGATTTCTTTTTCTTCCCTTCCATCAAACCTATTGTGTGCTAATCTAAATTTATGCCTTGGGTTCAAAAAGCAATGACGGTATATGAAACACCACTTTTGACTATGAGGAAGGCACATAATAGTTAAGTTAAAATTACAATATGGACAAACTAAACTAGTAGAAGTATTCCACCCAAATAAGATTTCAAAGCTTGAAAAATCACTGATAGTCCACATCAAAGCTGGAATTATCATTAAGAGAATAAAGGAACTCTTCTATTAATAGTTGCAAAGACAAGCCTATATCATTTTGCTGTGCCTTTCTTCCTAAAATTATCATTAGTAGAATGAAGGAACTTTTTTTCATACACATTTAAGGAAGGAGTTTGTAAGGCATCAATACCATTGGTTGTATATTGTATCTTGTACTTAAGTTGCCAATAGATTGAAACCATTAGTTGACAGCCCTAAACATACATTTCGAGGATTCAATATGAGCTGAGGATTCATCAAGTCAAATAGTTTTCATGCATTATCATGCCATCACTATTCATGTCAATGTCATACAATCTCATATGTTTAGTAATCTTAGAAGACATAAACAACCTTTACAATTGTGGCTTCAGTAAAAAGTATCTAAGGACTTTGTTAGGCACCTTCTTTCACTTTACACATTTCTTCTTCTATTTCCATCTAGATATGTTGCACTTTTTACAAATGTCTCTATTTTGATCCTCTCCCCAATATAACATAAAATCATTTGAACATGCACGGATGTTTATATAGTTCAGCTCCAGTTTGTTGATGGTTTTCTTGGCCTCAAAAAATGAAGGTTGAATCTCTATCTATGGGAAGACATCAGCCAATAACTCTAGTATCATCGATACAACCTTGTCACTTGTCCCACATAAATATTTGATGTGATACAAGTTCACAAAAAATGATAATTTTAAGTACTTTTCACCCTTCATATAGTTTTTGTTACACATACTTAATTAATTCATAAAAAGCTTTTGCATTATCATTCACCATTTGCCCTGACTGTGGAATTGTCATATCTATAGAATCTGTACTTTCATTTTCATGATGAATCTTTAATGTATCCTATACCATATCTTGCATAAGGTTATCCTTGCAAATCAATTTTTTCTTGCTTGTGGCATTATACAATGTTCTTCATGAGGTTCGGTTAGTTTTTCCCTATGCCTAATCCAAAAATCATACCCTTGTGGAAATGATTTAACAATCAAGTGCTCATGCATAACTTCTCTAACATGTCATTTATTAAACCAAAACTTAGGACATGGACATATTATTCTACCCTGTACACTTGAGTTAGCAAATGCAAAGTCTAAAAGTCCATTCAATCTATCCAAGTATTCACGGGTATTCCAAGGCTTAGCAATATGAGACTTATCCATTTTTGAAAGAACTACAAAATTAAAGTATTTGCATCAGCATTATGAATCATTTCAAAATAAAAAGGTAGAATTACCCATTCTTATACTAGATAAATTAAAATAAAATTTCAAAAAATTTAAAAAATATAAAGTGCTTTTATATATTAAGGAAAGGAATCACAAAATATAATTACACAAACAAGGCAAAAAAACGTTGATTTTATATCTTATAATATTATTTTATTTATATATGCATACATTCTTGTGTTTGTTAACTAAATTATGAGAAGTTTAAATTTTCTTTCTCCTAATTTGTAATATTATTTTATTAATATATGCATACCTTCTTGTGTTTATTAATATATACATACATTTTTGTGAACAATATAATTTTTGGAGCCAATAGTACTATCTAGACTACTAGTAGTTCTTCAACCCTTCCTTCTAAATTCTATAACCGTTTCTCAACATGCATATTCCATTTCATTTACCATTCCATCTCAAGCATTCAAGAGCCACAAGTCTGAATATAGGTGTTTTAACAATTGGTTTAGTGTTTTACTTAATAATACTTTTAAATATTTATTTTACAATAAAAAATTGTAAATGGTTCTAATACAAGGGATTTTTTAATAACTTTTACTTAATTTAGCTTTATGCATAAAAATCATTTCTTCTATACCATCTTAGAACTTTAGAAAACAAAAATTTTTTTGAAAATATTTGAAAGATCTAATAAACATATCCTTGAAGTCTATATTACCTATTTTCTTGCATTTTCTGTTAGAATTAAAATATAAATAGTTCATGGTCCTCACTTCCTACAATTAAAGGCACTAATAATAAAATGAATTCTATATAAAAGTTTCTCTCTATTCCACCTATGATAACCACTATCAATAAAATTCCTAATGTTAAAGTCTAGTATCCTATAACATGTTTCCATAATTTAAGTCTTGATAAGTACTATCAATGAAATTTCTAATGTTTAGGTATGATGTTTTATAACATTCTTAATATTAAAAAATATAAACAAAACTAATTTAAGCAAGCTAGCATTGACAAAGAAGATAGAATAACTCACCATTCACTAGCAGAAATGGAGAAGCTAGCAATGATAGTTGGTAGCACTTTGGTGAAGAAATGGAGGAAAAAATGATAGAGAAAGAGGAAGAAACGGTAGAGAAGAAGCAAAAATGGGAAGAAGGGAGACTGCTTCAAGAAGGTAGATATTGAACTAAACGATAGTTTTAATGACAATTTTGTAGAAACTAGCAATGATAGTTGGTAGCACTTCGGTGAAGAAATGGTGGAAAACATGATAGAGAAGGAGGGAGAAATGGTAGAGAAGAAGGAAAAAATGGGAAGAAGGGAGACCGCTTCAGGAAGGTACATATTGAACTAAACAACAATTTTAATGACAATTTTTAGAAACTGTAATCATATTATGATGGTTTTTACAAAACTATCATAATATAATGATAATTTCTACAAAACCGTCATTATATAAGGACGATTTGGAAAAAACTATCTTTAAAGCAATAATTAACAATGATTTTCCCTTAACCATCGTTAAAATAAGGATGATTAATGCTCCATCATTATTTTGTGTTTTAAAGATGATTTTTATAACTGTCATTATATGTCCATAGTTAAGCCTTTAGTTTTTCGTAATGTTTTAACACATTAATCGTACACTAAAATTAGTAGTAAAGTTGTAAATAAAAAATTCATAAGAGGTTGAATGTGATAACCTCAAAAACTAGATTTCCAAATAACATGAAAACATAGTGCTCTTTTGAAAAAATATTAGAGGCATGATTGCAGTATCAAGAAACAATAGGGGCTAAAGTGAAATTTTAATTAATATTAATTCTCAAGAACCAAAAGATTAGGGGCATGGTTGTAGTATTAAGAAACTATGGGGGCCAAAGTGAAACTTTAGTTAATATTAATTTTCCCGGACTAAAACACAATATTGATATTTAAAATTTCCTTTTCCCTCCCCATTCATTTTTTTTAACTTTGATAAACCACTATTCACATTCTCTCTCTATAATTGCCTTCTCTCTAAAAGTACACTAAGGTATTGATTCATCAAATTTCATTGCTAAAGTCAATGTCCAAACCATATCATCACACTCAAATGCTCCTAAAACCTAGAATACTGAGACATTTTTATCATGAGAGTTATATTGCATTACAAATCAACCACCAATTGCCCAAATTTATTCTAATAGAGAGATTTTTTATTCAAGCACTTTCAGACCTTCATTTTTTACACCACCAGCATTGTTAGAACTAGAGTTATATTGTCTATTCATCTAGGTAGTAACCATCACCCAAAGAGGGCAAAAAAAATGGAAGAACCAATATGGAGTGTGAGACTTAAAATGGTGAGCTTCAAAATTCCTATCTAAAGTTCTCAAATGGAGAAAAAGACCTCAGCAGTTAATCTAGAATGTGTGCTTATCCTCAAGAAAAAACAATAAAATTAGGAATCCAAAATCATGCATTAAGTGTCAAGTTGTTTTGACTTACTAAGGTTTTGCCTAAGAGATTTTAAATAATTTGTAACTCAAAAAAATTTTCAAAAACTATATTAATGTATAACCTCAAATCAAATGCAATTTATATCTCACTTTTTGAATCCTAAGTTTGTGTGTGAATAACTTTGTGACACTTAACGTCTTGTACCTGGATGAGTTTATACAACTCAGTACTTTAAGGATAGATCTCTAGATAAATAAATTTTAGGAACCTTGTAGGTTTGTTTTTCATGTTATACTCCACTAATGTAAACTAAGCACCCCCCTAGGATCATATAGGTCTTCCTTAAGCTTGTAATGTGGCTTGGCTTTAATGTAGGCTAGGGGATATCAAACTAGGCTTACATCACCAAAATACACACGATCATTTGAGCTTCTTTTATAGAACTTCTAGAATTTATAAAGGGAATTTACCCAAAACTTATTTTCAACTCTTTTTTTCATTCCATTACTTTATTCATATTTTTCTCTTTTTTCTTTTCTTTTTCCTTCATCATTTTTTTAAAATAATTCTCTTTTTCTACTCATTCACATATTTTTTTCCTTTTTATTTTTCTTTTGTAAATCCTTTTTCTTAGCTTCATTTTTCTTGCTCATTCCATGCTCCTCCCTTCCACTTTTCAATAGTATAACTCTTAATATAATTTTTAATAATAATAATCATGCATATGAGGGAGAAAGGTAGAAATAAAGATATATTTATTTTTTGGCTCAGTTAATAATATGGGTATCAACATAAAGATTCAATTAAGTCCAAAATAAGGGGACTAAAGATATGATAATTTATAGGTAGACTTGAAAGGCTCAAACAATCCTTAAAAAATGCCTAAATCATATCCAAAATAAGATGTTAGCCTAAGATTTTGCCTCAAGTGACAATCTAATAAGTTCTATAGTCTTATGAGATAATATATATAATATCTAAGTCACATAAAGCTTCTCGAAACACTTAATTAGTCAAATGCTCAAAGTCTGAGTGCTTAAAATTTTTTAGGATTCCTAAGTAAAGTATAAATTATAAGAGAATTAAATTTGCACATAAATATAATTTTTATCCATTTTTGAAAAGCTATTTTTTAAAAAAAAAAACCAATCCAGTCATAGACACCTTAGTTTTATCTACTCCAACAAGTCACTCAAAACATAAATTTGAAACATGAAATCACACAACTTGCTAGAACCCAATAAATAATGCATGCATTGAGGATAATCAAAATATCAATACACTGCTCCATCCTTCATAGAATTGCCTACCCCTAACTTTAAGGTTTACATTGTCCTCAATGTAAAAATATAAGAAAAATTACGTATAAAGGACTTCCCTGACTTTTTTTAGCTCATGGGTGGTTGATTTCTCCAAGAAAGGGTTGGCCAAGTTCTTTATTTCTGATTATCTTGCTTGTGTCACAGTAGTAAAAGTGCAGCATCGTGATGCTGAGCTAAGTAGAAATTTTTTTACTCTTTTTTTTTTCTGTTTTCTTTTTTAGAGCTGAGTTACCTCTTGGTAAGTGTTTTGATAGCCAAACTTTTTAATCTACCCAACTCTAAGGGGCTGTTTGGTAGGGAGAATGTTTTCAGATTCCTGAGAATTTTCAATTGGGAATCTCATATTACTTTGTTTGGTTACAATTTTAAAGCAACATGATTTCCAGGAATTATAATTCCTGGGAACAGAATTTTGAGAACATTCCCATGAAATGAAACTTGAGGGCGGGATGGGAATAAAAAATTCCCATAAAGATGGGAATCGTTCACTTGATTAAAATGACTCATTTATCCCCTTATTCTTGCCCTCATTTATCCCTCTCATTCTTGTTATCTCATCTACGCGAGAATGAGGTTTCTCATCTACGAGGGAAGAAGCAAGCAAAACGCGCCAAACTCTGTAAGACCCAATACCACAATGAGCAGCACCCTTTCACTGCACCCTCCATCGCGCAACACTCACCACTGACGCACTACGAAGGGTAAGAAGAAAGGTAGAGAGTGATAGATTGATTAGATAGAGGAAGGCATTCGGTGAGTAAGGGGAAAAAGGGAGGAGCACATGAATTTTTTGGTGATTTCTGGAGGGTCTAATTAAAGAAGAAAGAACGGGGAGCTATGTATTCGTGAAAGAGAACGATTAAGGGAGACAAAGAAAAAGCTCATTAGAGAAGAGGAAAATCTTGGAAGATTTGATCCCAACACCACTACGCCTAATGGCCTTCACCATGTATTCATCTTTATCCTTTTGCTCTGTTATTTTAGATTTGCTTTACTCTGTTTATGAGGTTTGCGTTCTGATTTGTAGCATTGTGGAATTGCTTAGTAGTTAGATTTATATCATGGGTTGTTGTTGTAGACTTGTAGTTGAATCTTTGGAGTTCCTAATTATTTTGGTAATTACCTCCTATTTTTCTCTCTTTTGTCTATTACATGCTATGAAATTCTAAGATGTGGGTTCTTGGCTTTTCATGATTTTGATTGTATGATTGGAAGTTTGCTTTTTCTTGTGTAGTACTATTTTTCCTTTAGTGTAGGTTTTTGTTTTCTTGTTTAGAATTCCAACTTTTGCTTGGAATGAGTTGGAACTTTTCCTATTAAGAAGATGGTTGTTGTGTCTTGGGTTATACTAGTTTAAAAAAATAAAAAAAGAAGAAGATTTTTACACGAGGCTTCTAATAAACATTATGGACTTTTTGTGTGGCATTAGTGTAAGTCCTTATTTACAAATTAATATGTTATCATGAAATTAGATACACTTGGCTAATTTTTTTTATCCTATTTTTATTTTAATATTTTAACATTTTATTTTATATTAAAAAATGAATAGAAATTTTTTTTTTCAAAAAAAGGAGATAAGGGGGTATTTTTGAAAAATTACTGAAGATTCCTATGAAACTTAAATATAACTAAATAGAGAAATAAAAGATTTTCAAGACATTTTACTTAAAGATTCTCAGCAATCTTAAATTCTAACCAAATATATTTTGTACATTCCCAAGAATTATGATTCCCAGTAATTATGATTTCCAGCAACAAAATTTTTTATCGTATACCAAATACCCCTTAAGAGAGATTAGTACAGCTTGCTCTTTATAGAGATTCACATTCTCATAAGTATCTCCAAAAAATATATAATGAATATATTAAGGTGTTAATTTTAATTTTACAGGATTATACATACCTATTGGTGTTGGTGTAGAAATTTTAAACTCTAATTTGACTTTTTTTTACTTAGATATCCCTTTTATATTTGCTCAGTGATGCTTCATGCTCTTTTCTCCTTGCTCTGAGAGATCAGTAAGTGCATTCTCTTGAAAGATTTCTTCCCAATAGTTCTCTACAACTTCTTCCTCAAAGCAAGTGCTAGGCTCCTCTATTTTAGGCTCAGTTAGCTCTATGTCACTTTGAAGGATTTTATTATTCACTTGCTCTTCTAGACTTTTTGTTCTTCCTCATTATTACTAGGTAGAGAACTTTATAATCTTTTATTAATAAGTTCAAGAAGCTTACTTGCTTGAATCTCTAAATTTCTGATAGTAGCTTCTTCTCTCTCAATAACAACATATGTGCTTTCCATAAATTGGGCAAAGATATCTTCTATGGAAGCCTTAGGTGGCTAAGATTGGAACTTATTATCTTTCCATGAGAAACTTGAATGATTATGACACCCTTGGTCATAATTGTTGGAATAATAATTGTCTAACATGTATTAATTTCCAACATAATGAGTCTTCTCTATTTGGAATGAAGCATATGAATTACCATATTGGTATTCATAATTAAAATAGGCTCCACAATATATGGGTGAGGCATTACACTGAGGTGTCTAATTATTCCAACTATTCATAGTTTCCAGAATAAGATATTTCCTCTTTATATGTCACCTAAAAATTCATAGCAAGAAACATAGTAAACAAATAGAAAAAAATTCAACTAGGATTAGGATTAATTAGTAAAAATAATAAAGAAACAAATCAATCATCGACAATAGTGCCAAAAACTTGATATGCACGAATTAGATATTTTTTTAAGTGCAAGCGTATATTGTCATTGTCAAGTAATAAAAATCTCTAAGTGGGTATAGAATGTCAATCTCACAGGGATTTATGTTATTAATTACTGCACTAAATTAATATTTATCCTAATTGAATATTTCAAATATTAAATAATGAAAAACTAAAATAAAATAAAATAAAATAGAAAGTAAAAGTAAATTAGAAACTATCAATAGATTAGGATTCTAGCGATTACAATTTCACCATAATTATTCCCTTTTGCATTTATCTATCTCTTTAATTTAAAAATTTTAATTTTAATTGCTAACCAAGAATTCTAAATTACTTATTAGTCTCTCTTGATCACTGATAAGAATATTTTATAATTAAGAATTCATTATATTCCTATGTGAATTGATTAATCAGAAATTCATTAAGATCTATGGTTCTCTTTAATGGCTACATAAACCATGTAAGTATATCTCTATCTTACATGAAATCTATGGTCAACTACATAATGAACTAGACACATTAATCTCCTCCTAGTCTTATTATGATTAATAAATCATCTAACTAGTGATCAAGCAATTAGAAGCATTAAGAGTAATATAGAAAACTCAATTAATAAAAATAATTCATTAATTAAATTGAATAGATAATACAAAGGCTCATAATTAGAGTACATCATCAACATAGAAAATAAACTAAAACATAAAAGAAGAAGAAAATAAGAAGAAATATTATATGAACATGGAGTTGAAGCCGTTGCCTAAAGATAACCTTTAGCTCTTCTCTTCCTCCCAAATTCATAACTTAAGGGTCCTTTTAAAAATGAAATAGATCTTTGAATCCTTCTTAAAATCTATCTTTAAAAGATCTTTTAGTCCAACTCAAAATATTTTGAAATAGAATATATTTCAATCTAACTCAAACTCTATCTTCCTTTTTATTATTATTTTATTTTGAAAAACTATTTTATTGTCTTTAGATTGTGATGTTGATGTATGGATTCTCGACACTAAATCTCTCAAAACATGAAATAAAAAAGTTGTATATCTTTTTCTTTGCTTTACATAGCAGCATAAATCATCTTAATCAAAACTTTGATAAGAGAGTTATGCCCAAATTAGTGAAGTAACGTCAAAGTTATCCAAAATCTACAATTCTTACTCCTTTTTATTTATTTTCTCCAATTTTTCCATAATTATTCATCTTATTTCTACCAATAAAATAAACACACAAAAATATAACATAGATTACTCAAAAACTCAAAAAATTATAAGCTAAAAATAATTAATTTATGAATATAAAACTCATTCATCAATGTACCAAAACCCCCTAGGTAGAGAACTAGGGCACGTGGGCATGGTGGAGGACCACTAATGTCCCTAGGAAAGAGGAACAATATAAAGCTCAGGGTACAATTCTTGAAGAGAATATGGTGACTCTCCCATAAGAAAAGGTTGTGGCAGAAATGCTTGCTAAGAGTTAAGGAATTTCGATAACCCTGATAGAACTCATGGCAAGTTAGTATAGAATGGAACACACTTAACCGGAGGCTGATATTGAGATACAAGGTTTGATTAAAGTAAATGAGTCAAAAAATAGGCCATAGATGGAAGGAATTAAGTTGACTTTGTCCTAACTTTTTAAGTTGAAGCCACCAACCTTTACAAAATCCGATAATAATGAGGACCTATAGCAGTTCATAAATACAATAGAAAAGATTTGTAGAGCTTTAGGGTGTTCTGGGAAAATGTCAGTGGAATTAGTGTCTTTTCGATTGTCTAATATGGCTCAAGTATGATTCAATGCGATAGTTAGGAGAAGATAAGTAAATACAACTCCTATGGAATAAAAGAAGTTTAAAGAAGCTTTCATGGAAGGGTGTTTTCCTATAAGTATAAGAGATGCTTGTACTAGGTAATTTGTAGAATTAAAATAAGTATTGAATATGAACATTATGGAATAGGATATCAAATTTACTTAGCTATCTTAGCATGCCCTACATTTAGTCCCTAACAAAAGGGATAAGTTAAGAGATTTATTGTAAGACTGGTATTCCCATTATATAGATCTATAACACCACTAACATATTGGTTTTCTTCTTATGCGACCATGGTAGATTATGTAAGAATGATAAAAACTAGAGAATTGGAAGAAATTGAGAGATAGAAGAAGAGGAGAAGGAATTAAAGGGGAAATTATAACAATTGGCAAGCTTTAGTGAGTAAGGGAATTAGATTCCAAAGTCCAACACGACTGTCACCATCAAAATGATACTACAAATTAAGCATCAATTAGTGTTAATAAGAAAAAAAGAGTTCAGGGAGAAGGCAAGCATCCTAGCTATCAGGGCTTAAACTAAACTCATTATAGTGAACCACAATGCCCTATTTGTGGAAAGCCTCATACAAGAAGGTACTACAGAGAAAATGGTACCTCTTTAATTGTGGGTAAATGGATCATTTTTTTGAGGATTTCCCTTATAGGAGGATACTAGGTTAAGAACTAGCACAACCAGTTAAAATACTGTTAAGACAAACAAGTAGTGCTAGTACAGTAAGGGATCAGTAGGTTAGAGTTAGGTCTAAGCGAGTAGAAGCCAATAAAGGGTTTTTGCGTTAACTAGATATGATGCTCAAGTTTCAAAAGCAATGATGATAGGTATTCTTATGGTCTGTTCTTATAGTGAATACGAATTGTTTGATCTTGGATCCACTCATTCACATGTATCTATTTAATTTTCTCAATGGATGGGGAAAGATTTGGTTAAATTGGAAGATCCTTTTATAGTAGTAACTCATATTGGTGACTTATTATTGGTAGAAGATGTGTATAGATCTTGCATTATCTCAATGTTGGATAAGGAAACAATTGATGACTTAATTGTATTAGACATGTTCGATTTTGATGTTTTGCTTGACATGGATTGGTTAGCTTCATGTTATGTCACTTTGAATTGTCATTTTAAGGTGATTGAATTCAATGTGCTGAGTGAACCTTCTTTTAGAATATAAAGCGATCAGAGTGTGGCCCTAAACAATTTGATTTCAACTTGGGTGCACAGAAACTATTAAGGAAATATTTTTAAGGTTACTTAACTTAGTCAAAGATGTTGAAAAATCATTTATTAATATCGATCAAGTCCCAGTGGTGAACGAGTTTCCTGATGTATTTCCAAAAGAATTACTAGGGTTACCCCCAAAACAGGAAATATAATTCAATATTGATCTTTCTCTTGGAACTTAAACCATTTTTGTATCTCCTTATAGAATGGCTCCCATGGAATTTAAAGAGTTAAATGATTATTTATAGGACTTGTAAAACAAAGTATTTATACGACTAAGCTCTTTACCTTGGGTTGCACTGATTTTATTTGTAAAGAAGAAAGATGGGTAGTTACAGTTGTGCATAAAATATAGGAAATGAAATAAAGTTATGATATGCAACATGTAACAACTTTTTTTTTATTATACAATATAAAGTTCACATACATATCATTAATCAAAATGTACGTACAACATTTCAAACACATAAATATCTACATCTTATTTATTCTGGTTGACTAATTCCGGAGATTCGGGTGCGGGTGGTTGCACCTTCACCGGGATCTGTGCCAACTCGCCTACAAATATTTTAATTAGGATCCGCCCATTATAGAATAACTCGATCCAACGTGCACTAAAAGCCAGAGCTATAGAAAAAATCTGCACAACTAATTTTCTGAACATGATATGGAAATATAGTGAGAATTAAATCTCAGTAAGTTCAACAACAAATCATTATCAATATAGCTCATCACGTCAAGTTCAGTTGTATAAACTACAGTAAATAACTTTGGTCACATGAATGCACTATATCTATGCACATGAGAATCGTACAATAATGACATGTATGACAGGATTAATTATTTTCAGAATATCATATGATGACTATCAATTTATTCTCATTTCAAGCTACCCCGGTCAGGGTGAGTATATTCTACTCTCCGGTACGGGCTTTTCTCGCTCCGTCCGACATGGCCCACTTTCTCTTTCTTTTCTCATTAACATGATCATAACCATTGGTAGGGCGTCCCCTACTGGTGCACCGCACAGATTGCCATGTGACAGTGCTCATTCTTTTTCTTTTCACAATGATTAACATGATCATAACCATTGGTAAGGCGTCCCCTACTGGTGCACCACACAGATTGCCATGTGACCGTGCTCATTTCTTTTCTTTTCACAATGATAAACAAAAATATGCTTTCAATAACAAGTATGTTCATCAAAATATAACTATTACCAAAAATAATTGGTAATCATGCCATGAACATAACCATTTCAAATATCAATTTATAAAATATTTCCATGTCAAAATTTCACACTTAAGATGGCAAGAAGTTCATACAATGGCAATGGCTATGGCTATACTAGTCATTTATTTTCTTCATTTATAAGATTCATCTTCTTTTTTAAATATTAATTTTATTTCTTTATTTTCTTTATGCAGGTTTTCATCCTATCTAACCTTCTCTTACTAATCAGAGCATAACTCCCTCAATTTAACTCCGATGTAGGTACTCTTGGTGTCAATTTCAAGATAAAACAATTATATAAAACTATTATGTTGAATATTGTAGCGAACTATTAAGAAATCAAGGTGATATTACTCCCTCAATGTAAAGGTTATTTCTTCTCGGATAGGTTCTGACCTCTACCTACTAATCTGTCCATATCTCCCTCATAAGAATTCCAAATTAAGTGATTCCAGCGGATAAAAATCCGTGACACATATATAAATAATTCATAAGTTAACCATTTATTTTAATGCCTCATAGAATGTTCCCAGAAATTAAAACACCGAAGCTATCATAACATATTCTTCCCTGATTAACCATTTTCTGACCTTTGTTTACTAATCAAAACATATCAACCTCATATGAACTCTAAATGGATTGATTCCAGTGGGTAAAAATCCGTGACACATATATCTATAATTCATATGTCAACCATTTATTTTAATTTCTTATAGAATGTTCCCAGAAATTAAAACACCGAAGCTATCCTAACATATTCTTCCCTAATTAACTATTTTCTGACCTTTGTTTACTAATCGGACCATATCTACCTCATATGAACTCTAAATTGAATGATTATAGTGGCTAAAAATCCGTGAGACATAAATCTATATTTGTTATGTTAACCATTTGTTTAGATTCCCTATAAAATGTTCCCTGAAATTAAAACACTGAAGCTTAAAATGCTGCCACCCATAGCCATACCCATGCAGAACTATCTACACCAACCTAAGTATTCAAACATACATAATATGTAACATGATATAGCAAAATCCATGACCAATCATCAAAGTTCTAAGATCAAAATCTCATATAAATATTTCAAGTTTCAAAACTTTTCTTCAAAAAGAAATATTGTTAAACTTACCTAGAGCACTTAGTCCCCTAGACTTCTCCTTCCTCTTTCTTCCTTTCTTCCTTTCTTCCTCTCCTTTCCTCACTCTACCTTGCTTCTATTTTTCCTCTCCCTTACTTGGACGAAATTATAATGTTGTAAGGATGGGTTTTATTATATAGACCACCAAATAATTAACCTTTCATGATCATGGGTCTACCTTATCACAATTAGGTTACAATTGGTTGAATTTTTGGAAAACAAACAACTTATGTTCTTGTCTTCCTCTTCCTTAGTCAAGATATGCATAAGAAAAGGATATTTGTATTTTGAAAATTATGATAATATGTTCTTAAGATATGGGACAAGGTCCCTTTGATTTAGGGATTCATTTACTTTTTCTTTTGTCTTAATCAATTATGATAGGTATGCCTTTTTAAGTAGCAAATTTTTAGCCCTTCAATCTCCATTATTTGGTTGAAATTATTTGTGTGGGATAGAAATGTTTGGTCCTAATGCTATGTATTATCATACCACTTGCTAAAATTATGAGTGCAGGATATAGATGTTTTGTCCTAAAACCTTGTATTATCATACCACTTGCTAAATTTTTGTCTTAATGTCATGTCACCTAATCTTGATTACACCATTATTTCATCACTTTAATTTTATTTTTATTTTTATTTTTCCTCTTGGGTTTGGTCTCATTCTTGCCCATTTTCTTTACTTTGGTTAAAATTCTACCTTTCATAATGGGCTTGGTCACATTTTTATGATTTTTGGGCTACCGGTCCAATTTCTATATCCTAGTCCAAGTCTATATTTTATTTCTTCATTGGGCTATCCTATTGGCTTGCTAAAAATTTATGTGAAGTAGAAAAACTCTATATGAAGTGTCCATAGGTGAAAGCCCAATTTATGGGTGGAGATACTAAACTTAGTAACTTTTGCTCTTAAATTAAGAAAAATTACCCTAATCCGATCTTCTTGAAATTTTAAGACCTTTACTTACTTCACAAAAATTTATCTTCCTTACCTAAGAATTTCACATTTCTTTAGCATGTTTATTTCTAATATTTCCTCTTAGGTTTTCTTTCTTTACCTATTCCATTAATATTAAAACATTTCTATACAAACACGTAAGGTGAAGAATTTCTAAGGATTATATTTCCTTAGATATCTAAAAATTGTCTAATAAATTTTATTTCCTTAATTAAATATTTATGTACCTTTATCAATAAAAGAAATGAAATTATGGATGTTACTTTGAATACTTTTGTACTTTTATTAATACATGAAATAAAATTAGGGATGTTACACAACAAGTATCCTCTACCCTATATTAATGATCTTTTTGATCAATTTCAGGGTGCTCAATTTTTTCTCAAGATAAATCTGAGGTCTGTATACCATTAATTAAGGATAAAGAAAGAAGATATATTGAAAATAACTTTTCGAAGCTGGCATGGACATTATGCATTATTGTTTATAACAAATGCGTCTGTAACCTTCATGAACTTAATGAATAGGGTGTTTAAAACTTTTTGGATTGATCGATCATCATTTTCATATATGACATCTTGGTATAATCATAATAGCATGAATGAAATTTAAGGATGGCCTTGCAGACCTTGAGGGCACATAAGTTGTTTGCAAAGTTATCAAAATGTGAATTATGACTTAGTAATGTGACTTTTCTAGGGCATGTGGTATCCAAAAAGGGTGTTCAAGTTAACCATAGGAAAGTTGAGGTAGTACAACTATGGCTTCGTCCCACTTCGGTGATAGAAGTTCAAAGTTTCCTGGTAATGGCTTGTTATTACCAAAACTTTGCAAAAGAATTCTCTAATATTACTACATCCTTAACCATATTGACTAGAAAAAAGGTGAAATTTGAATTGTCTAACATATGTGAGGCTAGCTTCTAAGAATTGAAAAGGTGCTTAACCACAACACCAGTCTTAATCATAACATTGAGTATAGGATGCTACACTATTTTATGATGCATCAAGAGTAAGGTTAGGCTATGTATTAGTGCAGCACAGGAAGGTGGTGGCTTATGCATTAAGGCAGTTGAATAAGCTTAAAAAATTACTTGACTCATAATCTGGATATGGTAGTTGTGACACTCAAGATATGGAGGCATTACCTATATTGTGCAACTTATGAAATATACATTGATCATAAGATTCTCAAATGCATTTTCTAGCATAAGGATTTAAATTCAATGTGGTGGCTAATACTTTGATAGAGTTTTTGAAAGATTATGATTGCACTATTCTATATCTCCCTAGAAAATTCAATGTCGTGGCTAATGCTTTGAGTAGAAAATTTATATTGTCATGACTCTAGTTCAAGAAAACATGATCGACATAGGATTTAGTACTAGTTTTATCTTGTAAACCTTTAACAAAAAAAATCATAACCAAAATATGTTCCATGTAACATTTTAACATAACATGTAATAGATATACTAATATGTAAACATATGCATAACTATTCGGGAGCTTCGCTCCCATATTTGTACAATACTAACAAATCCAATTTATGCATCAGTTTCATAGCATAAGTAAGGACCCTAACTGTAGCACCTATAGCATACTCTAGAATACAATATAAGTACAACCAAATACTATGAGCCTTTGAAGCAAAATGGTCTCACTCAATTGAAGTGAAATTAACTACTCACTTAACAACAAAGGAAGGATTATACTCTGTATCACTATCTAAAAAACATAGAAATAATGAATGGTGGGTTTGACAACCTAGTGAGATAAGGCTTAGTATAACTATGTAAGGAAAGTATATGAGTAAACTTTTATGTTTTTAAAATTTTCAAAGACCAAGAAGTGTCATAGGTAAACCTATAAATGACCATTCTTACCAATATAATCAAATCAGGATATTTATTGAAGCATTTACTAGATTCCTTTGATTGCATAGAAAGAAAAGCATTTCAATATGACAATCAAACAAATGCTTATCTATACAATCAAAGAAATCTAGTAAATGCTTCAATAAATAATTTAACGTTTATGAGCATTCTAATTCGGAACCATACTTTAGTCCTAAGCGCACAGTAAAAGGGGCAATCATAAGTTAGAAAGTTAGCTAGCATTCCACCTAACAATAATAGGAGGCATTCCACCACTCTTTTATAATCTCCTGTTACCTAAGGTTTCAAGGTGCACCAAGTTTAGCACCTCCTATTGCTAACAAACTGTGTTTTTGAATAGGATTCCTCTCAAAGAAATAGTATATGAACAGTAATTTGTCATCAAAAACAAGAAACAACTTTTTAGATCAATTCCTTTATCAAACAAACTTTAACCAAAATCTCAATATATTCATCCACTTACCTTTCCAAAGACAATATTATATATCAATTCCATTCATGCAAAACTATACTCTTATCGATAGGTATGGAATTCCACAAGTTCAATCTTAAATAAATTTTCATTTCCAACTATAAAGTTAAAAGTTTATAATTCAAAACAAATAAATCATAAATCACCTTATAGTAAAACATTTTATTTCATACATTCACTAATTATGAATTATTCTTATAGCACACTCCAAGCCCAATTATGTTTCCAATCTACCCTTCTCAAATTTGGTAAGAGTTTGAAATGCAAATATATATCCAAGGGTTCCAAATTAAAGATGGTTTAAATAATGAAACATCGCCTAGCTTAAATCAATATTATACTTAAAAAGTAACAATTAGTAAACAATTACGATAATTCATCCATTTAATATATGAAAATTGTTAAAAGAAAATATATGTTGAATCAAATGAAATCTTAGAATTCAAGGAAACAATAAGATAGATCATAGCAAGCATTATCTACTCATAAAGCAATGGTTCCTATGTTGGATAGCCTCCAAATGTACATTTCCAAGAGAGTTTTGTCAAAATGGACCTCAAAATTGAGTCAATAGGGTACAAAAACATAGGAAACAACTGTAAAATTGTGAACTTTGGCCTCAGAGAGCTTAGTCAATACTGGTTAATAAAATAGAGCTCTAGGACATGCATTACACATGCCACTAGAAGGGCTGCATGTAGGCCTTACTCGCCAAGGGAATGAGAATAGTGTACGGCATGTATGGCTTCTATAGAGGCAGTCTAGTTGCGAAATTTTGGCTCCCAAGGTTTTTGGACCTCTTGCATCCATCTATGATGTTGGTTTTCTATTTTGAGGGCTCTAAATAGAAGTTTCAAAACTCACATTTATAGTGTTTTCTCTTCTACTTTTTGACTATTTTTCAGCAAATTGGGAGAAAGAATAAGGGTTTCTAAGGAGAGAATATAGGGTTATAGGAGGTCTAACTAGTTCCACACCTCATCTATAGATAGTACCCATAAAAATCATATGAGAGACTAATTAGGAAAATTTTAATTATTGGAGAATGCCCTTGCAACTATAGTTATTTATATTTTGGCCCCAAAGTTTTTAAAATTGCATTTTCACACTTATCATTAAATTCTCATATTTTACTATATAAGTTCCCATTATTACATAATAAAAAAAATCCTTTAATTTAATAGAACCTTTCTCTAACTTAATAGTAATTCTTTATTTGATTTAGAGTAATTACATTACCCCCACTTAAGAAATTTGGTCTCTGAATTTAACAACCATATATACAAATAAATGCTAACCTCATTCTTCAAATATATGTGAATACTTGATGAGCATATCATCCTCTACCTCCTATGTAACGTCTTCTGAAGAATGATTTTACCTAATCACTTTCATTGCAAGTATCTCCTTAAAACACAATTTCTTTACTTGTCTATGTACTATAGCTACTGGTTTTTCCTTATATGATAAATCTTTGTCTAATTGAATCTTCTGGGATTGAATAATATGTGAAGGATCTAGTAAATAATTTTGTAATATAGATACATGAAAGACTAGATGAAATTACTGAATTCAGGCAGCAATGCCAAATGATAATCTACTGGGTCAATTCTTTCGAGAATTTCAAATAGACCTATATAGCATAGACTTAATTTCTTTTTCTTTCCAAATCTCATTACTCCCTTCATAGGGGAAATTTTCAAGAACATATAATTGCCTATGAAAAATTCTAGGGGTCTGTGTCTATTATCAATATAGGCTTTTTGTCTACTCTGAGTTGCTAACAATGTTTCTTTAATCAACGTTACCTTATCAAGTGCATCTTGTACCAAGTTAGGTCCCAAAATTTTAGATTTTCTGATTATAAACCATCTAATCAGAGAATGAAACTTCTCATATATAACGCCTCAAATGGAGCCCTTTATATACTAGCTTGCTTGCTATTGTTATAAGAAAAATTAGTTAAAGGTAAGAATATTTCCTAACTTCTGATAAAGGAGAAATTTGAGTGTTTAATGGTTATATTTTATCCCCTAATTAGTAGTAAACTTGTGATTATTTTCCTACATTTGGTTATGCTTTGCTCTGGATATTGCTTTGGTTTGTTTTATGTTGTTTGTAGGAGAGCAAAAGAGGCCACGAAATAAGGAAAAACACCTATGAGAAGTGCCATATGGATTTGGAACATACTAAGGAGGAAGCAAGGAGCAAACACACCAAAATTTGGCAAGAAAGGAGCATGGCAGCCCCCAACACGGCCAGGCTGTGCTCTACGCGAAAGATGCAGAAAATTCCTAGAATTCAGCCCGAAGCATGGCCAAGACATGTCCTAGAATACGGCCGTACTTCGGGTCCGTACAACACATGTTTTCTTAGTGTTTTAGGCAGCCAAGTGATACATATGATTGGGGAAACGCAGAGGAACATAGCTAGATGCATTTAGACCTTCTTTTACTCAGTTTTAGGCTTAGGAAACACTCTTAGATTAGGTTTTTACTAGAATTATTGTTTAATTTATGTTCTTAGAGTAGATTTGAGATTGATTCAAGTGAGTATCTCTTATTCTTTACATTCAGCAATTCAGGTTTTATCTTTCTATCTCTACATTTATCTCTACTTCTTCTTATACTTTTTCTTTTAGTTTGTATTGAACATCGATGATTACTTTAATGAATTTGATTATGTTTTCTCTTTCAATTATGCTTGAGTAGATTTAATCTAGGGTTTTGGTAAACCCACTTATGATGTAATGATACACTGTGCACATTGAATCATTAGAACCTTAATTGTATTATCCATGGTTAATTAGGATTGACTATTATGAATTGACCATATAAGTTGATGAATTTCTGGCCAACGTTTTATCACATCTTAGGATATTAATTGATGAACCGAAATGTGAAGATTACTACTAGAACCTAATAGTTAATTAGAGATATCTTAATCACGAAAGTAGTTTAAGGTTCTCTAGGAATGAATCAATTAATGGGCACGAGAAAACTGATTAATTGTATTCCATGGTTGGCATAGAACTTAATGGACTTAGGTTGAACTAAGAACCACGAAAGTAGGCAATTGGATTAACCTAGGTACGATTAGTAACGCTTGAAAGAGGTTGCTAGTTAATTAAGGCTAAACCATCCCCAATAACCTAGATAATTACAATTAGAGGTAGAAGTTGAATGTTGATAAGTGTGGTGAACCCTAACCCTAGGCTTTAGTTAATTGAATCCTTAATTTATTTAATTGTGACAAACTCTCCATTGAATTACATCGATTTAGATATCATATTTCACATCATTCTAGTAATTGAAATTGTTCTTTGTGGGATACAATCCGTACTCGCCGGATTAACTATAGCTACGCCATGTGCTTGCAGTTAATTATAAAACACACACAACAACTTACACCAAAATTAAGCACACAAGTAAAAAGCATATCTTCCAATATCTAAATGGTTCGTTCAAATTGTCCATATGTTAAATGATGGCAGGCAATACTAAGATTTAATTTGGTGCCCAAAGTATCTTAAAAGGCTCTCTAGAAATAAGCTATGAACTATGGACATCGATAAAAAATAATAAATATCGGCACCCTATGAAGCCTCACTATTTCCTTCAAATACAAATTTACATATTAAGCTATGTTATAGGTTGTTTTCACTATTAGAAATTGCACTGATTTAGTCAACCTATCAATAATTACCCATATAGAGTTAAATCCTCTTGGAGTTCATGGTAGCCTAAAAAGAAAATCTATGGTTACTTTCTCTCCTTTCCATTTAGGTACTTCTATCTGTTGATGCAACCTTGTAAGATTTTGATGTTCTGGTTTTATTTGTTAACATACTAAGCAACAAGAAACATAGTCAACTATATATTTCTTCATACCATCCCACGAGTAAACTTTTAGATCTTTCTACATTTTAATTAGTCCAAGATGAATGATATATGTGGGTCTATGCACTTCTTCTAAAATCTTCTTTTTTAGTTCTTCTACATTAAGCACACATAACCGCTAACCATATTTCAATACTCCTTCAGAATCTATTGTTAACTCGGCATTATTACCATTTTTCACCTCTTTAATTCTCTTACATAAGTAAGCATCTTTTTGAGCTGTTTTAATTATAAGATATTTTAGTTTGTTCCATCAAGGAAGATTAATGTTAAGTATGGACTAATAACATTCTAGGTTCCTTTACCTTCATCACTATACCACCACTCTCCAACTCATGCATTTCTTTAACCAATGGCCTCCTTAATTCTGCTATATAAGCTAGACTACTCATATACTTCCTAATCAATGCATTCGCTACAACATTAGCTTTACTTGAATGATACAATGTAGTATAATGATAATCTTTAAGTAATTCGATCAATCTTCTTTATCTAAAGTTAAGATATTTTTGTTGAAAAATATATTTAAGACTTTTTTTATTAGTATAAATTTCACATGATTCACCGTACAGATAATGTTTCCAAATTTTAAGAGTAAAAATCACTATTGCTAGATCCAAATTATGAGTTAGATAATTTTTTTCATGTTGTTTAAGCTGCCTAGATGCATATGCGATGACTCAACCAAATTGCATCAACGCACACACTAATCCAACTCTAGATGCATCACAATATATTGTATTTCCCCCGGTACCGAAGGAATGGATATAATCAGTGTTGTAGTCAAACATTCCTTTAGTTTTTAAAAGCTTTCTCATAGTCATCTGACCACTCAAACTTTATTTCCTTCCTGATCAATCTCGTGAAAGAAGCAACAATTTTAGAGAGGCATTTAACAAACCTGTTATGATAACTTGCTAGCCTAAGGAAACTACGAATCTTTATAAACTATAGTAAGGCATGGCCGCTATTGTATTGCTTCCACCTTCTTAAGGTCAACTTGAATATTATCCTTGTAACCACATGCCCATGAAAATTGACACTACCAAGTTAGAATTCACACTTTGAAACTTAGCATATATATGATGTTCTCTTAAAGTTTGCAGAACCATCCTCAAATGCTGCTCATATGCCTCCAAATTCTTTGAATGTACCAAAATATCATATATAAACACAATAATGAACCAATCTAAGAAGGATTTAAATACTCTATTCAATAAGTCCATAAATTCTACTAGTTCATTTTCCAAGCCGAATGACATCACCCAAAAATCATAGTGTCCAAATTATGTTCTGAAAGCAGTTTTAGGAATATCTTCCTCTTTTATCCTCAATTGATGATATCCAAATTTTAAATCAATTTTTAAAAAAGATTGAGAACCCTGTAACTGATTAAACAAATATTCTATACGAGGCAGCCCACTTTTTAGGGGTCTGAGCCCCTTCTTTCTTCCAACACTTTCCTTCCTCTCTCTCCCTCATGTTTTTCTCCCCCTAAATTTTAATTCTCTATAAATTTTGCTATAAACCTTCGATTGAGGCACTGAAGGTACTATTGTACTCATGGTGTCAAGAGCTATAAATTCCACTAATTGATTTGGTAAAAACTTTACCATAATTTTGGCAAAAATGGTGAATAATAACCCTAGGAGGTGAGTTTCAATTAGACATGTTTAAGAACCTTCAATCTGAAATCTTTACCAATGATAGCTAAAGGAGTAAATGTTATCTTAAGATGCAAGGTCTCACAACCACGGAATGACTTTTTGGTCATCATGAATATTTTTTTTTGGGCAACATTAATAGTGATTTTGTGTTATAAGTAGAAACTGATGTTCAAAGTTGTTTCTTAGGTTTAAGAATCTCCCAAGGCTAAAATGGAGGTCGTTTGACATGTAGGATGTCAGAAGTTGATGTTTAGAGGTTGTTCATTGTGAACCCCTTTAGTGGTGAGTAGAAAATACATGTGGTGGTATATTTCAAACTCTTTTCATCGAATATGATGCATTTTTAGAAATATGTGAAATCAATTGGATGTGTTATATTCTGTAATTGTATATGCATAACTTAGTTTTTGCTAATTGGTTTTTGATTTGCAAGATTAAAAAGAATTGAATTGAAATATGGTATTAGTATTTGAATCCAATTGGATGTATTATATTTTTGTTTTGGAGAATACTCATTCAAAAACACTATTTGTTAGCAGCAGATTATGCTATCCCTAGTACACCTTGAAAACTCAGCTAATTGGGGTGTTGCTAGCTGCATGTGTCAATCAAAACACGTGATCTATTCTATTTTGAAAGGAGCAGTGGAATGCCTCATTATTTACTTTGATATTTGGTTTGCCTTCTCTTACTTTATGCTTAGGATTTGGATTGGTTTTAATTATAGAATCCTCCCACACTTTTGAATAAATTGCTTTGATTTAAGCTTATGGTGATTGGTACTTTAATTTAAAAAGGAAGAAATCTTATACTTATTTGAATTATGACTTTAACATATTATAAATTATGCTATGGCATATATTTTCTATCTCCCACATTGACAAGTTTGTTTCCCTACTCCAAAGTATGTCGTGTATTATGAAGGAAAGGTATGGATAATATAGTGGTCACATGAGAAATCCTGGATAAGATCATAAACACAAAAGAGGCTAGATGGTGCATGTTTCTACATTGGGCTCAATGCTCTTAAAGGGTGTTACATGATTAAGTCAAAAGAACAAAATTCTATGAGATATTTTATTGGTCAGAGCAACCACCCCCGCAACTACCTAGACTAATCAAGCACAAAATCAAGGTTAGACCATTTAATGCTAAGGGTTGCAGCCAACCACTAAAGCACTTCATCACAAGAAAACCTTGATCTCGTGATTGGAGTGCTCTATCAGGGGCATACTAAAGCACTCTGATACAATTGCTTGTGAAACCTATAATTCTAAAATACAAAATTCAAGGCCATTCTCATAAAGGGCCTATCAAAGCACCCTCCAAAATACATGCTCAAAGCACTCAATAAAAGGTCTATTAAGATCACTCCATAATACTGAGCCTCTAATTAAGAATTTTCTTTAGAGTATAGATGCCTAGGAGTTAAGTATACACTCTAAAGTATAGATGCCTTAAGGTTAATATTTGCTTTAGGGTATAGACACCTTGGGGATAAGTACTTGCTTTTAGGTATAGGCACACTGGAGTATAGAATAAGCTACAAAACATAAATGCTTTAGAGAATGTTGAACTTGATACGACAATGCTCTAGCTTGGATAAAGTTGGGGATGGTATGAAGGAGTGGTTATTTCCCTTTTTTCCCTAAGAACCAAACATTAAGAATGGCTTAGTTAAATTAGGGAAAGGCTTATCGATATTGAGAGCCCTTGAACATAATCACTTTGAGTATGTAAGGTAAAGGCTTTAACTTGAGTCTTTAAGGTTTTAAAGGTTTGGGTTGTTTAATATATTGAGCTTTTATCCCCAAAATCCCTTTTATCATACTTACTCCCAAAGCAATGCTTTGCCCTAATGGCCTATTACTATCAGAGCTGCTTTCCTTCCATCCTTTCTTTAGAGTATCTATCTTTCTTATACTAAGTTATCATGCCAGGACATTCTTAGTATTCTTTTAATTTTGACATAGCCACTAGCTCCTTGCAACGTTAACCTGCTTTTCTTTTTCTATCACATCTATTTAATTCATGGCCGAGCACTCCAACACATCTCTTCCATGCATTAAATGCCTCAACAACCTTCTTCCTCCTATAAATACCTCACATGAATATTCATAAGCACACCTAATCTACCTTATTGTTATGCTACCAAAATCACTATTGAACTAGTATTCTTACACAACTACCCATCATTATTACCAAGTGCATAAGCTTAGTATGTTCCTTACACATGAACTCTTAAGTGCCCATTTGGTTGAGTGGAATGAATTTTAGTAGGAATGGAAAGAGGAAAGGAAGTGGGAATAGAAAAGGGAATGGAAACCCATTACCTCGTTTGGTATATGATGGAAAGAATTGACGTAATGTAATATTCTATTGTTTGGTATGAGAATAAATTGAAGGAATGGAAAGACAATGTAACTGAAAAAACTAAAGTACCCTTAAACTTTAAATTATAAATTTTTTTATTCTAATGTGAATTAAATTAATTTTTTTTTTAAAAAAAAGAAAAAAATGACTTTTTTCTACTTAAGTTCATCACTTCATCCATTTTTATCATAAAACATAATAATTTCTTATAATAGTTAATTGATTTAAAATATCTTAAAGGATTAAAATACTAAAATGTAAAATCTAGTAATTATATTAAATTACTACAACATAAGTTCTTTATAAAAAAGGAAAAGTAAAAAATTCAAACCAAGTGCAACAATGAGATAAAGGAAATAGAACTTTCAAGAACATTATGAACACAACTTGTAACATGTCTAACAAAAAAGATTATAAACTGTTTAAAAAAAAACTACCTCAATATGAAACTACCCTAAAAGTACCCAAAAATACTAAAGTCACCCATAAAACTACTTTATGTAATCACATATGACCATTTCCATAACATTTGGTGGGAGGGTAGGGAATATGATTAACATCATTTCATCCATTCCATTATGGTTGCCTTCTCCATATCTTCTTTAGTGAAGCTTAGAACCTTTGTCAACTCTTCACATAACTTTTTTGTATTCTAAGCTAATTTTTCCTTGTGTGCAATACGACAAACTTAGGTTGCATACTTTATTGTGGCTTCCTTGTATCCGTTTTTCATCAAGTCAAAACCATTTGATAGAGTTCCACTAGGGTATCACTATTGTTCCTATGTCTTTTGCACGAGGATGAATTTGTTTCACTACTTGGAGTGGATGGCTACTTAGAGAATATACCATTCAGATCATCATCTTTATTCAGATCCATAACCCTAACGCTATCCATCCTTTCACCAAAATATGGATTTGCATAATTATTCAAGATATCAGTCATGGTCTCGGCATCCCTCCCATAAGCCTTGTTTTTTACCCAAATGATGCATAGATTTTTGAAATGAGGAACTGACTTAAATATGAAAGGGGCTACTTTCTTATGTAATTTCATAAAATAAATAAAGAGTAATGAAAATATAAATTACATTAAGGAAATTTTTTTAGGAAAAATTAAAAAAAAATCCTCCAATGATGCAATATAAGTCTAACCTTAAAGTACTCATCCCACACTGCATTTGGAGTTGTTACAGTCTTTGTGTCTGGATTCCAACTAAATCCTCTAATGTTTGCCGTATGGACCATGTCATTCACAACTTGCCAAGTTGTCTTCAGTGTTTTCAACCTTGATTGTATATGGGGCATTCCTTTAATCCCATACCCAAGAACTCTCATTTATGTATCCTTCAATCTAGTTTAAGTAGCTTGACAGAAATCCATTATCCACTATATATTTCCCATCGTTCTTTATCTCCACAAGACAATGTACAAGTATGTTATCTTGCTCATTGGTCCAAATATGCTTGCTTCCTTGATTGCTACCCATGTCCTCCATGAAAGTACTACATCAAATAAATATAGGACAACAATAACTTAGAGGACAAACATTGCTTCACTTATATAAGTTCATCCATTGCAATAACAATATAATGTCATACTGCATTAAATTAAAATATAAATTCATACAACATTGCAAATAGTATATAAAGATAACAATAACATAGAGGACAAAAATCCTAAGGTTTTCCATGAACTCTTCTAACATCATTAAACATTTCATTAGCCAATGTATCATGCCAGTTGCTTCAAGCGTCAAATGTTTCAATAGTTAATATTTGGTTGTCGTCCTCTATTTGGTTCTCATTCTCACACTCATCCTCCAAATCATTTATTGGATTATATCCATTATATCTCTTACAAAAATTATGTAGCATACAACATTCCATGATCACACTATTATGTGTTCTCACAAGATAGAACAATGGGTGCCTAAGTATTGTCCAATGATTTTTTAGCATCCAAAAACATCGTTCAATGATGTTTCTTACTGATGAGTGTTTCATATAGAAATACTCATGTGTAGTGTTCGACTGGCGACCTTCTCTCCACTTATTCAAATGATATATTTGACCTTGGTATAGTGCCAGGAATCCCTTAGTTTGTATAACCAATATCAACAAAGTAGTAAAACCTTACATGAAACAAGTGTGCAATTTCAAGTAGTTAGTGAATGTAGTTCAAGGATAATGTTTCATTTAAAATAACTAATGTCAACATACTCACCATATAGAACTTTTAGGCCATTAATAACCTTGTTAATTGCATCACATAAAACTCTGCCTTCCACTACAGATCATTCCCTTCTAGGGAAGATATAAATAAATTGTCCACTTTGTGAGAAAACTCCTAATACATTCATGGATATCACCCCTTTTTTATTACGATTTTTTGCTTTGTGTTGTATTGGTACTTTTATCAGTATGTGAGTTCCATCAAGGGCACTAAGACAATTTTGACATCCATAAAATCTATTCATGTCACAATCAATAGTTTAAATATTAGAAAAGAACCTTTTAAGAAATAAAAGGAATTAACCATAGATTTTATACTGACCTTAAACCATTTCTATCTATTATTTGTTGAATTCTTAGCAACCAACTCTGAGATTTTGCTATGACCACCCTAAAGACATAAGGAGTTCATTATGTAGGAAAACACCCTAACAACATTAACCGATGAAGAAGGGAATGATGAGAGTCAATATGCCCATGATGACAATAAGCAAACTTTGGGAGCCGACATTCCCCATAAGTGTCATGCGCTAACTAATAAAAATGGAAGATATGTCAAAAAGCTCTTTATAAGTTAGTGTTGCTTAATATTTAATATATGCAATGTAAATACACAAATGCACGTATTTCAGACAAATAAAAAAGTGATGAGATAGTATTGTCGTACGAGGAATTGTTAATCAGGAATTACTATAGAAAATTGACTAGAAAATGTAGTAAAAAAAACTTGTTGGTGCTTAAAGAAAAATTAGATTCAATCACAAACTAAGAAAATGAACTAAATAAGGAATACTAAAAGGTTTACTTGCAACAACACTAGGTTAACAGAAGAAAATCTGATAATAAGGACAACTAGGATTGCTTCAGGGTTGATATTGGTTCTTGCAACAATTTTGCTCTAACTTTGTTACGACAAGCGTTCTAGTAACCAATTTTTTTTATCTTGGATGGATTCTTTCTAGAACTACCATACCTATACATTCTCAAGGATTAGTTTCATATATTCCTATATAAATCTACCTCACAAACTTCATTTTATGCTCTAAAATCATTAAGTTAAATAGGACAACTTTATATTCCTATAGTAGTTGCAACTTTAGCCTAAACATGAGGTTTAGCTAAACCCATAATATTCAAACTTAGTCCAACCTCCTTTAACCTTTCCATATTAAATGTTAGTTCTATATCCTACTATTGGTGATCAAGTAGTGGAATAAATTCAGAGTTAAAATATAGTCTGAACATCTAGAGCATTAACCAAAAGCAAAGTCATTCAATAATGTAAAATGTGCTTAGAGTTCATATCAACCCTTATGCAATCCTAGTTGAAAACTTACCCTAGCACCATTTCCAAGTTATTTACACGTGAGAATACTAGAACAGCCATAGCCACATAGAAGAAAGTATAGATGAAACAGAAAAAAAATATAACAGTAAGCAAGTAAGGAGGTTCTATGGAAGGTTATCTTCTCTTGCTCACGTTTAGCTGCTCCCTCTGCTTCCTTCCATGTAGCCTTTTTCTTCGACTTCTTGATTAGCCATTAACGTCCTTCTTCCCTATCCAAAAGCTCCCAATGGAAAAATCAATTTTTTCTTCCTGTGCATTTTTCTAGGAGGTAGCATCCATCTAAATTTTTTGTCCTTTTTTTTTCTGTTGTCTCCTTTCAATATGTTAGGGTTGCGGTGGCATCCCTTTTTGCAATTTTTATCTTCCAACTTTCCTTTTTGCTAGTGTCCTTTTTCCTTTTCCACGTTGAGTAGTAGAGACAGCTCTTACAGCAATAGCCAATTGCCTTTGCCTACCTGCAGCGTACCACACAATATTCATCCCCCACTTATGCAATAAAATATCAATAGGCTGAAATACCCAGCATATTCTAGCTTGTTCATCTTTTTTCATGCAATGCAATTAGAATTTCATAATTAATGCAATGGGTGCTCTTATACTCAGAAAATACAAAAATCATATATATTCAGGGAGAATTAATACTAAATCAACCAAAGTGTAGAATAATAAGCATGAGAAAAGCATGTAATAACTATAATAAATTAGAGTTAATAAATCCTCCTAAACTTAAAGTCTTGCTTGCCCTCAAGTAATCACTTCTGCCCATTTATATTTTCCTTACACCTCGACATCCTGAATTAATACAACAGCCCCTAAGCAAGTTTAATTCATGAAGCAATGCCATTGGTTCTCAACCCTTAGAGTTGTTTCAAAAGAGAAAATTAGCTAAATGTTAGCTTTTTGCATGCTTAATCTTAAAATTGAAACTTCCCTGAAAAATGTGTGTGTGCATTATGGCTAGTCTTTTGAGACCCACTCAAGTCATAGTCAATCAAGGTCCTAAACCCAATCCATGAGCTCATATGTTAATTTATCAAGTCTCTCTCTACTAGTATACCAAGCTAATCAGAGGCAAAACGATTACAGCTTATATAGGGATTTAAGGAGGGTAAACCAACTTATTTAAATCCCTTTTTTTTATCAGGTCATTTGTGTCTTTTGACATGAATGCCAGCATTTTTTTATGAAAGCACCCAGTTACTTAACACTATCACCTTTTAGAAATTTCATACTCATACCCTATGTCACCATTTTATGCAAGATTACACATAGGCCTCATGCATATCCTTGGTTACTAAGTGACAGTAGAGGCATTGGAGTGACAATTGTTTTTGTCACCACCCAAACTTAAGCCCTTCTTAACATAGATTACATTTCAATTTGAGCTTGTGCCTTCTTTTGTTATGTTATCCAGGAATTTGTTTCAAGAGACTCTCAAAATTAGTTCTAAAATCTTAGGTCCACCTTTTCATGAAAAATTCTCGAGTTTTTCTCAATAGCGACTAACCATAGCCTAGTGCTCATAAAAGGAAAGTTCAATTTGTAAGAAGTCAGTATGCAGAAATTCTACATTCAATCAGTTCCATTTCTAGCCTTTCTTCATAGAGTTTCCTTGAACAATTAGCAAGCAACAAGAAAACACATAAAAGATTTTCTCTTTTTTATTTATATATATACTCACCTAGTTTCCAGACCATACTAGTATGCATTTATAGGAGCATTTCACAATAGAAAATACCAAAGCAAAGTACTTCACAACACTCATTCCCCTTCCCCACCAAACTTAATGATTAATAGTGTCCTCACTACTACTAGATTGCATAAATGTCAAAAGAAAAGAAATGATTATTGTTCCTAATGGGCATGTACAATTAGTGCAGACAAAGTAGCAGGCAACACTAAAATTGAACAATAAGAAGCCGAAAGGAAAAAAAAAGTAGAGAGAGAGCTTCCCAAAGATGCACACAGATTTTCTATAACAAAATTGTGGCATCGACCTCATCTAGATTTGGAGGCACTACGAAGTCCACTTCTCCTTTTGACTAACTTGGATGGGCTTGATAGTTTGCTTTTTCCTTTTTGTTGGGCTATCTTCCTTTTAGCAGTTGGCTCATTATCTCTTAAGGATTCTTCTTCCTCTTTAGCCACATGTGAACTGTTTTCTCTTTCCTTGCTTTGGTGGGGTTCTTATTGTAACATCCTTTGTTTTCTTTATTATTATACAATATTGAGTTCACATACACGTCATTAATCAAAACGTACATGCAACATATCAAACACATAGATATTTACATCTTGTTTATTTTGGTTGACCAATTCCGGAGATAAAGTTGTGGGTAGTTGCACCTTCACCGGGATCTGAGCCAACTCGACCATAAACATCTTATTTGATTCTGAGATCTGCCCAACATAAAGTAACTCGATCCAATGTGCACTAAAAGCCAGAACTATAAAAAATCTGCATAACTAACTTTCTGAACATGATATGGAAATATAGTGAGAATTAAATCCCAGTAAATTCAATAATAAATCATCATCATCAATATAGCTCATCACGTCATGTTCAGCTGTATAAACTACAGAAAATATCTTTGGTCACATGAATGCATTACATCTATGCATATAAGAATCATACAGTAATGATATGTATGACAGGATTAACTATTTTCAGAATATCATATGATGGCCAACAACTTATTCTTATTTCAAGCTACCCCGGTCAGGGTGAGTATCCTCTACTCTCCGGTATGGGCTTTTCTCGCTCCGTCTGACATGGCACACTTTCTCTTTCTTTTCTCATAATCATAATCATAACCGTTGGTAGGGTGTCCCCTACTGGTGCACCACACGGATTGCCATGTGACTGTGGTCATTTCTTTTCTTTTCACAATGATAGCCAAAAATATGCTTTCAATAACAAGTATGTTCATCAAAATATAACTGTTACCATAAATCATTGGTAATCATGCCATGAACATAATCATTTCAAATATCACTTTATAAAATATTTCCATGTCATAATTTCACACTTAAGATGGTAAGAAGTTCATACAATGGCAATGGCTATGGCTATACTGGTCATTCATTAAGATTCATCTTCTTTTTTAAATACTAATTTTATTTCTTTATTTTCTTGATGCAGGTTTTCATCCTATCTAACCTTCTCTTAATAATCAGAGCATAACTCCCTCAATTTAACTCTGATGTAGGTGATCTTGATGTCAATTTCAAGATAAAACAATTATCTAAAACTATTATGTTGAACATTGTAGCGAAATATTAAGCAATAAAGGTGATATTACTCCCTAAATGTATAGGTTATTTCTTCTCGGATAGGTTCTGATATCTATCTACTAATCGGACCATATCTACCTCATATGGACTCCAACTTGAGTGATTCCAGTGGCTAATAATCCATGACACACATATCTATAATTCTTATGTTAACAATTTATTTTAATTCTATACAGATAATTCCCAGAAATTAAAATACAAAAGCTATCCTAACATATTCTTCCCTGATGAACTATTTTCTGACCTTTGACTACTAATAAGCTCATATCTTCCTCATATGGACTCCAAATTGAATGATTCCAGCGGCTACAAATCCATGACACACATAGCTATAATTTGTATGTTAACCATTTATTTTAATTGCATACAGATAATTCCCAAAAATTAAAATACAGAAGCTGTCCTAACATAATCTTCCCTGATGAACCATTTTCTGACCTTTGACTACTAATCAGCTCATATCTTCCTCATATTCACTCCAAATTGAATGCTTCCAGTGGCTTAAAATCCATGACACATATAGCTATAATTCTTATGTTAACCATTTATTTTAATTCCATACAGATAATTCCCAGAAATTAAAATACAGAAGCTGTCCTACATATTCTTCCCTGATGAACCATTTTCTGACCTTTGACTACTAATCAGACTATATCTACCTCATATGGACTCCAAATTGAATGATTCCAGTGGCTAAAAATCCGTGACACATATATCTTTAATTCTTATATTAACCATATATTTTAATTCCCTACATATAATTCCCATAAATTAAAACACAGAAGCTATCCTAACATATTCTTCCCTGATGAACCATTTTCTGACCTTTGCTTACTAATCGGAGCATATCTACCACATATGGACTCCAAATGGAATGATTCCAGTGGCTAAAAATCCATGACACTCATAGCTATAATTCTTATGTTAACCATTTATTTTAATTCCTTATCAATTGTTCCCAGAAATTAAAACCCCGTAGCTTAAAATTCTGCCACCCACAGCCATACCCATGCAGAACTATCTACACCAACCTAAGTATTCAAACATACATCACATGCAAGATCAATATGTAACATGATATAGCAACATCCATGACCAATCATCAAAGTTCTAAGATCAAAATGTCATATAAATATTATAAGTTTCAAAAGTTTTCTTCAAAAAGAAATATTGTTAAACTTACCTATAGCACTTAGTCCCTTACACTTCTCCTTCCTCTTTCTTCCTTTCTTCCTCTCCTTCCCTCACTCTACCTTGCTTCTATTTTCCCTCTCCCTCACTTAGACGAAATTATAATGTTGTAAGGGTTGGTTTTCTTATATAGACCACCAAATAATTCACCTTTCATGATCATGGGTCTACCTTATCACAATTAGGATACACTTTGTTGAATTTTTGGAAAACAAACAACTTATGTTCTTGTCTTCCTCTTCCTTAGTCAAGATATGCATAGGAAAAGGAGATTTGTATTTTGAAAATTATGATAATATGTTCTTAAGATAAGGGACAAGGTCCCTTTGATTTAGGGATTCATTTCCATTTTCTTGTCTTAAACAAGTATGATAGGTTTGCCTTTTTAGGTGGCAAATTTCTAGCTCTTGAATCTCCATTATTTGGTTGATATTATTTGTGTGGGATAGGAATGTTTTGTCCTAATACCATGTATTATCATACCACTTGCTAAAATTATGAGTGTAGGGTATAGATGTTTTTGTCCTAAAGCCTTGTATTATTATGTCACTTGCCAAAATGATGAATGTAGAATCACACCACTTGCTAAATTTTTGTCTTAATGCCATGTAACATAATATTTATTATTATTACATTATTATATCATCACCTAATTTATTTTATTTTATTTTTCCTCTTGGATTTGGGTTATTTCTACCCATTATGGGCTTATTCCTACCCATTTTCTTTGCTTTGGATAAAATTCTACCTTTCTTGGAGGGCTTGGTCACATTTCATAATTTTTGGGCTATTGGTCCAATTACTATATCCTAGTCCAAGTCTATATTTTATTTTTTGCTTAGGTTATCCAATGGGCTTGCTAAAAACTTATGTGAAGTGGAAAAACTCTATATGAAGTGTCCATAGGTAAAAGCCCAATTTATGGGTGGAGATACTAAACTTAGTAACTTTTGCTCTTAAATTAAGAAAAATTACCCTAATCCGATCTTCTTGAAATTTTAAGACCTTTACTTACTTCACAAAAATTTATCTTTCTTTACCTAAGAATTTCACCTTTCTTTAGCATGTTTATTTCTAATATTTCCTCTGAGGTTTTCTTTCTTTACCTATTCCATTAATATTAGACAATTTCTATGCATATATGTAAGGTGAAGAATTTCTAAGGAAAATATCTAAAAATTACGGGATGTTACACTTATTTCTTATCGCTATGTGGCTATGTCTCCTCACTTTCTTGCCAGAGTGGAATGTTTAAAATATCCTGGGAAAGTGAGGGAACGAGAAAAATTATTTGGAATTTCCTTTCAATGTTTTTAACGGGCAACAACTCGTTGTTGTTGATAGGTCCAAAATTTCTGTTGCTTTAACATGAATGATGTTTGTTGCTCCTTCAATAGCTTTAGCCTCTGCTCAATTTACTGATAGTGGCTAGAAGAGGAAGATGCTTGGCTATCTAGCTGTAGGGGTTCCTAGGCTAGTGTTAGTGGCTTTTGTTCCCCTCTTTCTTGCACTATATAAGCTATAATCACCGAGTTAATCATTCCTCTTAGCCTCCATTTATCTTCTTCAACTAAAATTGGTACTTTACTAGACAAGCATAAAGATGAAATTAAAGAAGGAAAAAACAAGCTGCCTTTATTTCGATTGGAACATACCCTAATTTGTTCAACAATAATTCTCCCCACATTAATAGCCTTTCTAGATAAGATGGCATCAACCGTGGTTACCGAGTCTCTGCTTACATTTTACCCATGAGTGAAGGGTAAGAGACAAGTCTTAAGGAAATAGTACCATACCTTGGCTGCTAGGATCAAAGATGGTCTGTTCACTATGGAAGCTCTTTAAGAATACTTGTCCCAAGCTGTCTCTGGTACACACACTTGTTTTAGCATTTCATCCTAGTCTTTTTCTTCAGAGATTCCAAATAATTCTCATAGTCATCCTCTTCGTCATTCAATTGGAAGGCATTGTTGATAGCACCAAAATCAAATGATACCCATGTTCCTTTGACTTGCATCCATTCAACAGCATCCCTGGGAAAATTGGCATAAAACTCCCGTACCAAGGGAATCATGGCAGATTGAGAGTGTTTAGCAAATTTCTTCTAGCCCTTCTGCTTCACTACTGCAACAACGTACTCAGGCATTCCCAAATCTTCTGCGTTTGTGAAGATGAATCCCTTCTCCCCATAGAATGTCCTCTAACTGGTTTACTCGTCATGTCTCTTCTTATTCTCCTCTGACGTGAATTATTTTACCTTGCTTTCCTTCTTCACTATTATTTTTACCCTCGGCATGGTCCTCAGAAGAAGGATTTGAAAAGATAAAGGACCAACCTTTCACAGTGAGTTTATCAGAGTGAGAGAGAGAGAGAGAGAGTAGGTTTTGCTTATGGTGAGCCTCACTTGTTCACGAATTGGACCCCCTTCTTCCTAAGAGCACAACGAAGACCTTCAACACCTTCACCTAAAAGCCCAGACTTTGGAACTTGAATGAGTACATAGAAATTTGCCCAAGGGGGAATATGGCATCGTGACTTACGGCATCTTATAGTTTTCCTGATCTTTTTGTTTTTCTCATAAATGGGCTTAAACACTGGGCTCTTATCTTCTTCCTTTTTTTTTATTAACCCACTCACCAGATCACTCATCCCATTCTCTTCCAGCCCAGATTCATCAACCCATTTCTTTTTATCCTAGAGTAATCCCTATGGCCCAGTTCCATTCATCTTTTTGCTAGAGAATGACCCATTGCTTTATGGAAAACTGCCCTTACTACAGCATTTATATGGCAAATTTTGTGAACTACAATTTCAAGTCTTATTCTCCTTTTGGCCTAAAAAGATCAACACAACTAATATTAAAATCAAAATTCAAGCTAACTTATCAACTTTAAAATAAATGAAAATTTGTAAAAGTATGGGTGACCTCCCATTAGCGCTTGTTTTAGAGTCGTCAGCTCGACTACTTCCTTTTTATCCTTCCTGTAATTGCACTGATGTGTGCTGGTGTTCCACATCACCTCCAAAGTAGTGTTTGATCATATGTCCATTTATCTTGAATGTTCTCTTAAATTTTTCCTCTTCCAATTCAACTGCTCTAAATGGAAAAACTTGGTTAATAAGAAAAGGAGTAGACCAGCGGGATTTTAGCTTTCCAGGGAACAGAGTCAATCTAAAATTGAACAATAAGACTTGCTATCCAACTTTAAAGTCTCCTGGCTGTATTTTCCTGTCATGCCACTTCTTTGTTTTCTCTTTGTAGAGCTTATCATTCTCGCAAGACTACCTGCAAAACTCATCCAATTCATTAAGCTGCAGCATTCTTTTTTTTCCAACAGCCTCCAAATTCAAATTAAAATTCTTGACTGCCTAGTAAGCCCGATGCTCCAGTTCCACTAGCTAATGACAAGCTTTCCCAAACACTGCCTTGTATTGAGACATCTCCAAAAGGTTTTTTATATGCTGTTCGATAAGCCTATAATGCATCATCTAACCTTGAAGACCAGTTATTTCCAGTTGGGTGTTGTGTGTATTTTATAAATAACCGTAAGAACATGGCATAGCTGTAGCTAGTCTGACGAGTACGGGTCGTATCCCACAAAGAACAATGGTCAATTACTAGAATTATACAAAGCAAGCTATCTAAATCAATGCAATTCGATGAGTATGTCACAATTAAGTAAATAAGTAATTCAATTAACAAAAGTCTAGGGTTAGGGTTTACCACACTTCTGATATTCAACAATCAATATGTACCTTTAATTGCAATTATCTAGGTAATTGGGGATGGTTTAGCCTTAATTAACTAATAACCTCTTTCAAGCATTACTAATCGTACCTAGGTTAATCCAATTGCTTATTTTCGTGGTTTTTAGTTCAACCTAAGTCCATTAAGTTCTATGCCAACCATGGAATGCAATTAATCGATTTTCTCGTGCCCACTAATGGATTCAATTTCTAGAGAACCTTAAACTACTTTTGTGATTAAGATATCCCTAATTAACTATTAAGTTCTGGTATTAACTTTCACCTTTCAGTTCATCAGTTAATATCCTAAGACGTGATAGATTTATGATCAGGCATTCTACCAACTCTTAAACATACGCATAATAGTCAATCCAAATTAATCCAGAAGTAATCACAATTAGGGTTCTAACATTCAACTTAATAATTTAGTATCAACATACCATAAGTAGGTTTACTGAGATGGAAAGACAAAACCTGGATGTAGTAGATGAAATAGGAATACAAACTTTGATTAATGTAAATTTGATCAAGGAAAAATTTGAGTGTTTAATGATTATATTTTATCCCCTAATTTAAAGTAAACTTGTGATTATTCCTCTATTTTTAATTATGCTTTGCTCTGGATAATGCTTTGATTTGTTTTATGCTTGTAGTTGAGCAAAAGAGGCCAAGAAGCAAAGGAAAACACTCATGAGAGGAGCCATATGGACTTGGAACATGCTGAGGAGGAAACAAGGAGGCAACCCTAAAGAAATTGGCAAGCAAAAAGACTTGCAGGCCCCAACACGGCCAGGCCGTGCTTGGTGTGCATGAAGTACGGCCAGGCTGTGCTCTGTGTGAAAAGTGGAGAATTTTCCATATTTCTAGATCGAAGCACGACCGCGCTTCGTGTCTGTACACCATGTAATTTTTAGTTTTGAGCAGCCAAGTTGTTATAAATACATGGGGAAGCGCAGCCTAGAGTATCGAAACTCATTCATACTCATTTTTACTCAGTTTTAGGCTTAGGAAACATCATTAGATTAGGTTTACAGTAGGATTAGTGTTTATTTTCATGTTCTTAGGTTAGATTTGAGATTGATTGAGCATTGTATCTCTATTACATTCTGTAAACTAGGTTATATCTTTCTATTATGCACTTATCTCTTCTTTTACTTCTTTCTCTTGGTTTCTATTGAACATTAATGGTTTACTTAATGAATATGATTTTGATTTCTGTTTCAATTATGCTTGAGTAGATTTTATCTAGGGTTTTGGTAAACCCACTTATGGTATGATGATACTGAACTATTAAATTGATTGTTAGAACCCTAATTGTATTATCCATGGTTAATTAGGATTGTCTATTATGCATTGATTATATGAGTTGATGAATGTCTGGCTAACGTTTTATCATGTCTTAGGATATTAATTAATGAGCTAAAAGGTGAAAATTAATACCAGAACCTAATAGTTAATTAGGGATATCTTAATTACGAAAGTAGTTTAAGGTTCTCTAGGAATGAATCAATTAGTGGGCAAGAAAAAACCAACTAATTGTATTCCATGGTTGGTATAGAACTTAATGGACCTAGGTTAAACTAAGAACCACGAAAATAGGCAATTGGATTAAGCTAGGTATGATTAGTAACGCTTGAAAGTGGTTGCTAGTTAATTAAGGCTAAACCATCCCCAATAACCTAGATAATTACAATTAGAGGTACATGTTGAATGTTGAATATCATAAGTCTGGTGAACCCTAACCCTAGGCTTTTATTAATTTGATTACTTATTATTTTAATTTTGACAAAATCTCATCGTATTTTATTGATTTAGCTAACATACTTCGTAATGTCTAGTAATTGATTATTGTTCTCTATGGGATACGACCTGTATTTACCAGACTAGCTACAACTATGCTGTGCGTTTGCGGTTACTTATAAAATAGACACAATAAGTTTTTGGCGCCGTTGCTTGGGAACAATAATCAATATTAGATATATTGTGAAATAGCTAGACTAGATCACTTTCTTACCAGGAGTAGTGATTTTGAGCCATATATTCAATTAACTCATAGGCCTCATCCACTGTTTTGTTCATAATGGCCCCTCCTGATACAGCATCCATAGATATACGGGTGCTATAGATTAATCCATTGTAGAATGTATGGACTATAAGCCACTTCTCCAACCCATGGTGTGGGCATATTCTGAAGAGCTCTCTAAATCTCTCCCAAGCTTCATATAATGACTCACAATCTTTTTCAGTAAAGGTAGTGATTTGATTCTTAAGATCAGCTATCTTACTTTGTGGGAAGTATTTGACTAAGAAAGCTTGAGAAAGCTGCTGCCATGTAGTTATTGATCCTGAAAAAAGAGAATGCAACCATGCACGGGCCTTGTCCTGTAACAACCTTTTTTTTTCTTCATTCCCTACATTTGGTAGGATGGACAGAAATTCGGGGACCGAATTTCTTAAGGGGGAAGAATGTAACATCCCATAAGAAAATAAAATTTAGTAGACAATTTTTACATATCTAAGGAAATATAATCCTTATAAATTATTTAACTTACGTATATGCATAGAAATATTCTAACATTAATGGAATAGGTAATCAGATAAAACTTATGAGGAAATATTAAAAATAAATATACTAAAGAAAGGTGAAATTCTTGGGTAAGAAAGATAAATTTTTGTGAAGTCAGTAAGGTATTAAAATTTCAAGAATATTGGATTGGGGTAATTTTTCCTAATTTAAGAGTTAAAGTTACTAAGTTTAGTATCTCCACCCATAAATTGGGCTTTCACCTATGGACACTTCATATAGAGTTTTTCTTCTTCACATAAATTTTTAGCAAGCCAATAGGATAGCCCAATGAAGAAATAAAACATAGACTTGGACTAGGATATAGAAATTAGACCGACAACCCAAAAATCATGAAAATGTGACCAACCCCATTATGAAAGGTAGAATTTTAACCAAAATAAAGAAAATGGGCAAGAATGAGCCCAAACCCAAGAGGAAAAATGAAAATAAAATAAAAATAAAGTGATGGAAGAATGGTGTAATCAAGATTAGGCGATTTGACATTAAGACAAAAATTTAGCAAGTGGTATGATAATACAAGAATTTAGGACAAAACATCAATATCCTACACTCATAATTTTAGCAAGTGGATAATAATACATAGCATTATGACAAAACATCTTTATCCCACACAAATAATTTCAACCAAATAATGGAGATTCAAGGGCTAGAAATTTGCCACTTAAAAAGGCAAATCTATCATACTTGATTAAGACAAAAAAAAGTAAATGAATCCCTAAATCAAAGGGATCTTGTCCCATATCTTAAGAACATATTATCATAATTTTCAAAATACAAATCTCATTTTCCTATGCATATCTTGACTAAGGAAGAGGAAGACAAGAACATAAGTTGTTTGTTTTCCAAAAATTCAACCAAGTGTAACCTAACTGTGATAAGGTAGACCCATGATCATGAAAAGTGAATTATTTGGTGGTCTTTATAAGAAAAACCACCCTTACAACATTAGAATTTCGTCCGAGTGAGGGAGAGGAAAAAATAGAAGCAAGGTAGAGTGAGGAAAGGAGAGGAAGAAAGGAAGAAAGAGGAAGGAGAAGTCTAGGAGACTAAGTGCTCCAGGTAAGTTTAACAATATTTCTTTTTGAAGAAAAGTTTTGAAACTTATAATATTTATATGAGATTTTGATCTTAGAACTTTGATGATTGGTCATGGATGTTGCTATATCATGTTACATATTGATCTTGCATGTGATGTATGTTTGAATACTTAGGCTGGTATAGAAAGTTCTGCATAGGTATGGCTATGGGTTGCAAAATTTTAAGCTTCTGTGTTTTAATTTTTGGAAATTATCTGTAGGGAATTAAAATAAAAGGTTAACAAAAGAATTAAATATATATGTGTCACAGATTTTTACCCACTGGAATCATTCAATTTGGAGTGTATATGAGGAAGATATGAGCCGATTAGTAGTCAAAGGTCAGAAAATGGTTCATCAAAGAAGAATATGTTAGGATAGCTTCTGTGTATTAATTTCTCATAATTATCTATAGGGAATTCAAATAAATGGTTAACATAAGAATTAAAAATATATATGTCATGGAGTTTTAGCCACTTGAATCATTCAATTTAGAGTTCATATGAGGTAGATATGTTATGATTAGTAAACAAAGGTCAGAAAATGGTTAATTAGGGAAGAATATGTTAGGATAGCTTCGGTGTTTTAATTTTTGGGAACATTATATAAGGAATTAAAATAAATAATTAACATATGAATTATAGATATATGTGTCACGGATTTTTAGCCACTGGAATCATTCCATTTAGAGTTTATATGAGGTATATATGTTCCGATTTGTAAACAAAAGTCAGAAAATTTTTAATCAGGGAAGAATATGTTAGGATAGCTTCGGTGTTTTAATTTTTGGGAACAATTATATAAGGAATTAAAATAAATGGTTAATATATGAATTATAGATATATGTGTCACGGATTTGTAACCACTGGAATCACTTAATTTGGAATTCTTTTGAGGAATATATGGACAGATTAGTTGGTAGAGGTCAGAACCTATCCGAGAAGAAATAACCTGTACATTGAGGGAGTAATATCACCTTGATTTCTTAATATTTTGCTACAATGTTCAACATAATAATTTTAGATAATTGTTTTATCTTGAAATTGATACCAAGATCACCTACATCGGAGTTAAATGGAGGGTGTTATGCTCTTATTAGTAAGAGAAGGTTAGATAGGAAGAAAACCTGCATCAAGAAAATAAAGAAATAAAATTAATATTTAAAAAAGAAGATGAATCTTATACAACAACAACAACTAAGCCTTTTTCCACTAGGTGGGGTCGGCTACATGGATCAAATAGCGCCATAGTGGCCTATCATGGATGAAATCAATAGATAAGTTATTAACTATTAAATCATTTTTAATAGTTTCACTTATTGATTTCTTTGGCCTCCCTCTACCTCTAATTATTGGACTATTCTCCATCTGATCAACTCTTCTCACTAGGGCTTCTGTAGGTCTTCTCCACACATGGCCAAACCACCTTAAGCGAGTTTCAACCATCTTCTCCACAATAGGTGATATCCCAACTTTCTCTCTAATGCACTCATTTCTAATCATATCTCTTCTGGTGTGTCCACACATCCAACGCAACATTCTCATCTCTGCAACGTTGAGTTTATCTTTATGTTGTCTTTTAACTGCCCAACATTCCGTACCATACAATATAGCCGGTCTTATAGCCGTACGGTAGAATTTTCCTTTAACTTTGAGCGGCACTTTTTTATCACAAATGACACTCGAAGATTTCCTCAATTTCATCCATCCAGCTTGAATCCTGTGGTTTATGTAACATCCTTAATTTCGTTAAAAGTACATTAACGAAATAAAATTTATTAGACAATATTTTAGATATCTAAGGAAAATATAATCCTTAGAAATTCTTCACCTTATGTATATGCATAGAAAATGTTTCTAACATTAAGAAAACAAATAAAGAGGAAAAACCTAATAGGAAAAAAATTAGAAATAACATATTAAAGAGATGTAAAATTCTTGGATAAGGAAGATAAATTTTTAGAAACAAGTAAAGGTCTTAAAATTTCAAGAACATTGGATTAGGGTAATTTTTCCTAATTCAAGAACTAGAATTATTAAGTTTAACATCTTCACCCATACATTGGGCTTTTACCTATAGACACCTCATATAGAATTTTTCCACTTCACATAAGTTTCTAGCAAGCCCATTGGATAACCTAAACAAGAAATAAAACATAGACTTGGATTATGATATAGAAATTGGACCAATAGCCCAAAAAATTATGATAATGTGTTCAAGCCCTCCAAGAAAGGTAAAATTTTATTCAAAGCAAAGAAAATGGGTAGAAATAAGCCCATAATGGGTAGGAATAAGCCCAAACCCAAGAGGAAAAATAAAATAAAATAAATTAGGTGATGATATAATAATGTAATAATAATAAAGATTAGGTTACATGGCATTAAGACAAAAATTTAGTAAGTGGTATGATTCTACATTCATAATTTTGTCAAGTGGCATGATAATACAAGGCTTTAGGACAAAAACATCTATATCCTACACTCATAATTTTAGCAAGTGGTATGATAATACTTGGCATTAGGACAAAACATTCCTATCCCACACAAAAAAAATATCAACCAAATAATGGAAATTCAAGGGCTAGAAATTTGCCACCTAAAAAGGCAAACCTATCATACTTATTTAAGACAAAAGAAAATGGAAATGAATCCCTAAATCAAAGGGACCTTGTCCCTTATCTTAAGAACATATCATCATAAATTTCAAATTGAAAATCTCCTTTTCCTATGCATATCTTGACTAAGGAAGAGGAAGACAAGAACATAAGTTGTTTGTTTTCCAAAAATTCAACAAAGTGTATCTTAATTGTGATAAGGTAGATCCATGATCAAGAAAGGTGAATTATTTGGTGGTCTATATAAGCAAAACCCACCCCATAACATCTTAATTTTGTCCAAGTGAGGAAGAGAGAGAAATAGAAGCAAGGTAGAGTGAGGAAAGGAGAGAAAGAGAGGAGAAGAAAGGAAGGAAAAAGAAGGAGAAGTTTAGAAGGCTAAATACTCAAGGTAAGTTACCTTAATCCCCACTTGAATCCATTTTTTCTTCTTTATCTTTGAGGATCAAAAACTCACCCTCCTTCTCTTACTTAAGCTGCTAGAAAAGCTAAGGGAAGGGAGGAGTCTTGCTACTTCTTTCAAGAGCAAACAAGAAAACCAATTCACTAAGTGAGCTAGGGAAAATTTTAGGTAAGTTTAACAATATTTCTTTTTGAAGAAATTTTTTGAAATTTGTAATATTTATATGGGATTTTGATCTTAGCACTTTGATTATTGGTCATGAATGTTGCTTCATCATGTTACATATTGATCATGCATGTGATGTATGTTTGAATACTTAGACTGGTTTAGATAGTTCTGCATAGGTATGGCTATGGACGGTAAAACTTTTAGCTTCTGTTTTTAAGATTCTGGGAAAAATCGGTAAAGAATTAAAATAGTGTGCCAACATAACAATTATAGATATATGGCTCATGGATTTTTTCCAACTGGAATAACTCAATTTGGAGTTCAAATTTGCGAGATATGGTCTAATTAGTCAGTAAAGGTTAGAACCTACACGAGAAGAAATAATATGTTATTAAACTTTAGTTTTTGAATTTCTGGGAATATTCTGTAGGGAATTAAAATAGCGCGCCAACATAACAATTATAGATATATGGCTCATGGATTTTTACCAACTAGAATAACTCAATTTGGAGTTCAAATTTGTGAGATATGGTCTAATTAGTCCGTAAAGGTCAGAACTTACACGAGAAGAAATAATATGTTATTAAACTTTAGTTTTTGAATTTTTGGGAATATTCTGTAGGGAATTAAAATAGTGCGCCAACATAACAATTATAGATATATGGCTCATGGAATTTTACCAACTGGAATAACTCAATTTGGAGTTCAAATTTGGGAGATATGGTCTAATTAGTCAGTAAAGGTCAGAACCTACACGAGAAGAAATAATAACTTTAGTTTTTGAATTTCTAGGAATATTTTGTAGGGAATTAAAATAGCGCACCAACATAACAATTATAGATATATGGCTCATGGATTTTTACCAACTGGAATAACTCAATTTGGAGTTCAAATTTGGGAGATATGGTCTAATTAGTCAGTAAAGGTCAGAACCTACACGAGAAGAAATAATAACTTTAGTTTTTGAATTTCTAGGAATATTCTGTAGGGAATTAAAATAGCACGACAACATAAAAATTATAGATATATGGCTCATGGATTTTTACCAACTGGAATAACTCAATTTGGAGTTCAAATTTGGGAGATATGATCTAATTAGTCAGTAAAGGTCAGAACCTATACGAGAAGAAATAATACTAAATTTAAAGGAGTAATAACACCACGATATCTTACTATTTTATTGATATGATTAACATAATAGTTTTAGATAATTGTCTTATCTTTTCATAGACACTAAGATCATCTTAATCGGAGTTAAAATGAGAGAGTTATGCTCTGATTTGTAAGCAAAGGCTGTGTTAAAAGTTAGTAAAACCTACTTTCAATATTTGTTTCTACCCTAGATGAATTTTTTAAACTATAGGGTAATAGTAGAAATCAATTTGAGGAAAAATGCTCTATAAAATTTGTAAGAACATGTGTTGAAAATGATATAAGTAAAAATAAAATGACTAAATTCCTAGACATAAAGAAAATAAAAAGATGAAAATAATAATCAAGAAAGAAGAGGAATTTTATAAATGAAAATAATAAATGCCTAGTGTATGCCCTAGCTATTGCCATTGCATGAACTTACTACCATTTTAAGTGTGTAATTTTTAACATGGAATTTACCCTAGTACTCATATAAAATTTCCAAGAAGTTTTGAAAGTGCCGGTTTTATTTGAAAAATCTTAGTATGCTTCATGGTTGCAGTATTTTCACATCAGAAAAGTATTATTCTAGTTACTGGAAAAAAAAATTTGTGATTTGTGAAAAGTGCATGTCTAAAGAAAGCTCTGGCAAGGAAAGACTTGGTACTTAAGCGTGTCCATTAGTGACCCACCTCTCTTTCCTGGGAACTTTCCTGGTGCGCTGTTTACAGACTACAATTACTATCCAGTTATCGAGGTATTAGTGTGGAATTTTGACATGGACATATTTTATAAAGTAAAAATTAGAAAATGATTATATTCATGGCATAATTTCAGTTTACCAATGAATTTTGAGAATGATTATGTTTTGATAAATTATGGCATGAGAATATAATGAACATACTTGTTATTGGAATCATATTTTTGGCTATTAATATGAAAAGAAAAGAAATGAGCACTGACACATGGCAATCCATGTGGTGCACCAGTAGGGGACGCTCTACCAACGGTTATAATTATGTTCATGAGAAAAGAAAGAGAAAGTGTGCCATGTCGGACGGAGCTAGATAATCCCGTACCGAAAAGTAGAGAATACTCACCCTGACTGAGGTAGTTGGGAGGAAGAATAAGTTGATAGCCATCATATGAAATTCGAAAAATAGTTATTCATGCCATACATGTCAGAACTGTACAATTTTCATGTGCATGATAAAGTGCATTCATGTGACCTAAAGATATTTTCTGTAGTTTATACAGCTGAACATGACGTGATGAACTATATTGATGATGAATTATTGTTGAACATACTGGGATTTAATTCTCACTATATTTCCATATCATGTTCAGAAAATTAGCTATGCAGTTGTTTTCAATGAGACTTGTTATTGCCGTACGTATGATCGAGGTGCCCTATCTTGGGCAAATACCTATTATTGCGGACATATCAGTTGTTGAAGTGACTGAGATTCCGGCAGAGGTGCCGCCACCCGCACCAGTGGCCCTGGAAATAGTCTATGTGGATGATTAGGGCTTATATGTGTATGCATGTCTTGTACAAATGTTTGTATTAATGATGTGAGTGTAAACTTAGTATTGTATAATTAAATAAATGTTATTGTGAGTTAAGATGAGGTAATAACTTCATGATGTTAAATAATAAAAAAATTGTTACATAAATGGAGCTGTTACAGTTTACATCCTCCTTTACTTCACCGTCATTTTTTATAATGGACCTAAGATATTTAAAACTTGTAACTTGTTTTAATATATAGTGTCCAAGTTTCACGTCTACATTCGTATTTGTTCGTCTCTTACTAAAAATACATTCCATATATTCTGTTTTATTTCTACTAATCCGGAAACCGTGTGTTTCTAAAACTTGTCTCCATGACTCTAACTTCATATTTATTTCCTCTTTTGATTCACCAACTAAGACTATATCATTAGCAAAAATCATGCATTGAGGCCCCAACTCTTGTATATGTTCAGTAACTGCGTCCAAAATCAAGTTAAAAAGATACGGACTCAGAGAAGACCCTTGATGTAGTCCAATAGTTGTGGGAAAATCCTTTGTATCCCCATTTTGTGTTCTTACGCAAGTCGTTATCCCGTCGTACATGTCTTTGATTGCTCGATTGTACGCAATACGTACTCCTTTCTTTTCTAAAGCCTTCTATAGGATCTCTCTTAACACTCTGTCATATGCCTTTTCCAGATCAATAAAAACCATGTGCAAATCTTTCCGTATGCTTTGATACCTTTCTATCAATCTCCGTAGTAAATAAATTGCTTCCATAGTTGACCTTCCTGACATAAATCCAAACTGGTTCTCTGTAATTTGAGTCTCTTGTCTTAATCTTTGCTCAATGATCTTCTCCTATAACTTTATAGTGTGGTTCATGAGTTTAATCCTCCGATAGTTGGAACAATTCTGTATGTCTCCTTTATTTTTATATATAGGAATTAAAGTACTTCTCCTCCATTCATCCAGCATTTTCTTAGATTTCATTATCACATTAAACAACTTAGTGAGCCAACTTATACCCTTCCTTCCTAAACTTTTCCACACCTCAATAGGTATATTATCAGGTCCTACTGCTTTGCCATTTTCCATTCTCTTTAGAGCTTTCTCTACTTCAAACTCTTGGATTCTACGATAAAAAGTATAATTACGGTCTTCTTCTATAGTATTAAGTCTGTCAGAGTTGTAGGTCAACTCATGCCCTTCGTTAAAAAGTCCTTGAAAGTAACTCCTCCATCGTGCTTGGATATCATGCTCACTTACCAAAACATTACCCTCTTCACCTTTAATACATTTCACTTGATCTAGGTCCCTTGTCTTTCTTTCCCTAGCCTTCGCAAGCTTGTAAATTTTTGTTTCTCCCTCCTTAGTTCCTAAAGATTGATATAATCCCTCAAAAGCTCTAGTTCTTGCTTCACTCACAGCCTTCTTAGCGTCTTTCTTAGCCGCTTTATATTTATTCCAAATTGCCTTATCTTTACATAAGTGCCACTCCTTATAACATTCTCTTTTAAACTTAATCCTATCTTGCACCTCCGCATCCCACCACCAAGATTCTTTACCCTTAGGTACAATGCCTCTTGATTCTCCAAGTGTCTCTCTTGCTATATTCCTAATCCCTTTGGCCATCTCATCCCACATATCATTAGAATTTCCTTGGACCTCCCAAAGCCTTTCTTCCTCCACTTGTCTTTGAAAATTCCTTTGTTGCTCATTCTTCAAAGACCACCACCTAATTCTAGGAATTGTTTTCTTACTATTTCTTTCTACTCTTCTCATAACTCGTACGTCCAAAACTAAAACTCTGTGTTGGGTAGCCAAGCTCTCACCGGGTATGACTTTACAATTTGTGCAGATCTTTCTATATGATTTCCTTACCAAGAAAAAATCTATTTGAGTACTTGCTCCTCCATTCTTGTTTGTGATAAGATGTTCAATCCGCTTTCTAAAACAAGTATTTGCTATAGTAAAATTATAGGCTAAAGAAAAATCCAAGATAGTTTTACCCTCTTCGTTCGCATCTCCTAATCCAAAACCTCCATGTATACCCTCGTATCCTTTCGATTCCCTCCCTACATGACCATTCAAATCCCCTCCTAGGAAAATCTTCTCTCCCAGAGGTATTTCTTGAATCAAACTTTCTAGATCCTCCCAAAAAGTTCTCTTATGATGCTCCTCTAATCCAACTTGGGGTGCATATACACTAAACACATTAAAAGTGTCTCGTTCAACCACAATCTTTAAAGTTATAATCCTATCTCCTAATCTTTTCACATCAACGACATTGTTTCTCCACTCCTTATCAACTATTATACCTACACCATTACTAGTTCTTGTCTTACCGGTGTACCAAAGCTTAAAACCTGAAGAATCTAATTCTTTTGCCTTTTCTCCTACCCATTTAGTTTCTTGCAGACACATGATATTGATCCTTCTCCTAATCATGGTATCAACTATTTCCATTGATTTTCCTGTGAGTGTGCCTACATTCCAAGTTCCAAAACAGATCCTACCCTTATGAACTAACTTCTTTGCCCACACCCGTTCATTAAAGTGTGGGAACCCTTGCTTATTTTTCACTGCATCCGGGCGCCGATGCAGTGGCCCTTGCTCTTTTGACACTGCACGCGAGCTATACAGTGCGTTGCTTCCGGGCAACGACCTAGCTTTAACATTATTGCTTCGTTTGTCCATGTTCATGCGGTTACGACAAAGTTTTACGTTGGCTGTCGCACGCCTAACACAACCCTCCTCTTTTATCCGGGCTTGGGACCGGCTATACGAATATAGGCAGGGAGAATATAGCTGCTATTACTTTGAAGGGAACCATAAATGAATTGGTGGCCTCCAATCGTGAATAAGCAGCTCAAGATGAATCTTATAAATGAAAATAATAAATGACTAGTATAGCCATAGCCATTGCCATTGTATGAACTTCTTACCATCTTAAGTGTGAAATTTTGACATGGAAATATTTTATAAAGTGATATTTGAAATGGTTATGTTCATGGCATGATTACCAATGATTTTTGGTAATGGTTATATTTTGATGAACATACTTGTTATTGAAAGCATATTTTTGGCTATCATTGTGATAAAGAAAAGAAATGAGCACGATCACATGGCAATCCGTGTGGTGCACCAGTAGGGGACACCCTACCAACGGTTATGATTATGATTATGAGAAAAGAAAGAGAAAGTGTACCATGTCGGACGGAGCGAGAAAAGCCCGTACCAGAGAGTAGAGGATACTCACCCTGATCGGGGTAGCTTGAAATGAGAATAATTTGATAGCCATCATATGATATTCTAAAAATAGTTAATCCTGTCATACATATCATTACTGTATGATTCTTATATGTATAGATATAATGCATTCATGTGACCAAAGATATTTCAGACTTACCAACCTTATTACCTAAATAATTAGGGATATCTTTTCTGTATAACATCTTTACTTTTTAATATGTCTATTCACTTGAGTGATTTCGCCATATAACTTAACCATAAGGATTTCTTTCACTCATAAGTTCTTCAATTTATATCCTCTAGCTCACATGGATATATCTATGGGTCGATATTAGAAAACACACACATAAAGGAACATATTCACCTTTATATTGGGTAACTATCTTTTCTTATTCCAAACTTTTATCAAGTCATTTTTTTGGTTTTCATATATCAACATCATCCCCTGAATATCATCAGCTTAATCTATCATCTATTTTTATCCTCAAATCCTTTAATCAATATGTTAAACATACGTAGCAATAAATCCTTCAAACCTTTAATAACGTTTATGTACCATTGACACATGTCTAATAATTCCAACTTACCTCATCACATTAATTATATACAAGCTTATTAACACCATTAAACTCATTGTCAAAAATTTCAATTATTTCTTCTATCATATCCAAAAGCACCTCATTCTAACTTATGTCAATCCCATTTAATTCACCCAATCATTTCAAGAAGATTTTTCCTAACAATTACTAATACATGAATTCTCAATTCCAACATAATTCACATCCTAGACACTAGACTCAATTTAGCATGATATAAACCTTTAACACAAATATCTTGACCACTTACATTATTTTCGAACATGGTTCTCAGAATATTCTCCATATTTCCAAATTAAGAGTTCAAAGATTAATTTAAATCCTACTTCTCATATTTTATTCCTCAAGAACTTCAACACCACTAATTCTCTTGATTACATTTGTCAAAACACCATAATAGTTGAGTTTCAAATATAATAATAATGAATAAATAAATTAATTAATTAACTTTTCTTGTAATATGAAAAAATAATCTTGCATTTAATGCCAAATATTAATGTAGGATAATGCAGTAGAATAGCCGAAAAGAATAATAAAGAACGGTGCTAAAATAGAAAGTCAAAAGTTTGGACAAAACATTAGAGAGAGTTAAAATCGGTGGCCGTAATTCTTGAAAATCTAAAAACAAAAATTTAGCTGTTATATCGGCAAATATCGATGGCCGTAAGGTTTGAATATATGTGCCAAAATCTACTTTAAATCTATTGGTATTCGGTGGAAAGATATCACATGGAAAAAAGAAACATTTCTGAGCTTATAAAAGTCTGTGAAAATCAAAGAATACATAGTTAACTGGTAGGATGCAGTTGATTGCTTCAAAATAGATGTAATCAATCAATTGTAAAATAACCAGTCCAAATTAAAATTTCTCAAAATAGCTAGTCGACTTAATAATACCAATAGTCTACTGGCAAAAATATTGGGAAAACAAAATAAATTATTTGATTGTCCTTTTTCAACAACTAACTTGTTTACATTTTCACTTTCTTTTGTTTTTCAATTACGCCTATCACCTATAACTTCTCTACAAGAATCAAGATATCAAGGTTTCATCAAAGACAACAAAGACAAATTTCTGATGATATCTTAACCTTATTCTCTTTATATGCCTAATATGAGCGACTATCACAATTACTATACATATACATGCTTGCTGTCATTTTAGAAAATTTCACCTTCAATTTAGCTGATATCCACCAATCACTCACATAACTGTTCTAATTATTCCTGGCATATTCGCATAGTTATCATAAGTATGCCATTCTCTGAGTGCAACTATGGAGGGAATCGCATTTCGTCAATTTCGAAATATTTGTGTCTTTTGTGGTTCTAGTCCTAGAAAAGATGGAGAGTATATGAAAGCTACACAAAACTTGGGTATGGTACTGGCCAAAAGAAAAATTCATTTAGTCTATGGTGGAGGTAACTGTGGGTTAGTGGGGTGTGTATCTATAGTTGCCCATGTAGGAGGATGCCAAGTTCTAAGTATTATTCCTATAACTCTAGCTACATCTAACATCGTAGGAAAGACAATTAAGGAAGAGTTTAGGGTAGCTTCCATGCATGAACGCATGGCTAGAATGATGAGCAATGCTGATGCCTTCATTGCCTTACCAGGTGGTTTTAGTGCTTTAGAACAGATTTTCCAAATAATTTCTTGGGTACAACTGAATATGCATCACAAACCGATAGGTTTGTTAAATGTTAATCACTTCTTTGATGGTCTGTTGTCTTTTCTTGATCATGCTGTGGAACAAAGGTTCATCTTACACTCAGCACAACGAATTCTCATCTCAGCTTCAAATGCTGAGGAGTTGATTGATGCTTTACAAGCATATGTTCATGTACCTGATCCAACTATGACTCAAATAGAATGGACGGCAGATAACCACAGGAAGCATAAATTGGATTTGGATCTTCATCTTTAAATGTAGTAAAACGTAGCTATTATTGTACTACTTTTACTTTCTTAGAGTCTACTTGGATACCATATTTACCGACCATACTCCCTTAGAGTTGGTAAAACTATCTTTAAATGTTGCTTATGATCCTCTGAACTTTTGAAATATTCTAGTATATCATCAATAAAAACAAACTGATACAGGGATGACCTAATTACTATTCATTAAATCTATGAATGCAGCTAAAATATTTGTCAATTTAAATGACATTACCAATAACTCATAATGCCCATAATAAGTCCTAAAATAAAATTTTCGTACATCCTCTTCTCTTATCCTTAATTAATGTTACTTATATCCCAAATCAATTTGTGGACAAACATTGAACACCTTATAACTAGTCAAACAGGTAATCTATACGAGGTAATGGGTTTTTATTCTACATTGTCACCTTATTCAACTGTCTATAATCTATGCATAGTGATCCATCTTTCTTTTCACAGATAGAACTGAAGCACTCCAAATAAAAGTACTAGGACATTTAAATCCCTTGCCTAACAAGTCTTGTAACTATTTTTTTTTAAAATTCAATCGATATCATTCTATATAGGGATATAGATACTTGTTGGGTTCTAAGGAGTAAATCAATATCAAATTCTCGAATTGCTGTGGCAAGGTTGTGCAAGGTTTCCTCCGCATTGTTTGCCGGATTCCTCCTTGGTGGTGCCATTTCTTACTGTGGCAAAAATAAAGTTATGCTGCTATTGAGGTGATTAAGCCCAATAGTTAGTTTAAAAAAAAAACATATTAAACAGTAGTCATAACACCACTTCGGTATATAGATAAGAAACACTAGTAATTTTTTACCTATATTAAATCACTGATCCCCTACACAACACTACCACAATATACTCAAGATACTATAAAATCAATTCAGATAACCAACCACCCATTGGCCATCTAGGATCGACTTGCTCTGATACCAATTATGTAACAACCTTTTTTTTTCTTTATTATTATACAATATTGAGTTCACATACACGTCACTAATCAAAACGTACATGCAACATATCAAACACATAGATATTTACATCTTGTTTATTTTGGTTGACCAATTCCGGAGATACAGGTGCGGTTGGTTGCACCTTCACCGGGATCTAAGCCAACTCGACCACAAACATCTTATTTGATTCTGAGATCTGCCCAACATAAAGTAACTCGATCCAATGTGCACCAAAAGCCAGAGCCATAGAGAAAAACTACATAACTAATTTTCTGAACATGATATGGAAATATAGTGAGAATTAAATCCCAGTAAGTTCAACAATAAATCATCATCAATATAGCTTATCATGTCATGTTCAGCTATATAAACTACAGAATATTGAGTTCACATACATGTCATTAATCAAAACGTACATGCAACATATCAAACACATAGATATTTACATCTTGTTTATTTTGGTTGACCAATTCCGGAGATACAGGTGCGGGTGGTTACACCTTCATCAGGATCTAAACCAACTCAACCACAAACATCTTATTTGATTTTGAGATCTGCCCAACATAAAGTAACTCGATCCACTATGCACTAAAAGCTAGAGCCATAGAGAAAAACTGCATAACTAATTTTCTGAACATGATATGGAAATATAGTGAGAATTAAATCCTAGTAAGTTCAACAATAAATCATCATCAATATAGCTCATCACGTCATGTTCAGCTGTATAAACTACAGAAAATATCTTTGGTCACATGAATGCATTATATCTATATACATAAGAATCATACAGTAATGATATGTATGACAGGATTAACTATTTTAGAAATATCATATGATGGCTATCAACTTATTCTCATTTCAAGCTACCCCGGTCAAGGTGAGTATCCTCTACTCTCCGGTACGGGCTTTTCTCGCTCCGTCCGACATGGAACACTTTCTCTTTCTTTTCTCATAATCATAATCATAATCATTGGTAGGGCGTCCCCTACTGGTGCACCACACGGATTGCCATGTGACCGTGCTCATTTCTTTTCTTTTCTCAATGATAGCTAAATTATGCTTTCAATAACAAGTATGTTCATCAAAATATAACCATTACCAAAAATCATTGGTAATCATGCCATGAACATAACCATTTCAAATATCACTTTATAAAATATTTCCATGTCAAAATTTCACACTTATGATGATAAGAAGTTCATACAATGGCAATGGCTATGGCTATACTAGTCATTTATTATTTTCATTTATAAGATTCTTCTTCTTTTTTAAATATTAATTTTATTTCTTTATTTTCTTGAAGCAGGTTTTCATCCTATCTAACCTTCTCTTACTAATCATAGCATAACTCCCTCCATTTAACTCCGATGTAGGTGATCTTGGTGTCAATTTCAAGATAAAACAATTATCTAAAACTATTATTTTGAACATCGTAGCAAAATATTAAGAAATCAAGGTGATATTACTCCCTCAATGTACAGGTTATTTCTTCTCGGATAGGTTCTGACCTCTACCTACAAATCCATCCATATATTCCTCATAAGAATTTGAAATTAAGTGATTCCAGTGGCTAAAAATTCGTAACACATATATCTATAATGAATATGTTAACCATTTATTTTAATTCCTTATAGAATGTTCCCAGAAATTAAAACACCGAAGCTATCCTAACATATTCTTCCCTGATTAACCATTTTCTGAACTTTGTTTACTAATCGGAACATATCTACCTCATATGAACTCTAAATGGAATGATTCTAGTGGCTAAAAATCCGTGACACATATATCTATAATTCATATGTTAACCATTTATTTTAATTCCTTATATAATGTTCCCAGAAATTAAAACACTGAAGCTATCCTAACATATTCTTCCCTAATTAACCATTTTCTGACCTTTGTTTACTAATCGGAACATATCTACCTCATATGAACTCTAAATTGAATGATTCCAGTGGCTAACAATCCGTGATACATATATATTTAATTCTTATGTTAACCATTCATTTTAATTCCTTATAGATAATTCTCAGAAATTAAAGGATGAAAATAAAAGAAAATCAAAGAGAATAAAAAACTGTAGCAATTTTCGAAGAAAAGTGAATTCCAGCACCAAACACGGCTAGCTCGTGTCATGCATCACGCTCGTACTTCAAGCAGGGGCCAAATATTGGACATTTTGACACTTCTAGCGCCAAACATGGGCAGGCCGTGCCTCACGTCGAGATCCAACACTCCCTTCCTGTGCCAGCAAACACGGGCAAAATCCAAAAATTTTAGGTTTCTAGTGCAAAGCACAGCCTGGCCGTGTCTCCCACCATGGTTGTGCTTCATGTTCCAACAAGCACATCCACCCCATGACATCTAACACGGGCCAATCTCTAGGAATTTTTGAGGGACTATCTCGAAGCACGAGTTGGCTATACTATGAAGCACAGCCGTGCTTCGGGCCCAGCAAGGTCAAAATCCAAAATTGTTTCCCTTCCTTTCATCCCATGTTCAGCCTTTTCTTTCCCGTGTTTTGGTTTCTTCTCCCCTTGTTCATTCTTCTCCTTCTTCCCACCAATTTTTCCTCCAATTTCTCTACAAATTCCTAACTCTATCTCCCTCCTCATCATGTTTCCCTTTTACCCGTGCCCTAAACAGTCTCTCCTCAGCCTAGCTCCCACTGCACCTAGTGTATCCCTTTTGTAAATTCCTTTAACCCATTCTCGTGCTCCTTCCTACCTATTTTCCACCATTCCCCCATCCCTTTCTGCAACATTCCCTCCCCAAACCAGAATCCCCTACACCCAACACTTTTCCCTCTCTCATTCCCTCTGCAATCAGAAACCCCCCCTTTTCCTCTCCATCACTCCCCTGCCTCCTTATTCCCGAAAGCCCCATTCGAACATGCTACTACTTCCCTTTCACTTCAGCCAACCTGTGCCTATCTCTGTACCTAAACTCGAGCCCCATCTTCCATTCTCCCTAACCTGTCTCCACTCAATTACCTATACCCATGCTTTCACTCCCCTACACCCAAAACTCGTGTTCAACCCACACCCTTTTTCCCTACACCAGCCTACCCGAAGCCCCATTTCCCACATTCCACTGCATTATCTCATGTTGCATTGCATTGCTGGTTGCTAGATGCTCTTTGCTGCATCTCCATCATATTTCCATCTAGGTAATTTATGATTTCTTACCATTTGTTTAAATTTCTGGATTGGACATTCTGAATTGGTGATTACACTGGTTTAAGTTTCTGAATTGGTCAGTTCTGTTTTTTGCACTTGAGCATCATCTAATGAATTTGCTGCATTGAACTTTTTGGTTTTCGATTGTCTACCATTGACCTTAATTGTTGCCAAATTTTTGCACTTGATAACCAAGTAATCCTGGATAAATTTTGCCTCATTATATAGGTTTTCATGTTGCTTGATGTTCTGATTTAGTTATCTCAATCTCTAAATTGGAATTCCCTTTCCATTTTTAGACTTACTGGATGGTTTATCTGCATGAGTTTGGTTTATCTAGTTATAGGAAATCCTGCACTTTGGCATCATATTTTTTGAATCTTCTGAGTACTGGTTGTCACTCTTATAGGTTATTGCCTGACTTCCTCATTACACTAAATTTCCTGCCATCAATTCTCTGCTCTTAATATAGCTAAATGCATTCTTTTAGGAATATATAATCGGCCTAGTTTTGGGATGCATAGATACTGAATTCTGCTGGTTAAAGTAGGGTGCCTACTGTAATTTGCTGCTGATAAATCATTAGTTGAAATATTGCAACACTACAATTTACTTGGACTTTAACATATGCTTTATTGTATTGTTTTGCCTAACTTTCCACTGCATGAGGTATATGTTTACAACTGCTAGCTGCTACTTGTCTTGCACCATGGATTATATGTTTGTTGAATTTTTAGCTTTTTGAATACCTGATTTGTCTGGAATTAGATTCTCTGTTATTAAGTTTCTTGGTTAAGCTGAAATTGAAATTAACCTATTGAGTTTACTAGTTTTGTTAGTAATCATCTGCATGAAGTTTATCCTACACATTGCATTGATTTTATCTACTTATGTATCTGTAATTTTCTTGCAATTGAAATTTGAACTGAATCTTGAATTGATCAATCCATCCTTATTGAAGTTGAAATTTGAAATTGGCCTTTAAATTTATGGGTTGCTGAATAGTTTCTATTAGTTTCTGATTTTTGCATTACCTAAGTTGTTGGACAATTTCTTTTTCTGATTAGTGTATTACTCCTAGATTGTTTGGATTCTAACTTCCACTCTACTGGTTGAGATATAAAATGGCATTAATTTATTGATGACCGTGCTTTGAGCTCTAATTCAAAATTGCTACATTACTTAAATTTGACCTACCTATTGCTGATGAAAGTATGGTACAGTTGGCACTTGAGCCATAACTCACCTTCAGCTCCTTCATAAGACCAGTAAGTAAGTAAGTTACTTCTCCCTTTGCCTGTACTTTCATTATTATTGACATTGAGGACAATGTTAAGTTTAAGCATGGGGGAGTAGACTTTAGGCTTGTGGTTTTCACTGATTGAATTTTTAGTCATTATTGGTTTAATCTTCCTTGTTTCATTGCAAAAGTCACATAGTTTGTTGTTTTAGATGATGTAATATAGGTTAATTTTAACTCATGAACATGTGATGCACAATATGATATGAAATAGGTAGTTTAAATTTTAGTCTCTCTCTTTAAGGATTAAACCTCTAATTTTTTGAAACATATCTATCCTATTGTGCTGTGAATTGTATACCTTTATTGATTTTTAACACTATGAGAGTACGAAGGCTGATAGAGGTAAAAAATGAGGGAATATAAAAACCAAAAAGTTTTCACTCTGAGTACCCCTTCAAAGCACCAAAAAGGCCCTAGTATAAGTACCTAGCTGCTTTTACCCTAGTGAGATGGAGCATAAAATGCACTCACTGCATATTTATATATATATATATATAAAGAAATGATGAATGAAATAGACAAAAGAAAAAGAGAAAAGAAAAAAATGATGAGAAATAAAAGAAATTGAGTGAGAAAAATAGAAATAAAGGTAAGGCAACATAGGGAGATCTAAAGGATGAGGTGGCCTACTTGAGTGTCTAAAAAAAATCAATTTGATGCATACATTCAATGGTAACAATAGAAGTAGATATATAATAGAAGAATTTGAGTTTAGTTTTAGAAGAACAGAGACTATCTGGTAAATGTCTATTTATATATCTATTGTGTGCATATGGATTAAGTGAAGAATTTACTGTATTGCATTTATCTGTTATCTGGAATTTATATGAATCTTCCCCCGTTCCTACTAATATGACATGTTATTTACTTAAGGACAAGCAAAGGTTTAAGCATGGCGGAGTTGATAAAGGGAAAATTTGAGTGTTTAATGATTATAATTTATCCCCTAATTTAAAGTAAACTTGTGATTATTCCCATATTTTTGGTTATACTTTGCTTTGGATATTGCTTTGGTTTGTTTTATGCTTGTAGTTGAGCAAAAGAGGCTAAGAAGCAAGGAAAAGCACTCATGAGAGGAACTATATGGACTTGGAACATGTTGAGGAGGAAGCAAGGAGGCAACCCTGAAGATATTGGCAAGAAAAGAGACTTGCAGCCCCCAACACGGCCAGGCTATGCTCTATGCGAAAAGTGGAGAATTTCCTAGATTTTCAGCCTGAAGCATAGCTAGGCTGTGTCATGAAGTACGTCCATGCTTCGTGTCCATACACCACATTATTTTTAGTGTTTTGAGTAGCAAAGTTGTTATAAATACATGGAGAAGTGTAGCCAAGAGGATCCAAACTCATTCATACTCACTTTTAGGCTTAGAAAACAACATTATATTAGATTTAGAGTAAGATTAGTGTTTACTTTCATGTTCTTAGGTTAGATTTAAGATTGATTCAACATTGTATCTCTATTACATTCTGTAAACCAGGTTATATCTTTCTATTTTGCACTTATCTCTTCTTTTACTCCTTTCTCTTGGTTTGTATTGAACTTTAATGGTTTACTTAATAAATATGATTTTGGTTTCTGTTTCAATTATGCTTAAGTAGATTTGATCTAGGGTTTCGGTAAACCCACTTACGGTATGATGATACTAAACTATTAAATTGATTGTTGGAACCCTAATTGTATTATCCATGGTTAATTAGGATTGACTATTATGCATTGATTTTATGAGTTAATGAATGTATGGCCAACATTTTTCCACGTCTTAGGATATTAATTGATGAACTGAAAGGTGAAAATTAATACTGAAACTTAATAGTTAATCAGGGATATCTTAATCATGAAATTAGTTTAACGTTCTTTAGGAATGAATCAATTAGTGGGCAAGAGAAAATCAACTAATTGTATTCCATAGTTGGCATAGAACTTAATGGACCTAGGTTAAACTAAACCACGAAAATAGGCAATTGGATTAACCTAGGTACGATTAGTAATCCTTGAAAAAGTTTGCTAGTTAATTAAGGCAAAATCATCCCCAATAACCTAGATAATTACAATTACAGGTACATGTTTAATGTTGAATATCATAAAGTGTGATGAACCCTAACCATAGGCTTTTATAAATTTGATTACTTATTAGTTTAATTGTGACAAACTCTCAACTCATTGCATTAATTTAGCTAACATACTTCGTAAAGTCTAGCAATTGATAATTTTTTTCTATAGGATATGATTCGTACTCACCAGACTAGCTACAGCTATGTCGTGCACTTGCAGTTACTTATAAAACAGGCATAACAAAATTCTACTCTAAGTGCACAAAGTAAACAATTGATCCTACTCTAGACTTAATTAAATGGTGTTTCTTAAGCCTAAAATTGAGTCTAAGATGTCTGTCTCGGTCTGGATGCTCTTTGCTGTGTTTCTTCATGTATTTATATCTCTTTGACTATTCAAAACCCTAACAATCGTGCTTCCTAACACGGCCTAGCCATGCTTCATGCCAGAAAACTGGAAATAATCATGTTCTTTGCACAGAGCACGGCCAGGCTGTGCTTCTTGCAACACCAAGCATAGCCTGGCCGTGTTTGAGGCTGCCAGGCTTGTTTCTGTCCAATTTCTTCAGGGTTTCCTCCTTCCTTCCTCCTCAGCATGTTCTAAGTCCATATGGCTCCTCTCAAGAGTGTTTTCCCTTGCTTCTTGGCCTCTTTTGCTCACCTATAAACATAAAACAAGCCAAAGCATAACCAAAAGCAGGGAAATAATCACAAGTTTACTATTAATTAGGGGAAAAAATATAGCCATTAAACACTTAATTTTCCCTTTATCAACTCCCCCATGCTTAAACCTTTACTTTTCCTCAAGCAAATAATATGACATATCAAAAGGAAGGGAGATGATGCATACAAATTTCAAATGACAGAAAAATGTAATACAGGTAATTCTTCACTCAATTAATATGAACACAAAAGATATATGAATAAACATTTATCATATTGTCTCTACTCTTTTAAAACTAAACTCAAATTCTCTTATTATACATTTACTTCTATTGTTACCATTAGTTGTATGCATCAAAATATTTTTTAAACACTCAAGTAGGTCGCCTTATCTTTTAGATCTCCCTAAGTTACCTTACCCTTATTTCTATTTTCACTAATTTTCTCACTCAAATTCTTTTACTTTTCACTTTTTTTTTCTTTATTTCATCATCATTTTTATATACATATATTTTTATAGAAATATACAGTGAGTAGATTTTATGCTCCATCTCACTAGGGTAAACGCAGCTAGGTACTTATACTAAGGGCTTTTTTGTGCCTTGAAGGGGTACTCAGAGTGAAAACGTTTTGGGATCCACATTCCCTCATTTTTCACCTCTCCCTATCTTCATACTCTCAGAGTGTTAAAATTAAACAAGGCATACAATTCATAGCACAATATGAGAGATATTTTTGAAACATTAGAGGTTTAATACTAGAAAGGAGATACTAAGATGATAAGTACCTATTTCATATCCTATTGTGCATCACATGTTCATGAGTTAAAATTAACCTACAATACATCAATCTATCTCTAAAATAGCAAATTTTGTAATTATGCAATGAAACAAGAGAGAAGCAATATATACAGTATATACATGCAAGACCAAAAATTCAACCAGTGAAACTAAATGCCTAAAGTCTACTCCCCCATGCTTAAATTTGACATTGTCCTTAATGTTAGTAACAATGAAAGTGTAGGAAAAGGAAGAAGTAACTTACTTGTTCATTGGTTGTCTGGAGGAGGTGGTGGAGGGTTCTGACTCAAGTGCCAATTATACCATATGTTCATCATTCCCTACATGATCTGGATTAAATCTTGAATTGCATGCAAGGTGGCCCTTTGGGATAGCTGTTCCTCCTCAATTCAGCTAAGCTGTGAGGAGATAGAGTTTTCATCTTCTTCTGGTACGTATGAGGGACCTGCAGTGTTAGCTTGCTGAAAATAGGGTAGGGGTGGTAGAGCCAAAAATGGCTCAAAAGGGAAGTCATCCCTCTCAGGATCATCATCATCCTCTCTACCCTCTTCTAGAGGGTAGATCTAGTTCTCCTCACTAATAACTACAGTCCTAGTGGGGTTAGGGAGGCAAAAGATATTATGGCCTCTGAGATGCAACCAATAGTCAGCATTTCTTTTCACAATTAATTTCATAAGCAAATAGGATTCTAAATCAATCCTGTTGCTGCCAACTATTGGTTGCAAACCCTGAAGATTTGCCTTAAATATAATCTTCTAGCTATTGCAATTACTAATCCCCTTATTATAAATTTTCCATTCATGGCATTACCTACCCGAGCCATCTGTTGGACCATGAAGGCATCAGTATCCACCTTATGACTGTGTATCATGGCCCAAAGACAATAAAGATCTTTTATTTGCAACCCCATCACTTGCAGCTCTACCAAAAATGGTATGAGCCATTAGGCGCTATAAATATCTAAAAGTGGGATTACAAATAAAAGAGACTTTTGAACTTGATGCATCATATTGCCCCCCAATAGAAATAGAGTTCCAAAATTGTTGAGCAAGAAAACTTAAGGGGACTGATCTATCTCCCCCGGGAGACAATATGAATAATGCATTAAATTGAGTCAATGATAAACTAAATGTACGGTTAAATAATCTAAAGTTAATGCGGCCCCATTCGACGTCAAAACCTCGAAACATGATCACACTAATTGAACTAAAAAACTCTAAGGTGGTCCTGGCATAGGCTAGGTAACATAATCCAATTAATGTATTCCACCCAATCAGATCAACGAGATAACGGACGTCGGTTAATGGCCCTAACCTATCTAAACACTCCTCATCCATGTACTGGGCACTCAGCATTCCCCGTTTAACTAGAGTATCGTATCATGTCCATTGATTATTATCAACAAACATGATACCATACTCACTTATTTGATGAAGAGGTTGGGACAGTCTTTGAATCCATCCTCTACCTTGTTGGGATTGGGAGGAAGATTGGCCAGTTCTGGCTCTTTTAGGACCCATTTATAATTATATGCAATCAAGTGTAAAAGGGGAGTGGGATGTGCAGGACCAAAAATTAATGCAGAGAATTTAGAGCAATCCCAAGTTCAAGAACAAAAGCAACTGTAAATGCAACATTATAATAAGCAGCAATTACTAGGCTAATGGAGACAATGCAAGAGTGTAGTGTGTTTAAAATTAGAAAATCAAGCACAAGCAGAGATAAGTCCTAGCTGTTTGGAGCAAAGTAGTAGAATATCCTAGCAAAATTGACAATTAAACCAAAATTCAGATAATAACTCAGCAAATTCAAGTCCAATTCCAAATCCAAAATGATGTAGGCTATAAGTATTTTAGTAAATATTCAAAAAGTCCAAACAATGCTCTAGTGCAGATGGAACCAAATCAAAATAAAAAAAATCCAATAAATAAGACAATTAGCAACTAACAAGAGCCAGAGAATCAAGCAGGAATTAAGGCAAATATCAGTCTTAAGCTAAGTCCAGTGATACAATTTCAAATATCAACCAGTACTAGACAGCCATAAAGTATCAATTAACAAAAAAATTTTGTTTCTAATATAGCCCAAGTCCAGTGAAATTCAAAACAAGTTGCTCATGCAATGTAAAGCCAGGCAAAATTGAGATTAACCACTAGAATTTATTCGTTAAACTCAGTTCCAACTTAGCTTAATTTAGGTAGATAAGTTCCCAAAAAATATGTAACGTTCAGTTTCCAAAGCCTGCAAAGAATGGCCAGTAACACTAGTGCAAGTTTTAACAGAAGTAAGGACCAGATTTCAAGGCTAATATCAAATTCCAAATTTAGCAAGGATAAGCCTAGTGCAAACCAGAAAGGTTGAGCCTCTAAATGCAATGTGTAGTTAATTAGAGAATGTAATTCATACAAATTCAATTTCTATCACTAGAGTTTTTCACTGCCAGTCAGACAAACCACAAGTGCATATGAGTTTAATTCAGGCAATGCATTCAAACGAAATATTTAGCATTATATTGGGAGCATGTCTAAACCAGTGAAATAATGTAGTCAACAATAACCAGCAAGAGTCATGGACAACCAGCAATAACCAGAAAATTTAAACCAGAAAAAATGAAACACAAATTCATAGATAGAAATTACCTAGATGGAAGCTATAAGTGATTCCAACAATTGTGTGTTCTCGGGATATGAAAGGAATGCAGGTGAATGGAGGCTAGGAGTTCCAAAACCTAGGTTACCAGTTAGGGGTGGGGGTGAACATGAGCAAAAGGATAATGAGAAAGGGGGTCAAGAGTTGAGGTTGGAAAGAGGAAACACGGGCAAAGCTGAGCACATGTTGGCTGGGAATGTGTTGGTGTAGGGAAATACGGATTAGTGGAGAGGGAGGGGAGGTGGGCTACAAGAAAAAATTTTGGGTTTGGAATGTGAAAACCAAGAGGGAGAGGAAACTAGGTGAGGTATGGGTGCCGAGAATGGTTGTAGAGGGAATAGGCTAAGAATATGTAGGGGAATTTCTGGGTGTGTGTGTTACAGATTGGCTGGGAAAGGGAGTTAGGTGTAGGGGATTAGGCCGAAGAATGGGTTGGCTGGGAATGGAGAGTGGTCATAGGTGTATGTGCTAGGTTTGATGGGTGAATAGGTTGAACATGATGGAAGGAAAGGAGTGGGAATGGGTACAAGGGAAACATGATAGAGATGGGAGAAGGAATGGAGGGAAGGAGGATTAGGGCTCGGGTTAGGTATGGAGATGGAAGAGGACCACAGGAATGGGTTGAAATTGTAGAGAATTGGTAGGGAAATTGGAGGGAAGAAGGTTGGGAAGGCACGAGGCGAGGGAAGAGGACACGAGCAAGGGCATGAGGAAAGGAAGAAAGAAGCACGGGAAAGGCACGAGGACAAAATGGGTGAACACGAGCTAAGAAATAAGGGGAAAATTTGGGTTGTTAACTTCCTGGGCGCGAAGCACAGCCATGCTTTAGGTTGGATTGCCAGTTCTCCCTCTTTTTAAACCACTTACCTGGGGCACGAGTTGGGCTAAGCTGTGTTATGAAACACGGCCCACCCATTCTTGGCGTTAGAAATCCATTTTTCTCTTGGATTTGGCTCGTGTTAAGGCACACAAGGAGGGTGTGTTTACACTGGGCTTGGGGCACAGCCGTGTCTTATGACACAGCCTGCCCGTGTTTTCTATAGGTCTCACCAAAATTGTGAAACTTTGGCCCGTGATTGAAGCATGGGTTTGGTGTATGACACAAGTTGACCGCGCTTGTTGCTGGAATCCCTATTTCTTCAAATTTTGCCTCAATGTTTTCTTTGCTTTAATTTTTCCTCAAAATTATTTCTTTATTCACTCTTGGACAAGTAAATTATAACCTACAAAACACCTAAAAGCACTCTTAAATTCCTAACCTAAGAAATTAACTAAAACTAAAGATAAAAATAGAACTAAAAGCAATAAAACTTATCAAAAAGAAACCTAAAAAGTAAAATGTGGGTTGCCTCCCACGAAGCACTTGTTTAAAGTCATTAACTGAACTCTTTTTGATCCATTGCCTCTTAGTATGGTCCTTGAGGCTTTGCCTAATAGCCTTCAAAAATCCTCTTGGCTCATTCTTTTCCTCCTTAACTCCGTTGAGGTTGAGAGGAAGTGGCTTAGGTTTTACTTTTGGAGCTTGGATTGCCTCCTCAACAGCCAGCTTTTCTTTTCCTATTTACCATAAACAAAAGAACTTTCCACAAAGCATAACTCAAGTGGGTTAGAAGGAGGAAAATTCATGATATAATAATCCATATTTGGTTCAGGTAAACTAATCATACAACAAGATTCATTTAGAGATTAGGGTTTAATGGCATCATTTAAATTAAATTCTATTTTCTCATCCCCTACATTCAAAGAAAGTTTCCATCTCTCACATTTATATTGGCACCAGTTGTAGCTAGGAAAAGCCTTCCAAAAATGATGGGGATTTTGTCATCTTCCTCCATCTCTAAAATAAAAAATTCAACTGGTATGAAAAATTTACCTACCTTTAAAGGAACATCCTCTAATATACTTACTGGATGCTTAATGGATCGATCAGCCAAATAAAGAGAAAGAGTGGTAGGCTTCAAGTCACCCATTTAAAGCTTCTTGCAAATCAAAAGAGTCATGAGGTTCACACTTGCTCCAAGATCACATAAAGTTCTGTCAATCTTCATGTCTCCTATAGAGTAAGGAATTGAGAAACTTCTGAGATCCTTAAGCTTTTGTGGCAGCTTATTTTGAATTAAGGCACTAGATCCTTTTATCAGTGCCACAACAGCATGCTCTTCAATTTTCCTCTTATTTGAGAGGATTTCTTTCAGAAACTTTGCATAAGAAGGAATTTGGGATATGGCTTCTAAGAATGAGATATTAATGTACAATTTCTTCAAAACATCTAAAAACCTCCTAAGCTGCTTCTCTAATTTAGCCTTGACCAATCTTTGAGGAAAAGGAATTGGTGGCTTGTATGGAGCAGGAGCCATATATTTGGGCTTTTCTTCCTTCTTTTCCTTTTCTTCTAGGTCCTCTTCCCGTCTCTTCTTAGATGCAGCCTGAGGTTCATCTTCTTTTATCTCTCCACTTCTCGCTGATTCAGCCAATTGTTTACCACTTCTCAAGGTAATGGCATTACAATGCTCTCTAAAGTTCTCAGTCTATCCTGGAAGTCTACCAAAGTTTCTATTAGATAGGCTCACTTGCTATGAAATCTTAGTTTCTAGCATCTTATTATAGGTAGCAAGCGAGTCAACCTTAGAGGCTAAATCTTTTATAGCCTCATTCATTGAGTGGTGCTAGGCTTTGAACTCATCATTTTGTTTCGTCTAAGTAGTGATGAAATTCTCCATCAGAGCCTCTAGATTTGACTTTGGCTAAGGAGGAGGATTGAATGGTCTCTGATTTTGAAATCTTAGAGGTTCCCTGAAGTTATTCTAAGGAGGCTAATTTGCATTCGGCTTATATGAGAGATTGAGATGATTTCTCCAGCTTGGATTATAGGTGTTGCTGTAAGGATTGTTTCTCTGATTATTGTTTACAAAGTTCACATATTCACAATCCTAAGGTGCAAAATTTTCAAGTTGACAGTCATTGGCCATATGGCCTACACATTTACAAATCTCACATGATGAAAATGAAGAAGAACTAACAGCATTGATGCTCAATTTATCTAATTTTTGAAACAATGCATTAACCTTAGAAGTGAGATGATTAAACGCATCTACTTCATACATACTTGCTAGTTTCCTTGATTTTCTCTCATTAGACCATGAGTAATGATTCTGAGCCATATCTTTAATCAGCTCATATGCTTCATCAACTATTTTATTCATAATGGCTCCTCCTACTACAGCATCCACAGACATTCTGGTATTGTATGGCAGTCCATTGTAGAATGTATGGACTATGAACCACTTCTCCAACCCATGGTGTGGACATATTCTAAGGAGTTCTTTAAATCTCTCCCAAGCTTCATACAAAGACTCACCATCTTTTTGAGCAAAGGTAGTGATTTAGTTCCTAATATGGGCTGTCTTACTTGAGGGAAAGTACTTTGCTTAAAAGGCTTGAGATAATTGTTACCAAGTAGTAATGGACCCTGATGGAAGAGAGTGCAACCATGTACGGGCCTTGTCCCTTAGAGAGAATGGGAACAATCTTAATCTAATGGCATCAGATGATACTCTATTCAACTTTAAAGTGTCACAGTATTCCAAAAACACAAAAAGATAGAGATTGCGGTCTTTAGTAGGCGACCCTCCAAATTGATTTTGCTGAACCATCTGCAAAAGAAAAGGCTTCAGCTCAAAGTTGTTGGCCTCAACAACTAGTCTGACAATGCTTATGTTCAGGCCATGCATATTTAGGGTAGTGAAATCTTTAAGAGATTGGTTATCTCTATTTGCCATGGTAGGTGCAGTGGGATGATCTTTCTACTGTCTTATTTTTCTCCTTCGTAGTGTGCATTCAATTTTTGGATAAAATTCAGCAAAGAATTCACAATCCCTTCACATAAAAGAGCAACACTCCTATAAAGGAAGAAAAAGGAACAAAAATCAGCAAGAGAGAATTATGCAGAAAAAATTAAAAGAAAAAGATCTAGTCTATCTATTTCGCAAAATATCTAATATTGACTATTGTTCCCAGCAACAGCGCTAAAAACTTGTTATGTGTGTTTTATAAATAACCACAAGCACACAACGTAGTTGTAGCTAGTACAACTAGTACAGGTCGTATCCCACAGAGAGCAATGGTTAGTTACTATAATTATACAAAGCAAGCTATCTAAATCAATGCAATTCAATGAGAGTGTGTGTCATAATTAAGTAAATAAGTAATTCAATTAATAAAAGCTTAGGGTTAAGGTTTACCACACTTATGATATTCAACAATCAATATGTACCTCTAATTGCAATTATCTAGGTAATTGGGGATGGTTTAGCATTAATTAACTAATAACCTCTTTCAAACATTACTAATCATACCTAGGTTAATCCAATTGTCCACTTTCGTGGTTCTTAGTTCAACCTAAGTCCATTAAGTTCTATGCCAACCATGCAATGCAATTGATCGGTTTTCTCTTGCCCACTAATTGATTTAATTTCTAGAGAACCTTAAACTACTTTCGTGATTAATATGTCCCTAATTAACTATTAAGTTCCGGTATTAACTTTCACCTTTTAGTTCATTAGTTAATATCCTAAGACATGATAGAGTGGTGATCAGGCATTCTACCAACTCTTAAACATGTGCATAATAGTCAATCCTAATTAATCCAAAAGTAAACACAATTAGGGTTCCAACATTCAACTTAATAATTCAGTATCATCATACTATAAGTAGGTTTACTGAAACCCTATATCAATATCTACTCAAGCATAATTGACAGTAAACTCACAATCATATTCATTAAAGAAATCATAAGTGTGCAATATAATATAAAAGAGAGGTGTAGAAGTAGAAGTAGAAGTAAATATGGAAAGACAAAACCTAGATGCAGTAGATGAAAGAGGAATACAAACTTTAATCAATGTAAATTCTACTCTAAGTACATAAAGTAAACAATTGATCCTATTCTAGACTTAATTAAATGGTGTTTCCTAAGACTAAAACTAAGTCTAAGATGTCTATCTCGGTCTGGATGCTCTTGGCTGCGTTTCTCCATGTATTTATATCCCTTTGACTACTAAAAACCCTAAAAAATACGAAGTGTACAGACACGAAGCACGATCGTGCTTCCTAACACGGCATGGTCGTGCTTCGTGTAACGTCTAGTTTTTTTTAATTTAATTATTATTATTATAGCAACTTTGTAAGATCCGATTTACTTTAATAATATTTTTTTTCACATTACGCATTTTAAATACGTCATATGTATAAACACAATATATATGTATACATATTTATTACAGACCTTATACATGTTATAATTATATAATACAACATTTTAAAACACAATATATATGTTTACATATATATTATAAACCTCACACATGTTATATTTATACAATACAATATTTCAGTACATAAATAAGAGTCTCTATACAGTACTTCTCCCTTGAAATACAAAGGGTGAGGAGGTGGTGTTGACATCGAGATCTCTATCAGTAACGCCATTCCCGGTCATTTCTCATTTCCTTTTAGCTGAACATAACACAATAAAAATAGTGAGAACAGAGGTTCTCAGTAGACTTAACATAAATAAAATATGATGAGAAAACAAGAGTTATGTTCAGTTGTATAAGCTATAGAAAAAAAATATCAAGATTTTGAGATAAAATCATAACTTTAGTTTATGCATAATTATCATACTATATATGTACTGAAAATCCATTTTTGATTTTATAATGCTCAGCCATATCACAGCTTTTAGTTTACTCATTTGCTATACACATAGTGACCGATCGACTACAGTTAGAATAAGTGATCAAGGAATGTGAGTACATCACCCTCCTGCCCCCTCACATTACCACTGTCACCCGGTTGGAGTGGCCCTCCCTTGATCACTCAGGCTAATAGGGCATCCCCTATTCGGTACCGTTTCAAGCCATATAACCCGTTGATATTCATCCATACATATAAATGTATATATATATATTCATATTCATCAAATACAATATATAACTATCAAGCAACTCATCAGGAGCTTTACGCTTACCATTTAATTACTTTTATAATATGATGCATCATTTTTATACCAAATGATTAATAATCATTCATCACATACCAATATTCAATATGATTCATTTTAAATCAAATAAAGAAAAAGAGTAATTTGTGATATCAAAATAATTATTTTGAAATTATTTTTCTTGGATATATGTTTCCTAAAAATATTTCAACAAACAAGATTATTTTTAAGCAGAAAATAGTGAAAAATATGATAATCCAGTACCCAACACGGCCTGTCCATGCTCAAGACACGGCCATGCTTGAAAAATACTTCAAACATGCTTAAAAACAGCCCCGAACATGGCCTACTCGTGTTGAAGCAACCCAGAACATGGCCTAGCCTTGTTCTAGGACCTTTCTTTACTTATTCAACCATATCTCCCTAATACGAACTCCGCTTAAGGTGATTTCAAATCCTATAAAATTTTAAGACAATTATCTACAACTTTTGTGTTTATCATTTCTTCATATTCTTTACGGATTATTCCCATAAAATTAAAACAAAAACACTTATTTTTACTATCCTGGATTCCAACCTCTGCTCAATTAATCAGCCATATCTATCTCATATGAACTCAAAATTAAGTAATTCCAAAGCCTATAGATCCGTGAGACATATATCTACAATTCATTTCTTGACCATTTCTTTAAAATCCTTGCCTACTTTTCTTAGTATTCCAAAAACAGAAGCTTCCCAATTATTCCGAAATTCAGCTTAATTTAACTTCTCCTTTGATTTTCTTTTATATAATCCCATGCACCCATATGCATGTCCAAACATGCAAAACAGAATTCCATATAAATATCTAGACCACATGTTATCCAAAATCACATCTAAAAAGAATATATATTTAATTTTATACAAAAATTCATGAGTGGATGTTAAGCCTACCTCAGATAAATTCTTAAACTTGCATGCTTGATTCCTTCCACACAAAATAAAATCCTACATCCATACCGTGAATTAGGATATTCCTTAAGCAATGATGATGAATTTAAAGAGACGACCAAGAAATTTACCTTGATTTCCCTTTTCCTTCTTCTTCCTCTTTCTCTTCTTTTTTCTTCTTCTTTCTTTTCCTCCTCTTTCCTTTTCGACAATCCTACCAACACTTCCCCCTTCTCCTTCTTAACTTCTCATTATTATTTTTTTCCTACCTACCAATTCCCCGTTCTCTCTCTTAATTATTTTTCCTACCTACCACCTCTTAATCACAAAAATGCCATCATCCATTAATTACAAAAATGTCATCCTCATTAAATTACAAAAATTCCATTCTAAAGTATTTACAAAACTGCCATCCTAGAGTATTTACAAAATTGCCATCTCAATGAAATTACATAAATGCCATTTTAACCATTCCTACGATCTTGTTTGACTTGAGTAAAATAATTTAATCCTCCCGTGAGATCCAAAATGCTTTCTCTTCTTTGAATGAAATAAATTTCAATTAGTAACATAAGAAAAAATCGGAGATGTTACACTTCGTGCTAGAAAATTGGAAAAAAATCATGTTCTTTGCACGGAGCACGGCCTGGCCGTGCTCCTTGCAACCCCAAGCACGGCTTAGCCGTGTTTGAGGCTACCAAGCTCATTTCTTGCCAATTTTTTCAGGGTTTCCTCCTTGCTTCCTCTTCGGCATGTTCCAAGTCCATATGGCTACTTTCATGAGTGTTTTCCTTATTTCTTGGCCTCTTTTTCTCACCTATAAACATAAAACAAACCAAAGTAGTACCCAAACCAAAGCATAACCAAAAGCAGGAAAATAATCACAAGTTTACTATTAATTAGGGGATAAAATATAACCATTAAATACTCAATTTCTTCCTTTATCCTTGGGCCAACAGTTTTTTCCAAAATTCGCTTAATTTCTCTGTTTGAAATTTCAGCTTGTCCATTGGTTTAGGGATGGTATAAAGTTGCCACCTTGTGTTTTACACCATACTTAGTTAGCAATGCTTCAAACTATCTATTGCATAAGTGAGATCCTCCATCATTAATGATTGCTCTTTGAGTTCCAAATCTTGTGAAGATGTTCTTTGTAAAGAATCTTGTCACAACCTTTGCATTATTGATTGGGAAAACTCATGTTTCCACCCACTTTGAGACATAGTCAACAGCAACCAAAATATATTGATTCCCAAAATTGGAAGAAAATGGCCTCATGAAATCAATCTCCCAAACATCAAATAATTCTACTTTCAAGATGTTGTTTTGAGGCATTTCATGTCTTCTTGATATATTCCCTACTCTTTGTTACCTATCACATTGCATCACAAAGGAATGGGCATCCTCAAATAATGAAGGCCAATAAAAACCTGCTTGCAATACTTTGTTTGTAGTCTGAATTCCTCCAAAGTGGCCTCCATAGGGTGAGGCATGGTAATTGTGCATAATAGACTCCATTCTTCTTTGGGTATGCATCTCCTAATCATTGGGTCTACATATTACTAAAAAAAAATATGGCTCATCCCAGTGGTAGAATTTAACCTCATGCAAAAAAAATTTCTTCTGCTGGGATGTCAACTCTAGTGGTAGCAGTCCACTAACCAAATAATTCACATAATCAGCATACAATGGCATATGAGTTTAAGACATCAGGAAGAGTTGTTCATCTGGAAACTTCTAATTGATTTTCTCTGCATTTGATCTATCTTGTTCAAGTATAGAAAGGAGGTCAGCTACTTGGTTCTTAGTTCCCTTCCTATGTTTAATTTCCAAATAGAATTCTTATAATAAAAGTACCTATCGTATAAGCCTGGGCTTTGGATCCTTATTCTTGACTAAGTGTTTGATGGTAGAGTGGTTAGTGTACATAATCACCTTTGTTCCAACTAAGTAGGATCTAAACTTTTCAAAAGCAAACACAACTGCAAGTAGCTCCTTTTATGTTACAGTGTAATTAAGTTGAGCCCTTTGTAGTGTCTTACTAGCATAGTATATGGAGTGAAACACCTTATTTCTACGCTGCCTTAGAACAAATCCTAAAGCCACATTACTTGCATCACACATGAGCTTAAATGGTGATGCCCAATCCAGTGGCACAATAACAGGTGTTATACTTAATTTCTTCTTAAGATTAAGGAATGCTTTCATACAATCTCCATCAAAGCAAAATACTATATCTTTTTCCAATAGATTGCACAAGGGCTTAGTAATCTTGGAAAAATCTTTAATAAACCTTCTATAAAATCCTGCATGCCCAAGAAAGCTTCTAATACCCTTAACCGAAGTGTAAAGAGGCAGCTTCTCAATGATTTCTACCTTCGCCTAGTCCATTTTTCGAAACTGTGTCCTAATACAATTCCTTCTTTCACCATGAATTGACATTTCTCCCAATTCAACACAAGGTTTATCTCTTTGGACAACTTTGGCTAGATTTTCCAAACATGAATCAAAGGAATTTCTAAAAATAGAGAAATCATCCATGAAAATCTCCACAAACTGCTCCACCATTTCAATGAAAATTGCCATCATACATCTTTGAAAGGAGCGTTGCATAGCCCAAATGGCATCCTTTTACAAGCAAAAGTTCCATATGGGCAAGTGAATGTTGTCTTATGTTGGTCCTCAAGTGCTATGGCAATCCAGTTGTATCCTGAATACCCATCCAAGAAATAATAGTACTCCTTTCTAGCAAGCTTGTTTAACATTTGGTCAATGAATGGAAAAAGGAAATGGTCCTTTCTAGTGCTCTTGTTTAGCTTCCTGTAGTCCATGCAAATTCTCCAACCAGTCATAACTTTGGTTGGGATTAACTCATTGTTCTCATTTTCCACCATGTTCATGCCCTCCTTTTTAGGAACACACTGAACTAGACTAACCCAGGAGCTGTCTGATATAGGGTAGATAATTCCAGCATTTTAACCATTTAATGATCTCCTTCTTCACCATATCCTTCATTATTGGATTAAGCCTTCGTTGAGTTTCAATGGACCCCTTTTCGTTATCCTCTAATAAAATGCTATGCATATAGAATAAAGGACTAAGGCACTTAATATCCGCAAGAAACCAACCAATGGCTCTTTTAAATTTCTTCAACACCATAATTAATTAGCCCTCTTACTCTTCTATCAAATGCGCCGAAATAATGATTGGTAGAATAGCTAAATCTCCTAAGTATGCATATTTCAAGTGTGAGGGCAGTGGCTTTAACTCCAAGGCTGGTGGCATCATCAACTGATGCTTTTGGCAGCTTCAACTTCAGGGAAGATGTGTCCAATGGCTCAACCTGCAATCTTTACTTTCCAGCACCCTGTTTTGTGTCTATCCAAGCCCATTCTTCTTCATCTTCACCATCTGAATCTAAACTGTCATGCAAAGCAACTTGTAATGGGTCCCTACAACGCTTCTCAAATTGCTCCGATATTAAAGAATCTATCACAGAAATAACTTAACTCTCCTTCAACTTACAAGGAAACTTTATGAATTCAAAGACATTGAAAGTAATCTGCTCATCTTGTACTATCATTGTTAATTCACCATTTTGCACATCAATTAAAGTTTAGCCAGTAGCTAAGAATGGCCTTCCCAAAATGATTGGTACCTCTGCATCTGCTTCATAATCCATCACTGTGAAATCCACTGGAAAAATAAATTTATCCACCTTGACCAAGACATCTTCTATTTTTTTTCTTCTGGATAAGTTATCAATCTATATGTCAATTGCAATGAAACAGTAGTAGGCCTCGCTTCTCAAAACCCCATTTTCCTGAATATTGACATAGGCATGAGATTAATGCTTGCACCTAAATCACATAAGGCCTTGCCAAAATACTATTTTCCAGTAGAACATGGAATGGTGAAACTACCTAAGTCTTTAAGTTTGTGTGGCAGTTTATTTTGCAACACAGTATTGTATTCCCTAGTTATAGTAATAATTTCAAATTCCCCAAATCTCCTTTTCTTAATCAAAATGTCCTTAATAAACTTGACGTAATTTGGCATTTCTTCCTAAGCTTCCAACAAGGGAATATTGATGTGTAGTTGCTTAAAAAGATCCAGAAACCTTCTGAATTACTGGTCTTGCTACTACTTTTGAAATCTTTGAGGGAATGGTAGAGGTGGTCTATGTTGCTAAGCATTTTGCTGTGCTAGTGCTGCAACATTAATTCTAGAATTTTCTGCTTCTTTGTTTACCTCCTTAACCTACCCCTGTTTGTTCTCCTTTTCATCGAGCTGTGCAGTAGGATCTTTTGGATTCTATTTTATGACTTTGGTTGTTTACACTATTTTTTCGCTCCTAAGTTCTATAACCTTGCAATGCTCCTTCCCATCTCTCATATAAACTTTAGTATTCCTTGGAAGTGTCCCTAGAGGTCTATTTTTTAATTCATTATCCAGCAGCCCAGCTTGGGTTTCCAAATTCTTTAGTGAAGCAACTTGACTCTAGATCACAGCATTATTTCTTGCCATATATTCCTTATGCAACGACTCTAAGGAGTTTGGAAGCTCATTAGGTTTATTCTTCTATTGTTGGAATCCTGGTGGAAATTATGGCCTTTGAGGAGCATAATTACTTCCCTAGTCGGCACTGTGATTACTCCACGAAAAGATAGGATGCTGTCTTTAATTCGGTTTATGTGTATTTGAATAAGGGTTGTTGTCGTGATTCATGTTCCCCATATAGCATACTGACTCTGAATTTAAAGGGCAACTATCAAATAAATGATACCCATTGCATAGAACACAAGATACTCCAGTTTCTTGAACCGAGTTAACACCTTGAGGGCGATTCAATTGCTGGTTTTTCAAAATATTTACTAATGAAGCTACTTGGGCCATGAGAGAAGTGACTTCACTTACCTCATGGATACCAACAGCTTGTTTTTCAGTTAAGACTCTGTCCACAGGCCATTTATAACTGTTGTTAGCCATCCTTTCGAGCAATTCATAAGCTTCATTATATGTCTTCGAAAGAAGGGTTCCATTAACTGCTGCATCATCTATAGTTCTAGTTTGTGCATTGAGACCATTATAAAAAGTCTCCATCTGAATGCAATATGTAATCCCATGGTAAGGATGCCTCCTTAGCAGCTCCTTGTACCTTTCCTAGGTTTCATATAGTGACTCTCCATCGAGTTTCTAAAAAGAAGTAATGTCATTCCTTAATCTTGCAGTCTTGGTAGGTGGAAAATATTTCATCAAGAACTTCTTGGCCAAATCATTCCAATTGGCAATAGAATCAGGTGGTAGACAATTCAACCATGCTCTAGTTCGGTCTCTTAAGGAATATGGGAATAGTTTATGTAACAACTCCATTTTTTTACATATATACATATATATATTTGTAAAAACCCATGAAGTCATTACCTCTTTACTTCTAACTATTTAACTCATAATAACATTCAATTAAATTAACCAAACATAATTAAGATTTATGGTATACCATTAACACTGATATAATTCTGGGTTCATATACACATCATTAAATAAAAATGTCTGTACAAAAATCAAACACATATATGTCTACATCTTATTCATCCATCTTGACCAGTTTCAGGGATACAAGTACAGGTGGTTGCACTTTCACCGAGATCTTAACCAACGCGACCTAACGTACAGTAAAAGCCAGTTATAGAAAATATATACATCTTTAGTCTTCTAAACATGATATGGAAATATAGTGAAAATTAAATCCCAGTAGGTTCAACAATAAACCATAATCATCATCAATATTGTTCATCATGTCATGTTCATCGATATAAGTTACAACAAATATCTTAGGTTACATGAATGCACTTTATCTATGCACATGAAAATCGTACAATAATGAAATATATGGCATGGATAACTATTTTTAGAATATCATATGATGGCTATCAATTTATTTTCATATCAAACTACCTCGGCTAGGGTGAGTACTATCTACTCTTCAGTACGAGCTTTTCTCACTTAATTCAACATGGCACACTTTCTCTTTCTTTTCTCATTAGGATAATCATAGCCGTGAGTAGGACGTCCCCTACTAGTGCACCACACAGACCACCATGTGACCGTGCTTGTCTCTTTTCTTTTCTTTTCTTTTCATATTAATAGCCAAAAATATGATTTCAATAACAAGTATGTTCATATGCCATAATTTATCATTAAAGCATATTCACTTCCAAAGATCTTTGGTAAAATACAATCATGCCATGAACATAATCATTTTCAAAACATCAATTTATAAAGTATTTCCATGTCAAAATTGCACACTTAAGATGGTAAGAAATTTAGGCAATGGCAATGGCTAGGGCATACACTAGTAATTTATTATTTTCATTTATAAGATTTTTCTTCTTTCCTAAATATTATTTACATCTCTTCATTTTCTTTATGCTTGACCTCTAGTCACTTTCCTCCTACTTACATCATTTCCAATATATGTTCTCACAAATATTATAGGCCATTCTTCTTCAATTTGATTTCTATTATTACCCTATAGTTAATGAGGTTCATTTAGGGCAAAAAAGTGTTGAAAAGAAGCTTTACCAGCTCCCAACAAGGCCTAGACGTGTCCTATAACACAGCCATGCTCTAGGCTTTAAAAAACCCTTTCCAGCACCGAATACGGCCTTGTCGTGTCCTGGAACACGGCTATGCTCTGTATTGTGTTGTCGCTTGATGCAAATTTTCGTCCAGCCTAACCTTCTCTAAATAATTAGAGCATAACTCCCTTATTTTAACTCTGATTATGTTGAAAAGTTTAGTGAAATCTTAAAGACTCATGGTGTTATTACCCCCTCAAATGCAATATTATTTCTTCCCAGGTAGGTTCTGACCTCTACATACTAATTTGACCATATTTCCCTCTTATGGATTCTAAATTGAGTGATTCCAGTGGCTAAAATTTGTGATACATATATCTATATCTTCCATGCTAATCATTTCTTTTTAATTCCCTACATATTTTGCCCAAAAATGCAAACATAAAAGCTTACCTAACAAGTTTTTTCCTAGTTAACTAGTTTCTTACCACTGATTACTAATCAAAAATATCTCCCTCATCTGAACTCTAAATTAAGTGATTTTACTGGCTAAAAATCCGTGAAATATATATCTACATTTTTCATGTTAACCATTTCTTTAAATTCCTAACTGATTCTTCCCAAAATTTTAAAAATTAAAGCTTCTCTAGTTACTCCGAAATCCAGTTTTCTTAGCCTAGCCTTTCCTAAAGTTCTAGTTCATCATTTTATTAAGTCCTCTTACATTTTTCTTCCAAATTTCCGTTTAACCATAGAATTACTCATCTCAACATTTAATTATATTTCTTACTTAATTTAACATATTCCATCATCCATTACAAAAGAAAAAAAATTAAATCATGCATCACTAAGGGTGTTTCTCAATAGAAATTTCTCTTGGTCTTCCCCGAGGTGTTTAAAACTATACTTAATTTACTAACCTAACCATCTTCCATCCATTTTTACCACATCCTAATATACATCACAGTAGTACAAAAAGTCTTAAAAGTTCTCCATCCATAGCTATGCTTAACCAGAAAGTTTCCATACCAACATATGCATTCAAACATCTATCACATACAAGATCAATATGTAAAATGATATAGCAACATCCATGGCCAATCATCAAAGTAGAAAATATTATAAATTTCATCAAAGTTCTAAGATCAAAATCTCACATAAATGTTATAAAATTCAAAGCTTTTCTTCAAAAAGAGATATTGCTAAACCTACCTAAAGATTTTCCTAGCTCACTTAGTGAATTATTTTTCTTGTTTCGTCTTGAAGGAAGTGGCAAGATTCCTCCCTTCCCTTAACTTTTGAAACAGCTTAAATAAGAGAGGGAGGGTGAGTTTTGAACCCTAAGGAAGAAGAGAAAAGGTGGATTTAAGTGGAGAATAAGCTAACTTACCTCGAGTACGTAATCCTCTAAACTTCTCCTTCTTCTTCCTTCCTCTCTTCTCATCTCTTTCTCTCCTTTCCTTACTCTACCTTGCTTTTATTTTTTCCCTCCCTCACTTGGACAAAATTATAATGTTATAAGGGTGGTTTCAGTTAAAATAAATTATCAAATGGTTCACCTCTCATAATCATGGGTCTACTGTATCACAATTACAATGCACTTAGTTACTTTTTTGGGGAAGACAACTCATGTTCTTGTGCTCATCTCCCTTAGTCAAGATATGCATAGCATAAAGATATTTGTATTTTTAAAATCATGATAAAATGTTTTTAAGACAAGGGACAAGGTCCCTTTGATTTAGGGATTCATTTCCTTTTTCTTTTGTCTCACTCAAGTATGATAAGTTTGCCTTTCTAAGTGGCTAATTTCCAGCCCTTGAGTCTCCCTTGCTTCACTAAAATTATTTTTGTAGGATATAGATGTTTTGTTATAATGTCATGTATTATTACCTACTATATCATCACATGGCTTACTAAAATTATGAGTGTAGGATATAGATGTTTTGTCATAATTCCATGTATTATTACTTACTATATCATCACATGGCTTGCTGAAATTATGAGTGTAGGATACAGATGTTTTGTGCTAATGTCATTTGATCTAATCTTGATTATTATTACACTACTATTTCATCACATGATTTTGATTTTTCCCTCTTAGATTTGGGCTTATTTTTTTCCATTTCCTTTGCTTTGGCTGAAATTCCTATTTATCATAAAGGGCTTGGCCTTACTTTCATGATTTTTGGACTATTAGTCCAACCTCTATATCTTAATCCAAGTCTATATTTTATTTCTTGCTTGGGCTATCCATTTGACTTACTTAAAACTGATGTGAAGTCTAAAAAACTCTATATGAAGTGTCTATAGGTGAAAGCCCAAATGTATGGGTGGAGATGTTAAACTTAGGAACTCTAACTCTTCGATTAAGAAAAATTACTCTAATCCAATCTTCTTAAAATTTTAAAACATTTACTTACTTCCAAAAGTTTATCTTTCTTACCCAAGAATTTTGCCCCTCTTTAAGACGTTATTTCTAATTTTTTTCTATTAGATTTTCTCTCTTTACCTATTCCCTTAATGTTAGAAACATTTTATATGCATACACATAAGGTGAAGAATTTCTAAGGCTTATATTTTTTAGATATCTAAAAATTGTTTAATAAATTTTATTTCCTTAATTAAGTATTTATGTACCTTTATTAATAAAAAAATGAAATTGGGGATGTTACAATATGAGCTTCAAAACTTCACCTGTCACCCCATTCATCTTAAATGCTTCAGTGACTTCTATGAACACTCTAAGGTAAGGGTGAGGATCCTCTGTAGGCAGCCCACTAAATTGCCCAATAGTTTGCAACATTTAGAACATCACCAGTTTGAGCTCAAAATGTAGTGCTTGAATTTCTGGCCTTACTATGCTTGGATTTAACCCATCCAAATTTGGCTGATCATAAGCATTCAAGACTCTGTCACGGTCATCCATGTTGCCACCTCTTGGATTAGCCATTGATACCACTTGGTGTAGACCTAACTGTTCTCTCCTTCTTCGTAGAAAAGTCCTCTTTATCTCAGGATCTAATGGTAGTAGTTCTTTGTCTGTCTTATTCATGCACTGATTTCACCTGCCCAAAACAACAAGAAGCCTTAAGAATTAAAGTCCTCCAAAACCAATCAAAATCTACAAAATAATTTTTGAGTTTTCAATTCCCCGACAACGGCGCCAAAAACTTGTTGCTTAATATTTAATATATGCAATGTAAACACGTAAGTACACATTTCACAGACAAGTAATAAAGTGATGAGAGAGTATCGCCCCACAAGGAATTATTAATTAGGAAATACTATAGAAAATCGACCCATAAATGTAGTAAAAAAATTGTTAGTGCTTAAAGAAAATTGGACTCAATCACAAACTACGAAATTAATTAAATAAGGAATACTGAAAGCTTTACTTGCAACAACACTAGGTTAACAGAAGAAAATCTGATAATAAGGACACTAGGATTGCTTCAAGGTTGATATTGATTCTTGCAACAATTTTGCTCTGACTTTGCTACGACAAGCGCTCCAGTAACCAGTTTTTTTTATCTTGGATGGATTCTTTCTAGAACTACCATACCCAAACATTCTCAAGATTTATTTTCATATATTCCTATATAAACCTACCTCGATAACTTCATTTTATGCTCTAAAACCATTAGGTTATATGGGACAACTTTATATTCCTATAATAGTTACAACTTTAGCCTAAACATGAGATTTAGCTAAACCTATAATATTCAAACTTAGCCCAACCTCTATTAACCTTCCCAAATTAAATGTCAGTTCTGTATCCTACTATTGGTGATCAAGCAATGGTAGAAATTAAGAGTTGCAATATAGTCTAAACATTAAGAGCATTAACCAAAAACAAAGTCATTCAATAACGTAAAATATGCTTAGAGTTCATATCATCCCTTCTACAATCCTAGCTAAAAACTTACCTCAGCACCATTTCCAAGTTATTTTACACATGAGAATACTAGAACACCACAGCTACATAGAAGAAAATCTAGTAGAAACAAAGAAAAAAATATAATAGTAAGCAAGTGAGGAGGTTCTATGGAAGGTTCTCTTCTCTTGCCCATGTTCAACTGCTCCCCATGCTTCTTCCATGCATCCTTTTTCTTCCTCTTTTGTTCCAACCATTAACGTCCTTCTTCCTTGTCCAGAATCTCCCAATGGAACAGTCACTCTTTTTCTTCCCGTGCATTTTTCCAAGAGGTTGTATCCATCTGAATTTTCTGTCCTTTTTTTTCTATTGTCCCCTTTCCATTTATATGTTAGGGTTGAGGTGGCATCCCTTTTTGCAATTTTTTCTTCCAGCTTGCCTTTTTGCTAGTGTCTTTTTTCCTTTTCCACGTTGAGTAGTGGAGACAACTCCTGCAGCAACATTCAAGTGCCTCTACCTACCTACAGTGTACCATACAATATTCAACCCCAACTTAGGCAATAAAATATCAATAGGCTGAAATACCCAGCATATTCTAGCTTATGCATCCTTTTTCATGCAATGCAATCAGAATTTCATAATTAACGTAATGAGTGCTCTTATACTAAAAAAAAATACAAAAACCATATCTATTTAGGGAGAATTATTACTAAATCAACCAAAATGGATAATAATAAGCATGAGAAACTCATGTAATATCTCTAATAAATTAGAGTTAACAGTTAGTGATCAAGTCGATGATGAAGTGTTCATCACCAAGGGAGGTCTTAGAAAGCTACTGAATGCTAAGAGGCAAGTCACGATGACTAATATTCATTTCACACTTCCTTACCCACGGAAAGTAGCCACAAAGATGTGTAACTATTTTCGTATTCAAAACATGAATAAATCACATTTAACTTACATTATGAAAGTGGTCCAAATGTTTGGCTTGAAGAGTCCCAACGTTTTCAGGTTAATTGCCTTGAATGACCATTATTTAGTGGTTTAATGGTGACCCTTCATGTTCTTATTCGTAGAACATATGAATGGATAGTTTTGGTCACTAGGTCTTCTCTCTTCTTCAACCAACGAATCTTACATCATCTTTAGTGAGGGAGACAAGGCTTAAAAAGCTAAAATCATTGAAAAAATTATGAAAAAAGCAATGGCAAGAGGTTGTTTAACTTTTCTTAAACCCATTTTTCATTGATTTAAAAAAGTTTATTTAAGTCTAGAAGCATGTTTAGATCATTTTCAATATCTAATAGTTGGTATCAAAGCTTGTATAGCCTCTGCCTTGCCTCTTTTTATATATGGTGTACTGTTCATTATTTTTTTGAAAATTTCTCAACCTTTTCAATGAAAACTAAGATCATGAATCATTAGAAAATTGTTTTCTAAGAATTTTGGTATATAGAACATGTTTTTTGGTGGTCAGAATCCGAAGAAAACATTGGGTTTTCTTGTGGGTCACAACCTAGTCAAGATGACTCGCCTAGAGGTTGAAGATGATGAATAGTAACTTTTAAAAAAATTCCTGTGTGGTGTAGTTACCACATCATGAACCCATGGCCCTCTTGTTAGGCTACATAAGTTCCAACCACTAGGCTAGTGATGCATCTTTAATCATATGTGTGCTGATTTTTAAGTTTTATAGAATCCTGGTAAAATTCACATGCAAAAATGCACCCACGGGAACTAGAACCCGAGTCTTTTATAGTGTTTTTAGGTGCTTTACCACTAAGCTAGTGGTGTTGGTTTGATTAAAAGTCTTCAAGAAATATTGTTAAGGTTTTGTTTTTACTTGGTAGAATATTGTTTCACTAATATTTGGTTGCCATGATCAATAATTCTTGGAATTATTTTAGTTTTATGATCTTATATTATTATGTTATTTTATATGTGCAATTTAGATTAAATACTTATAATGCATGAATAAATGTTATGTTTTATTTTTCATCCTATTAAAAATGATTATATTTTGTGCATAATATTATAGTTTAATTATGCATTTTTTTTATGATATGTTTATTTATATACACTAATATGTCATTAATTTGTGATATTATTAGAATGTATGTTATTTAGGATTATTATCATAAAACTTAATTTTGTACATAAAAATTTTAATATGTCTAGTGATCGTTATAATATTAGTTAATTAAGGATTAGCTACAACATCTTTAATTAATTAAAATTATATATTAAGTTTGTTTAAGATCACATAAGGAATTAGACATAGAATTGTGATTAATTATACTTAATATAATAAATTTTATTTCACATGAATTTTTATTATATTTATATAATTAATTAGGATAGAATTTCAAAGTATTTTCATAATTTACTCATAGGAGTTACGAAATTGTACATAATCTGATAGTTTTATCATAAAGCAAGATTTTTGGATAAAAAATCAAATTATTTTCATAATGTATCCATAAGATATGAAATTAAGTACATAATTTGATAATTTTATCACAAAGGACAGATGAATCTACTTGAATTAAAAATTTAGCACACAAGCAATTTTTATGTCACTAGATTCATATATACATGTTTACATTGTAATACATGAAATTTAGACTAACGAGCCTCAAAATTTTAACATAAGCTTTTGGATTTTATACAGTTTCTCAATATGCTGGGTTTTTATTATATCCGACGTGATATTCTCGAACTTAGAGGAGATAACTATAAGATATGGAAGGAGAGAATATTCCTCCATCTAGGGTGGATGGACATAGACTATGCTATTAGGAAAAACGAACCACCACAATCTCTGACAAGAGTACGCCGACTGAAATCACACTATATAAGTGATGTGAGCAATACAATCGGCTCAGTGTGATGTTCGTTAAGACAAAAATCACTACTGATATATGTGGTTCTATTGATCAATATAAATGTCTAAGATTTTCTAAAAGCCATTGATGAACATCACTTCTAAAAAAGGCCTTTTCAAGTACCCTAATTATGAAATTCTATTCTCTCTGACTCACCAGTGTAAGAGGCGTGTGCGAGCATATAATGCAAATGCATGACATTTCAGGTCAACTTGAGAAACTTGAGGTTGATATGTCTGAGTCCTTCCTAGTGCACTACATTTTGAACACCCTTCCGTAAAAGTACGGATCTTTCAAAATTTCTTATAACACGCATAAAGACAAATGGTCAATTAATGAATTAGTGACCATGTGTGTTCAAGAAGAACAAAGGCTAGTAATGGAGGTGGGAAGAGCAAACCTGATAAAACTCTAGCTAATCGAAGGGGAAAGGTAAAATACCACCTCAAGTTGATATTAAGAAAGAAGCAAAGTTTTTATTTTGTAAAAAGAAGGGACACATGAAGAAGGAATGCACCAAATTCTAAAAATGGCTTGGAAGAAAGGCAAATGAATCTTGTTTGTCTGTTATGAATATAATATGGCTAATATTAATATTAACACTTGGTGGATTAAATCTGGATCAACAATCCATATTGCAAACTCCTTGCAAGGTGTAACAACCTTTTTTTTTCCTTTATTATTTTACAATATTGAGTTCACATACATGTCATTAATCAAAACAGACGTATAACATATCAAACACATAGATATTTATATCTTGTTTATTTTGGTTGACCAATTCCGGAGATACAGGTGCAGGTGGTTGCACCTTCACCGGGATCTGAGCCAACTCGACCACAAACATCTTATTTGATTCTGAAATCTGCCCAACATAAAGTAACTCGATCCAATGTGCACTAAGAGCCAGAGCCTTAGAAACAAAAGCTGCATAAATAATTTTCTGAACATGATATGGAAATATAGTGAGAATTAAATCCCAGTAAGTTCAACAATAAATTATCATTAGTAAAGCTCATCACGTCATGTTCAGCTGTATAAACTACAGAAAATATCTTTGGTCACATGAATGCATTATATCTATGCACATAAGAATCATACTGTAATGATATGTATGACAGGATTAACTATTTTCAAAATATCATATGATGGCCATCAACTTATTCTCATTTCAAGCTACCCCGGTCAGGGTGAGTATCCTTTACTCTCCGGTACGGGCTTTTCTCGCTCCGTCCGACATGGCCCACTTTCTCTTTCTTTTCTCATTATCATGATCATAACCGTTGGTAGGGCGTCCCCTACTGGTGCACCACACGGATTGCCATGTGACTGTGCTTATTTCTTTTCTTTTCACAATGATAGCCAAAAATATGCTTTCAATAACAAGTATGTTCATCAAAATATAACTATTACCATAAATCATTGGTAATCATGCCATGAACATAACCATTTCAAATATCACTTCATAAAATATTTCCATGTCAAAATTTCATACTTAAGATGGTAAGAAGTTCATACAATGGCAATGGCTATGGCTATACTAGTCATTTATTAAGATTCATCTTCTTTTTTAAATACTAATTTTATTCCTTTATTTTTCTTGATGCAGGTTTTCATCCTATCTAACCTTCTCTTACTAATCAGAGCATAACTCCCTCAATTTAACTCTGATGTAGGTGATCTTGGTGTCCATTTCAAGATAAAACAATTATCTAAAACTATTATGTTGAACATTATAGCGAAAAATTAAGAAACGAAAGTGATATTACTCCCTCAAAGTACAGGATAGTTCCTCTCGGATAGGTTCTGACCTTTACTGACTAATTAGACCATATCTCCCAAATTGGAACTCCAAATTGAGTTATTCCAGTTGGTAAAAATCCATGAGCCATATATCTATAATTTTTATGTTGGTGCGCTATTTTAGTTCCCTACAGAATATTCCCAGAAATTCAAAAATTAAAGCATTAATAACATACTCTTCCCTGAATAAACATTTTCTGACCTCTACTTACTAATCGGATCATATCTACCTCATATGAACTCCAAATTGCATAATTCCAGTGGGTATATTTCCATGAGACATAGATATATAACTTTCATGTTAACCATTTATTTTAATTACATACATATAATTCCCAGAAATTAAAATACAACAGCTGTCCTAACATAATCTTCCCTGATGAACTATTTTCTGACCTTGGCATAGTAATGGAACCATATCTACCACATGTGGACTCCAAATTGAATGATTCCAGTGGCTAAAAATCAATGACACACATATCTTTAATTCTTATGTTAACCATTTATTTTAATTCCCTACCAATAGTTCCTAGAAATTAAATTACCGAAGCTATCCTAACATATTCTTCCCTGATGATTCATTTTCTGACCTTTGACTACTAATCAGACCTTAGCTACCTCATATGGACTCCAAATGGAATGATTCCAGTGGGTAAAAATCCGTGACACATATATCTTTAATTCTTATGTTAACCATTTATTTTAATTCCTTATAGATTGTTCCCAGAAATTAAAATACCGAAGCTTAAAATTCTGTCAACCATAGCCATACCCATGCAGAACTATCTACACCGACCAAAGTATTCAAACATACATCACATGCAAGATCATTATGTAACATGATATAGCAACATCCATGACCAATCATCAAAGTTCTAAGATAAAAATCTCATATAAATATTATGAGTTTCAAAGGTTTTCTTCAAAAAGAAATATTGTTAAACTTACCTGGAGCACTTAGTCTCCTAGACTTCTCCTTCCTCTTTCTTCCTTTCTTCCTTTCCTTTCCTCACACTACCTTGCTTCTATTTTTGCTCTCCCTCACTTGGACGAAATTCTAATGTTGTAAGGGTGGGTTTTCTTATATAGACTACCAAATAATTCACCTTTCATGATCATGGGTCTACCTTATCACAATTAGGATACACTTTGTTGAATTTTTGGAAAACAAACAACTTATGTTCTTGTCTTCCTCTTCCTTAGTCAAGATATGCATAGAAAAAGGAGATTTGTATTTTGAAAATTATGATGATATGTTCTTAAGATATGGGGCAAGATCCCTTTGATTTAGGGATTCATTTCCTTTTTCTTTTGTCTTAATCAAGTATGATAGATTTGCCTTTTTAAGTGGCAAATTTCTAGCCCTTGAATTTTCCTTACTTAACTAAAATTATTTGTGTAGGATAATGATGTTTTGTCATAATGCTATGTATTATTACCCACTTGCTAAAGTTATGAATGTAGGATAGAGATGTTTTTGTCCTAAAGCCTTGTATTATTATGCCACTTGCCAAAATGATGAATTTAAAATCACACCACTTGCTAAATTTTTGTCTTAATGCCATGTCACTTAATCTTGATTACACCAATATTTCATCACTTTAATTTTATTTTTTATTTTTATTTTTCCTCTTGGGTTTGGGCTCATTCTTGCCCATTTTCCTTACTTTGGTTAAAATTCTACCTTTCATAATGGGCTTGGTCACATTTTCATGATTTTTGGGCTACCGGTCCAATTTCTATATCCTAGTCCAAGTCTATGTTTTATTTCTTCCTTGGGCTATCCTATTGGCTTGCTAAAAATTCATGTGAAGTAGAAAAACTCTATATGAAGTGTCTATAGGTTAAAGCCCAATTACGGGTGGAGAAACTAAACTTAGTAACTTTTGCTCTTAAATTAAGAAAAATTACCATAATCCGATCTTCTTGAAATTTTAAGACCTTTACTTACTTCACAAAAATTTGTCTTTCTTTACCTAAGAATTTCACCTTTCTTTAACATGTTTATTTCTAATATTTCCTCTTAGGTTTTCTTTCTTTACCTATTCCATTAATATTAGAACATTTCTATGCATATATGTAAGCTGAAGAATTTCTAAGGAAAATATCTAAAAAATTACGGGATGTTACACAAGGTATGCAAAATCTAAGAAAACCAGTGAGAAGTGAGCAAAGTGTAACATCCCGTAATTTTTTAGACATTTTCCTTACAAATTCTTCACCTTACATATATGCATAGAAATGTTCTAATATTAATGGAATAGGTAAAGAAAGAAAACCTAAGAGGAAATATTAGAAATAAACATGTTAAAGAAAGGTGAAATTCTTAGGTAAAGAAAGATAAATTTTTGTGAAGTAAGTAAAGGTCTTAAAATTTCAAGAAGATCGGATTAGGGTAATTTTTTCTTAATTTAAGAGCAAAAGTTACTAAGTTTAGTATCTCCACCCGTAATTGGGCTTTAACCAATAGACACTTCATATAGAGTTTTTCTACTTCACATGAATTTTTAGCAAGCCAATAGGATAGCCCATGGAAGAAATAAAACATAGACTTGGACTAAGATATAGAAATTGGACCGGTAGCCCAAAAATCATGAAAATGTGACCAAGTCCATTATGAAAGGTAGAATTTTAACCAAAGTAAGGAAAATGGGCAAGAATGAGCCCAAACCCAAGAGGAAAAATAAAAATAAAAATAAAAATAAAAATAAAATTAAAGTGATGAAATATTGGTGTAATCAAGATTAAGTGACATGGCATTAAGACAAAAATTTAGCAAGTGGTGTGATTCTACATTCATCATTTTGGAAAGTGGCATAATAATACAAGGCATTAGGACAAAAACATCTATATCCTACATTCATAACTTTAACAAGTGGGTAATAATACATAGCATTATGATAAAACATCATTATCCTACACAAATAATTTTAGTTAAGTAAAGAAAATTCAAGGGCTAGAAATTTGCCACTTAAAAAGGCAAATCTATCATACTTGATTAAGACAAAAGAAAAAGGAAATGAATCCCTAAATCAAAGGGATCTTGCCCCATATCTTAAGAACATATCATCATAATTTTCAAAATACAAATCTCCTTTTTCTATGCATATCTTGACTAAGGAAGAGGAAGACAAGAACATAAGTTGTTTGTTTTCCAAATATTCAATAAAGTGTATCCTAATTGTGATAAGGTAGACCCACGATCATGAAAGGTGAATTATTTGGTGGTCTATATAAGAAAACCCACCCTTACAACATTAGAATTTCGTCCAAGTGAGGGAGAGCAAAAATAGAAGCAAGGTAGTGTGAGGAAAGGAGAGGAAGAAAGGAAGAAAGAGGAAGGAGAAATCTAGGGGACTAAGTGCTCCAGGTAAGTTTAACAATATTTCTTTTTGAAGAAAACCTTTGAAACTCATAATATTTATATGAGATTTTGATCTTAGAACTTTGATTATTGGTCATGGATGTTGGTATATCATGTTACATATTGATCTTGCATGTGATGTATGTTTGAATACTTAGGTTGGTGTAGATAGTTCTGCAAGGGTATGGCTATGGTTGACAGAATTTTAAACTTCGGTATTTTAATTTCTGGGAACAATATATAAGGAATTAAAATAAATGGTTAACATAAGAATTAAAGATATATGTGTCACGGATTTTCCCCCACTGGAATCATTCCATTTGGAGTCCATATGAGGTAGCTATGGTCTGATTAGTAGTCAAAGGTCAGAAAATGAATCATCAGGGAAGAATATGTTAGGATAGCTTCGGTAATTTAATTTCTGGGAATTATTGGTAGAGAATTAAAATAAATGGTTAACATAAGAATTAAAGATATGGGTGTCATGGATTTTTATCCACTGGAATCATTCAATTTGGAGTCCACATGTGGTAGATATGGTCCGATTAGTAATCCAAGGTCAGAAAATGGTTCATCAGGGAAGATTTTGTTAGGACAACTTTTGTATTTTAATTTTTGGGAATTATCTGTATGGAAGTAAAATAAATGGTTAACATGAACGTTATATATCTATGTCTCATGGAAATATACCCACTGGAATTATGCAATTTGGAGTTCATATGAGGTAGATATGATCCGATTAGTAAGTAGAGGTCAGAAAATGTTTATTCAGCGAAGAGTATGTTATTAATGTTTTAGTTTTTGAATTTTTGGGAATATTCTGTAGGGAATTAAAATAGCGCGCCGACATAACAATTATAGATATATGGCTCATAGATTTTTACCAACTGGAATAACTCAATTTGGAGTTCCAATTTGGGAGATATGGTCTAATTAGTCAGTAAAGGTCAGAACCTATCCGAGAGGAACTATCCTGTACTTTGAGGGAGTAATATCACCTTCGTTTCTTAATTTTTCGCTACAATGTTCAACATAATAGTTTTAGATAATTGTTTTATCTTGAAATGGACACCAAGATCACCTACATCAGAGTAAAATTGAGGGATTTATGCTCTGATTAGTAAGAGAAGGTTAGATAGGATGAAAACCTGCATCAAGAAAATAAAGAAATAAAATTAGTATTTAAAAAAGAAGATGAATCTTAATAAATGACTAGTATAGCCATAGCCATTGCCATTGTATGAACTTCTTACCATCTTAAGTGTGAAATTTTGACATGGAAATATTTTATAAAGTGATATTTGAAATGGTTATGTTTATGGCATGATTATCAATGATTTTTGGTAATAGTTATATTTTGATGAACATACTTGTTATTGAAAGCATATTTTTGGCTATCATTGTGAAAAGAAAAGAAATGAGCATGGTCACATGGCAATCCGTGTGGTGCACCAGTAGGGGACGCCCTACCAACGGTTATGATCATGATAATGAGAAAAGAAAGAGAAAGTGGGCCATGTCGGACGGAGCGAGAAAAGCCCGTACTGGAGAGTAGAGGATACTCACCCTGACCGGGGTAGCTTGAAATGAGAATAAGTTGATGGCCATCATATGATATTTTGAAAATAGTTAATCTTGTCATACATATCATTACAGTATGATTCTTATGTGCATAGATATAATGCATTCATGTGACCAAAGATATTTTCTGTAGTTTATAAAGCTGAACATGACGTGATGAGCTTTACTGATGATAATTTATTGTTGAGCTTACTGGGATTTAATTCTCACTATATTTCCATATCATGTTCAGAAAATTATTTATGCAGCTTTTGTTTCTAAGGCTCTGGCTTTTAGTGCACATTGGATCGAGTTACTTTATGTTGGGCAGATTTCAGAATTAAATAAGATGTTTGTGGTCGAGTTGGCTCAGATCTCGGTGAAGGTGCAACCACCCGCACCTGTATCTCCGGAATTGGTCAACCAAAATAAACAAGATGTAAATATCTATGTGTTTAATATGTTATAAGTCTGTTTTGATTAATGACATGTATGTGAAATCAATATTGTAAAATAATAAAGGAAAAAAAAGAGGTTGTTACATAATTGGTATCAGAGCAAGGTCGATCCTAGATGGCCAGAGGGTGGTTGGTTATCTGAATCGATCTTATAGTATCTTGAGTATATTGTGGTAGTGTTGTGTAGGGGATCAGTGATTTCATATAGGTAGGAAATTACTAGTGTTTCCTATCTATATGCCGAGGTGGTGTTATGACTGCTGTTAAATTTTTTTTTAAAAAAATTAACTATTGGGCTTGATCACCTCAATAGCAACATAACTTTATTTTTGCCACAGTAGGAAATGGCACCACTAAGGAGGAATTCCGTAAACAATGTGGAGAAAACCCTACACAACCTTGCCACGGTAATTTGAGAATTTAATATTGATTTACTCCTTAGAACCCAACTAGTATCTATAACCTTATATAGAATGATATCGATTAAAAAAAAAAATTTGTTACAAGACTTGTTAAATAAGGGATTTAAATGCCCTAGTACTTTTATTTGGAGTGCTCTAGTTCTATCTGTGAAAAAGAAAGATGGATCACTATGACTATGCATAGATTATAGACAGTTGAATAAGGTGACAATGTAAAATAGAAACCCATTAACTCGTATAGATTACCTGTTTGACCAGTTATAAGGTGTTCAATATTTTTCCACAAATAGATTTGGGATATGAGTAACATTAATTAGGGATAAGAGAAGAGGATGTAGGACTTATTATGGGCATTATGAGTTCTTGGTGATACATTTAAATTGACAAATCTTTAGCTGCATTCATAGATTTAATGAATAGTAATTAGGTCATCCCTGGAATAATTTGTTATTATATATATGGATGATTTACTAGAATATTTCAAAAGTTCAGAGGATCATAAGCAACATTCAAAGATAGTTTTACTGTAACATCCCGTAATTTTTTAGATATTTTCCTTACAAATTCTTCACCTTACATATATGCATAGAAATGTTCTAATATTAATGGAATAGGTAAAGAAAGAAAACCTAAGAGGAAATATTAGAAATAAACATGTTAAAGAAAGGTGAAATTCTTAGGTAAAGAAAGATAAATTTTTGTGAAGTAAGTAAAGGTCTTAAAATTTCAAGAAGATCGGATTATGGTAATTTTTCTTAATTTAAGAGCAAAAGTTACTAAGTTTAGTATCTCCACCCGTAATTGGGCTTTAACCTATAGACACTTCATATAGAGTTTTTCTACTTCACATGAATTTTTAGCAAGCCAATAGGATAGCCCAAGGAAGAAATAAAACATAGACTTGGACTAGGATATAGAAATTGGACCGGTAGCCCAAAAATCATGAAAATGTGACCAAGCCCATTATGAAAGGAAGAATTTTAACCAAAGTAAGGAAAATGGGCAAGAATGAGCCCAAACCCAGGAGGAAAAATAAAAATAAAAATAAAATTAAAGTGATGAAATATTGGTGCAATCAAGATTAAGTGACATGACATTAAGACAAAAATTTAGCAAGTGGTGTGATTCTACATTCATCATTTTGGAAAGTGGCATAATAATACAAGGCTTTAGGACAAAAACATCTATATCCTACATTCATAACTTTAGCAAGTGGGTAATAATACATAGCATTATGACAAAACATCATTATCCTACACAAATAATTTTAGTTAAGTAAGGAAAATTCAAGGGCTAGAAAGTTGCCACTTAAAAAGGCAAATCTATCATACTTGATCAAGACAAAAGAAAAAGGAAATGAATCCCTAAATCAAAGGGATCTTGCCCCATATCTTGAGAACATATCATCATAATTTTCAAAATACAAATCTCCTTTTTCTATGCATATCTTGACTAAGGAAGAGGAAGACAAGAACATAAGTTGTTTGTTTTCCAAAAATTCAACAAAGTGTATCCTAATTGTGATAAGGTAGACCCATGATCATGAAAGGTGAATTATTTGGGGGTCTATATAAGAAAACCCAACCTTACAACATTAGAATTTCGTCCAAGTGAGGGAGAGCAAAAATAGAAGCAAGGTAGTGTGAGGAAAGGAGAGGAAGAAAGGAAGAAAGAGGAAGGAGAAGTCTAGGGGACTAAGTGCTCCAGGTAAGTTTAACAATATTTCTTTTTGAAGAAAACCTTTGAAACTCATAATATTTATATGAGATTTTGATCTTAGAACTTTGATGATTGGTCATGGATTTTGCTATATCATGTTGCATATTGATCTTGCATGTGATGTATGTTTGAATACTTAGGTTGGTGTAGATAGTTCTACATGGGTATGGCTATGGTTGACAGAATTTTAAGCTTCGGTATTTTAATTTCTGGGAACAATATATAAGGAATTAAAATAAATGGTTAACATAAGAATTAAAGATATATGTGTCACGGATTTTCATCCACTGGAATCATTCCGTTTGGAGTCCATATGAGGTAACTATGGTCTGATTAGTAGTCAAAGGTCAGAAAATGAATCATCAGGGAAGAATATGTTAGGATAGCTTCGGTAATTTAATTTCTGGGAATTATTGGTAGGGAATTAAAATAAATGGTTAACATAAGAATTAAATATATGTGTGTCATGGATTTTAGCCACTGGAATCATTCAATTTGGAGTTCACATGTGGTAGATATGGTCCGATTAGTAAGCCAAGGTCAGAAAATGGTTCATCAGGGAAGATTATGTTAGGACAGCTGTTGTATTTTAATTTCTGGGAATTATCTGTATGGAATTAAAATAAATGGACAACATGAAAGTTATATATCTATGTCTCATGGAAATATACCCACTGGAATGATGCAATTTGGAGTTCATATGAGGTAGATATGATCCGATTAGTAAGCAGAGGTCAGAAAATGTTTATTCAGGGAAGAGTATGTTATTAATGCTTTAGTTTTTGAATTTCTGGCAATATTCTGTAGGGAAATAAAATAGCGCGCCAACATAAAAATTAGAGATATCTGGCTCATGGATTTTTACCAACTGGAAAAACTCAATTTGGAGTTCCAATTTGGGAGATATGGTCTAATTAGTCAGTAAAGGTCAGAACCTATCCGAGAGGAACTATCCCGTACTTTGAGGGAGTAATATCACCTTTGTTTCTTAATTTTTCGCTACAATGTTCAGCATAATAGTTTTAGATAATTGTTTTATCTTGAAATGGACACCAAGATCACCTACATCAGAGTTAAATTGAGGGAGTTATGCTCTGATTAGTAAGAGAAGGTTAGATAGGATGAAAACCTGCATCAAGAAAATAAAGAAATAAAATTAGTATTTAAAAAAGAAGATGAATCTTAATAAATGACTAGTATAGCCATAGCCATTGCCATTATATGAACTTCTTACCATCTTAAGTGTGAAATTTTGACATGGAAATATTTTATAAAGTGATATTTGAAATGGTTATGTTTATGGCATGATTACCAATGATTTTTGGTAATAGTTATATTTTGATGAACATACTTGTTATTGAAAGCATATTTTTGGCTATCATTGTGAAAAGAAAAGAAATGAGCACGATCACATGGCAATCCGTGTGGTGCACCAGTAGGGGACGCCCTACCAACGGTTATGATCATGATAATGAGAAAAGAAAGAGAAAGTGGGCCATGTCGGACGGAGCGAGAAAAGCCCATACCAGAGAGTAGAGGATACTCACCCTGACCGGGGTAGCTTGAAATGAGAATAAGTTTATGGCCATCATATGATATTTTGAAAATAGTTAATCCTGTCATACATATCATTACAGTATGATTCTTATGTGCATAGATATAATGCATTCATGTGACCAAAGAAATTTTCTGTAGTTTATACAGCTGAACATGACGTGATGAGCTTTACTGATGATAATTTATTGTTGAACTTACTGGGATTTAATTCTCACTATATTTCCATATCATGTTCAGAAAATTATTTATGCAGCTTTTGTTTCTAAGGCTCTGGCTTTTAGTGCACATTGGATCGAGTTACTTTATGTTGGGAAGATTTCAGAATCAAATAAGATGTTTGTGGTCGAGTTGGCTCAGATCCCGGTGAAGGTGCAACCACCCGCACCTGTATCTCCGGAATTGGTCAACCAAAATAAACAAGATGTAAATATCTATCTGTTTGATATGTTATACGTATGTTTTGATTAATGACATGTATGTGAACTCAATATTGTATAATAATAAAGGAAAAAAAAAGGATGTTACATAATTGGTATCAGAGCAAGGTCGATCCTAGATGGCTAGTGGGTGGTTGGTTATCTGAATCGATCTTATAGTATCTTAAGTATATTGTGGTAGTGTTGTGTAGGGGATCAGTGATTTCATATAGGTAGGAAATTACTAGTGTTTCCTATCTATATGCCGAGGTGGTGTTATGACTGCTGTTAAATTTTTTTTTTAAAAAAAACTAACTATTGGGCTTGATCACCTAAATAGCAGCATAATTTTATTTTTGCCACAGTAGGAAATGGCACCACTAAGGAGGAATTCCGTAAACAATGTGGACGAAACCCTACACAACCTTGCCACGGTAATTTGAGAATTTAATATTGATTTACTCCTTAGAACCCAACTAGTATCTATAACCTTATATAGAATGATATCGATCGAAAAAAAAAAATTAGTTACAAGACTTGTTAGACAAGGGATTTAAATGCCCTAGTACTTTTATTTGGAGTGCTCTAGTTCTATCTGTGAAAAAGAAAGATGGATCACTATGACTATGCATAGATTATAGACAGTTGAATATGGTGACAATGTAAAATAGAAACCCATTAGCTCGTATAGATTACCTGTTTGACCAGTTATAAGGTGTTCCATATTTTTTCACAAATAGATTTGGGATATGAGTAACATTAATTAGGGATAAGAGAAGAGGATGTAGGACTTATTATGGGCATTATGAGTTCTTGGTGATGCATTTAAATTGACAAATCTTTAGCTGCATTCATAGATTTAATGAATAGTAATTAGGTCATCCCTGGAATAATTTGTTATTATATATATGGATGATATACTAGAATATTTCAAAAGTGCAGAGGATCATAAGCAACATTCAAAGATAGTTTTACCAACTCTAAAGGAGTATAGTCGGTAAATATGGTATACAAGTAGAGTCTAAGAAAGTAAAATTAGTACAATAATAGCTACGTTTTACTACATTTAAAGATGAAGATCCAAATCCAATTTACGCTTCCTGCGGTTATCTGCCGTCCATTCTATTGGAGTAATAGTTAGATCAGGTACATGAACATAGGCTTGTAAAGCATCAATCAACTCCTCAGCATTTGAAGCTGAGATGAGAATTTGTCGTGCTGAGTGTGAGATAAACCTCTGTTTCACAACTTGATCTAGAAAAGATAACAAACCATCAAAGAAGTGATTAACATTTAACAAACCTATCGGTTTGTGATGCATATTCAGTTGTACCCTAGAGACTATTTGGAAAATCTCCTCTAGAGTACCAAAACCACCTGGTAAGGCAATGAAGGCGTCAGCATTGCTCATCATTCTAGCCATGAGTTCATGCATGGAAACTACCCTATATTCTTCCCCAATTGTCTTCCCTATGTTGCTAGATGTAGCTAGAGCTGTAGGAATAATACCTAGAACTTGGCATCCCCCTGCATGTGCAGTTGTAGCCACACACCCCATTAACCCACAGTTACCTCCACCATACACTAAATGAATTTTTCTCCTAGCCAGCACCATACCCAGATTTTGTGCTGCTTTAACATACTCCTCATCTTTTCCAGGATTGGAACCACAAAAGACACAGATATTTCGGAACTGCCGGAATGCGGTTCCCTCCATAATTTCTATCACCTTAACTTTGAGAATAGACAAAGATACTAATATAAGTATTTATAGAACTCAGAGAAGGGCATATTTATAATAGCTATGCGAATAGGCCGGGTATTATTAGAACAACTATGTGAGTGATTGGTAGATATCAACTAAATTAAAGGTAAATAAAAAAAAATTTCAAAAATGACGGCAAGCATGTATATGTACAGTAGTATGACTGTGACCCATATTAAGCACATAAAGAGTATAAGATAAGATATCACCATAAATCTGTCTTTATCTTGTTGTCTTTGATGAAACATTGATGTTTTGATTCTTGTAGAAAAGTTGTAGGTGATAGCCGTCATTGAAAAAAAAATGTAAAAAAAAAATGCAATCAAATGATTTATTTTGTATTCTCAATGTTTTCGCTAGTCGACTATCAGTATTATTAAGTCGACTAGCTATTTTGAGAATTTTTAATTTGGACTGGTTAATTTACAGTTGATTGATTACATCTATTTTGAAGCAATCAACTGCATCCTACTAGTTAACTACATATTCTTTGATTTTCACAGACTTTTATAAGCTCAGAAATGTTTCTTTTTCCATGTGATATCTTTCCACCGAATACCAATAGATTTAAAGTAGATTCTGACACATATATTCAAAATTTGCGGCCACCGATTTTTGTTGAAATCATAGATAGATTTTGTTTACAGATTTTCAAGAATTGCGGCCACCGATTTTAATATTTTTCAATGCTTTGTCAAAACTTTTGACTTTCGCTTTTGGAACCATTCTCTATTATGCTTTTCGTCTGTTTCACTCATTAACGGTTGGCATTAAATGCAAGGTTATTTTCCCTCATTACAATTAAAGATAATTTCTTCCTTTGAAACTTGGTTATTATGGTGTCTAAGTTGTTAATAGGTTAAAATAATGAAAGGTTTGAAAAGAATGGACGAATAATGGTCTTATGGTGTTTTGACGAATGTAATCAAGAGAATTAGTGGTGTTGAAGTTCTCGAGGAATAAAATATAGGAAGTAGGATTTAAGTTAGTCTTTGAACTCTTAATTTGGAAATATAGAGAATATTCTGAGAACCATGTCTGGAAATAATGTAGGTTATCAAGATATTTGTGTTAAAGGATTATATCATGCTAAATTGAGTCTAGTATCTAGGATGTGAATTAGGTTGGAATTGAGAATTCATGTATGAGTAATTGTTAGGAAAAAAAAAACACAAATCTTCTTGAAATGATTGGGTGAATTAAATGGGATTGGCATAAGCTAGAATGATGTTCTTTTGGATATGATAGAAGAAATAATTGAAATTTTTGACAATAAGTTTAATGGTGTTAATAAGCTTGTATAGAATTACTGTGATGAGGTAAGTTGGAATTATTAGACATGTGTCAATGGTACATAAACGTTATTAAAGGTTTGAAGGATTTATTGCTACGTATGTTTAACATATTGATTAAAGGATTTGATGATAAAAATAGATGATAGATTAAGATGATGATATTCAGGGGATGATGTTGATATATGAAAAAAAAAATTGACTTGATAGAAGTTTGGAATAAGAAAAGATAGTTACACAATATGAAGGTGTATATGTTCCTTTATATGTGTGTTTTCTAATATCGACCCATAGATATATCCATGCGGGCTAGAGGATATCAATTGAAGAACTTATGAGTGAAAGAAATCCTTATGGTTAAGTTATATGGCAAAATCACTCAAGTGAATAGACATATTAAAAAGTAAAGACGTCATACAGAGAAGATATCTCTAATTATTTAGGTAATAAGCTTGGTAACTCTGAATAATTCCTTAAATTCATTCCCTACATGTGGTAGGATGGATTGAAATTCGGGGACCGAATTTCTTAAGGGGGGAAGAATGTAACATCCCGTAATTTTTTAGATATTTTCCTTACAAATTCTTCACCTTACATATATGCATAGAAATGTTCTAATATTAATGGAATAGGTAAAGAAAGAAAACCTAAGAGGAAATATTAGAAATAAACATGTTAAAGAAAGGTGAAATTCTTAGGTAAAGAAAGATAAATTTTTGTGAAGTAAGTAAAGGTCTTAAAATTTCAAGAAGATCGGATTATGGTAATTTTTCTTAATTTAAGAGCAAAAGTTACTAAGTTTAGTATCTCTACCCGTAATTGGGCTTTAACCTATAGACACTTCATATAGAGTTTTTCTACTTCACATGAATTTTTAGCAAGCCAATAGGATAGCCCAAGGAAGAAATAAAACATAGACTTGGACCAGGATATAGAAATTGGACCGGTAGCCCAAAAATCATGAAAATGTGACCAAGCCCATTATGAAAGGAAGAATTTTAACCAAAGTAAGGAAAATGGGCAAGAATGAGCCCAAACCCAAGAGGAAAAATAAAATTAAAGTGATGAAATATTGGTGTAATCAAGATTAAGTGACATGACATTAAGACAAAAATTTAGCAAGTGGTGTGATTCTACATTCATCATTTTGGAAAGTGGCATAATAATACAAGGCTTTAGGACAAAAACATCTATATCCTACATTCATAACTTTAGCAAGTGGGTAATAATACATAGCATTATGACAAAACATCATTATCCTACACAAATAATTTTAGTTAAGTAAGGAAGATTCAAGGGCTAGAAAGTTGCCACTTAAAAAGGAAAATCTATCATACTTGATCAAGACAAAAGAAAAAGGAAATGAATCCCTAAATTAAAGGGATCTTGCCCCATATCTTGAGAACATACCATCATAATTTTCAAAATACAAATCTCCTTTTTCTATGCATATCTTGACTAAGGAAGAGGAAGACAAGAACATAAGTTGTTTGTTTTCCAAAAATTCAACAAAGTGTATCCTAATTGTGATAAGGTAGACCCATGATCATGAAAGGTGAATTATTTGGGGGTCTATATAAGAAAACCCACCCTTAAAACATTAGAATTTCGTCCAAGTGAGGGAGAGCAAAAATAGAAGCAAGGTAGTGTGAGGAAAGGAGAGGAAGAAAGGAAGAAAGAGGAAGGAGAAGTCTAGGGGACTAAGTGCTCCAGGTAAGTTTAACAATATTTCTTTTTGAAGAAAACCTTTGAAACTCATAATATTTATATGAGATTTTGATCTTAGAACTTTGATGATTGGTCATGGATGTTGCTATATCATGTTACATATTGATCTTGCATGTGATGTATGTTTGAATACTTAGGTTGGTGTAGATAGTTCTGCATGGGTATGGCTATGGTTGACAGAATTTTAAGCTTCGGTATTTTAATTTCTGGGAATAATATATAAGGAATTAAAATAAATGGTTAACATAAGAATTAGAGATATATGTGTCACGGATTTTCACCCACTGGAATCATTCCATTTGGAGTCCATATGAGGTAGCTATGGTCTGATTAGTAGTCAAAGGTCAGAAAATGAATCATCAGGGAAGAATATGTTAGGACAGCTTCGGTAATTTAATTTCTGGGAATTATTGGTAGGGAATTAAAATAAATGGTTAACATAAGAATTAAAGATATGTGTGTCATGGATTTTTATCCACTGGAATCATTCAATTTGGAGTTCACATGTGGTAGATATGGTCCGATTAGTAAGCCAAGGTCAGAAAATGGTTCTTCTGGGAAGATTATGTTAGGACAGCTGCTGTATTTTAATTTCTGGGAATTATCTGTATGGAAGTAAAATAAATGGTTAACATGAACGTTATATATCTATGTCTCATGGAAATATACCCACTGGAATTATGCAATTTGGAGTTCATATGAGGTAGATATGATCCGATTAGTAAGCAGAGGTCAGAAAATGTTTATTCAGGGAAGAGTATGTTATTAATACTTTAGTTTTTGAATTTCTGGAAATATTCTGTAGGGAATTAAAATAGTGCGCCGACATAACAATTATAGATATATGGCTCATAGATTTTTACCAACTGGAATAACTCAATTTGGAGTTCCAATTTGGGAGATATGGTCTAATTAGTCAGTAAAGGTCAGAACCTATCCGAGACGAACTATCCTGTACTTTGAGAGAGTAATATCACCTTCGTGTCTTAATTTTTCGCTATAATGTTCAACATAATAGTTTTAGATAATTGTTTTATCTTGAAATGGACACCAAGATCACTTACATCAGAGTTAAATTGAGGGAGTTATGCTCTGATTAGTAAGAGAAGGTTAGATAGGATGAAAACCTGCATCAAGAAAATAAAGAAATAAAATTAGTATTTAAAAAAGAAGATGAATCTTAATAAATGACTAGTATAGCCATAGCCATTGCCATTGTATGAACTTCTTACCATCTTAAGTGTGAAATTTTGACATGGAAATATTTTATAAAGTGATATTTGAAATGGTTATGTTCATGGCATGATTATCAATGATTTATGGTAATAGTTATATTTTGATGAACATACTTGTTATTGAAAGCATATTTTTGGCTATCATTGTGAAAAGAAAAGCAATGAGCACGGTCACATGGCAATCCGTGTGGTGCACCAGTAGGGGACGCCCTACCAACGGTTATGATCATGATAATGAGAAAAGAAAGAGAAAGTGGGCCATGTCGGACGGAGCGAGAAAAGCCCGTACCGGAGAGTAGAGGATACTCACCCTGACCGGGGTAGCTTGAAATGAGAATAAGTTGATGGCCATCATATGATATTTTGAAAATAGTTAATCTTGTCATACATATCATTACAGTATGATTCTTATGTGCATAGATATAATGCATTCATGTGACCAAAGATATTTTTTGTAGTTTATACAGCTGAACATGACGTGATGAGCTTTACTGATGATAATTTATTGTTGAGCTTACTGGGATTTAATTCTCACTATATTTCCATATCATGTTCAGAAAATTATTTATGCAGCTTTTGTTTCTAAGGCTCTGGCTTTTAGTGCACATTGGATCGAGTTACTTTATGTTGGGAAGATTTCAGAATCAAATAAGATGTTTGTGGTCGAGTTGGCTCAGATCCCGGTGAAGGTGCAACCACCCGCACCTGTATCTCCGGAATTGGTCAACCAAAATAAACAAGATGTAAATATCTATCTGTTTGATATGTTATACGTATGTTTTGATTAATGACATGTATGTGAACTCAATATTGTATAATAATAAAGGAAAAAAAAAGGATGTTACATAATTGGTATCAGAGCAAGGTCGATCCTAGATGGCCAGTGGGTGGTTGGTTATCTGAATCGATACTACTTATTGTTCAATGCAAGTTCAGATTTGTTCTAAACGATGTAATATTAATGAGGATTCCTCTATATTATAGCACCAAAGATTATGACACATCTTCATAGAGAGAATTAAAAGGTTAGTAAAAGATGGGGTACTTAGTGCTTTAGATTTTACTTACTTTGAGACTTGTGCAGACTGCATTAAGGGAAAGCATACCAATATGTCTAAGGTGCTATTAGGAATTCGAATATATTAAAGATTATTCATGTTGATATATGTTATCTAGACATGGATGCGTATGGTCAGAAATATTTTATCACCTTTATAGATGATTTGTCAAAACCTATTGACTAGCATCTTATTTCATACATCCACTTCATAGAATATTCCTCAAAACACCTTTTAGTATTATTTCTTTTTCTTATCTGTAAATTTCTAGCAATGTCTACCTAGCCTATAAATTCAACTATTCACTTATATTGTTAGTTATCTTTCTTGGATAAGGATACAAGTGCTTCAGGCTATTCCAAGCATTCTCAAATTTCATTTCCTTATAGGCAACTAACTAGGCATGATATGCATTACTTACAACAAAAAAGCTCTCATGCCATAAAGAAAAGGATACAGTCCATAAATTATTTTACATCACATTATAAGCTATCTAAAAGGGACTTGGCACTCAACTAAGCCATCCCACATATATTACAAAACCAAAGAAAATACAATCCATATCTATATTCATATGAGTCGACCTTGGGACCCTTGTTGCTCACTTCTTGCTGAAGTACTTGGAATATGGTTATGTGGACATAAAAAGATGAGATAACAATCTCAATAGCTAGTAAAATTTTCAAAAAAATAGTATACATTCCATTCCTTAAAACATCTCAACTTATTTCACAGAAACATAAGCACTGACCATACATATATACATTATCTTGGTCACACTAAGGACCCATAACATTTTGTTTTACTCACCCAATGCAGTTCCATACTTGCAAAAGGGTTATGCATCTCCTATTATTGGCCAATACGTGGGGAAAATAGGGCTTACTTGGTACACTTTGGGTACCCCTTAATTCCCGAGAATGAATACATAACATATCTTTAGACCATCATTCATCATAGTATAAAAGTTAGGCAACCAGTGAGATTGATAAATTTAAGTTCATAAACATAAAGAGTGTTTTAAGAAAAAGTTAGCTACCTCAATTCTTGCACAATCACTTCCTTTCCAAGGCTGCCAATATTACTACCAACAACTCAAACTAAAACATATAAAAGCTTTTGGTTAATGCATGCATATTAGCACCTAAAATCATAAGTCTCTAGTTTAAGAGATTTTGCTCCCCAAAATAAAACTGTGATTCTGTTGAGATTTGGGGTTATTATTAAATATGACAAAAGTCCTCTAAAAATTCTAAAATTTTCCATGGAGGTTCCTCTATATTTCTATTTTATTATGTGGTTCTCTCATACCTTAACTCTTCCATTTACCCTAAAAACTACCTCCATAATTCAGAACAGTGCATATTGGTTTCAGTTCCATTTCTATTATGTTTTCCATTCCTACGGATGGGTAATGATACAAGTCAAATTATTGCATTTTTGTTATGATTTAAATGTTGATATTTGTGTGAAAATTGTGTTTATTTGATTATTTAATCCACAAATGTCATCTCACGGGTATTTCGTGTTTAAGGTGCAATTTTAGGTAAAATCATAATTTTGGACGATTTGTTCACTTGCGAAAATTCGCATCAAGTTTTGGCGCCGTTGCTGGGGAGTGGTTTGATTTTATTAATATCGATACTACCTAATCTTAATTTTAATTTGAAGTTAATTTGCTTTATCATTGTTTCATTTTTAATTTTGTTTTAAATTGAGTTTGTTGAGTTGTGTTAATTGTTTGTTCATTTAGAGTTGTTGTTGTTCGTTTGCATTATTTATTTTAGTCATTTCTTGCAATTTTTCAGCTTGTTTATTTTGCTCTTTTATTTTATTTATCATAAAAAAAGGTAACTTTGTGTTGTTTGTGTGCTTGTTGATTTTCAGGTTGTAGGATTTTTGTATGAGACGTGCAAGAAGCCTTAACCTTCTTCCATTTGATCTGGAGATTGATCAAACATATAGGCATCTAAACCGATAGAGAAGGCGTTCAACCTCAGCTCCTAATAGACAATCAGCCATGGATCCACCATTTGTCGAGGGAGGTGGAAATCGTAGAGCTTTGAGGGATTATGCTACGCCTAATGTTGCTAGAACCACTTCGGGTATAAGGAGGCCAACTGTTCAAGCCAATAACTTTGAGATAAAACCATCTTTTATCCAAATGGTTCAATCAAATTAGTTTGGGGGAATGTCAAAGGATGATCCAAATGCACATATTGCTTACTTTCTGGAGGTGTGTGATCTTTACAAGATAAATGGTGTGTCTGAAGATGCCGTAAGATTAAGGGTTTTTCCTTTTTCACTTCGGGATAAAGCCAAGGAGTGGCTAAACTCATTACAACCGAGATCAATTACAACATGGAATGAGTTGGTTCAGAAGTTCTTGTCCAAGTTCTTTCCTCCTGCTAAGACGAAAAAATTGCAGAATGAAATCACTTCTTTTACACAGTATGACCAAAAATCATTGTATGAAACTTGGGAGAGATTCAAAGAAATGTTGAGGAAGTGCCCACATCATGGTATACCGATTTAGCTGCAAATCTCTACATTTTATAATGGGTTGGTTTCAAACTATCGGGCAATGATTGATGTTGTAGCTGGAGGGTCTTTAATGGGAAAACACCAGAGGATGCTCATGAGTTGTTAGAGATTATGGCAGAAAACAACAATTAGTGGCATTCAGAGCAGGTAACTGTAAAAAGACCAGCAGCAGTGCATGAAATTGATTCAGTGAATGCTTTGTTGACTCAAGTTGCTGCTCTTTCAAGAAAGATGGATTCTTTGTCATCCAAGTTCGAATCCAAACCAACTGCAGAATGTGATTTATATGGTGGAAATCATGCTAGTATCGAGTGCCAAGTTGGAAATCCATTTACTTCACCAAATGCTGAGCAAGCCAATTATGTTTCAAATTTTCAAAGACCTCAACATAACCCATATTCGAACACCTACAATCCAGGTTAGAGGAATCATCCAAAATTGTCATGGGGAAATAACCAAGGGGGATTCAAACTGCCATTATCTTCCTACTAACCCCAAGAGAAGAAACAAACAGATTTGGAAGGAATTTTGGGGAAGTTCATTAAGGAGTCAAGAAAAAATTTGAGAAATCAAGAGGCAATCAACAGGGACATCCAAAACCAACTGGGGCAGCTTTCAAAGCAGATTGCAGAAAGGTCTCAAGGATCGTTGCCAAGTGACACAATAAATCCCAAAGAGCATGCAAAGGCTATCACATTGAGAAGTGGTAAATAACTTGAATGGCAGAGGAAATCGGAGAAAAAGATGGAAGAATCTAAAGAAAAGCCATCAACATCCCAAGATGTTCAACCTTCCCCAAATGCAAAATATGAGCCTCCTATCCCATATCCTCAAAGATTGAATAAGAAAAAGCTTGATAATCAATTTGATAAATTTCTAGAAATTTTTAAGAAATTGCATATTAACATTCTTTTTGCAGAGATGTTGGAACAAATGCCCAAGTATGCAAAATTCATGAAGGAAATTCTATCAAAGAAGAGAAAGCTGGGAGATTATGAAAATGTCATGCTAAATGAGGAGTGCAGTGTAGTTCTTCAAAGAAAACTGCCACAAAAATTGAAAGACCCAGGGAGTTTTACTATACCTTGTACTATAGGAAGTTGCAATTTTGATAAAGTCCTATGTGATTTAGGAGCAAGCATTAATTTGATGCCACTTTCTGTTTTCAGGAAACTAGGCCTGGGAGAAGTGAAGCCTACTTCAATTTCTCTACAATTAGCGGATCGATCGGTGAAATATCCTCGAGGGTTAATTGAGGATGTTTTAATTAAAGTTGACAAATTTATTTTTCCTGCAGATTTTGTGGTGCTTGACATGGAGGAAGATAGAGAGATACCGTTGATATTGGGGAGACCGTTCCTTGCAACTGGAAGAACATTGATTGATGTTCAGAAAGGGAAACTCATTCTAAGGGTGCAAGATGAACAAGTGACTTTCAATATTTTTTAAGAATGAAATTTTCGAGTGAGGTATATTCTTGTTTTCAAATTAACATTCTTGATAGGTTAATCTCGGAAACTTTTGAGGAGAGAACTCCATTGCTACCACTAGAAGCTTGCCTTGTGAAATCTACAACAATTGAGGAGGAAGATGAGGGAGTGAGACAATGTTTAGAATTACTGGCAACACTTGATGAATATTTGTTCAGTGATGAAACATTCAAGGAGTTGGGAACAAATGAAACTCTAACCTCAGTGGTAAAGAAGGAAGCCAACAAGATTGAGCTAAAGCCACTGCCATCCCATCTAAGGTATGCATATCTTGAAGACTCTGAATCTTTTCCTGTTATTATTAACAATTCTTTGAATGATGAAGAGGAAAACAAGCTATTAGGAGTTCTTCGGACTCACAAAGCAGCAATTGGATGGACAATGGCAGACATCAAAGGGATTAGTAACTCTGTTTGCATGCATAAAATCTTGATGAATGAGGATTACAAGCCCACAATTCAGCCACAAAGGCGCTTAAACCCAACAATGCAAGAAGTGGTCAAGGCTAAGGTGATTAAGCTTTTGGATGCCGGGGTAATTTATCCGATTTCAGATAGTGCTTGGGTAAGCCCAATTCATTGTGTACCAAAGAAAAGGAGGAATCACAGTTGTATAAAATGAAAACAATGAACTTATTCCAACAAGGACAGTGACTGGGTGGAGAGTGTGTATTGATTACCGAAAGTTGAACGATGCTACTCGAAAAGATCAGTTTCCTTTACCATTTATTGATCAAATGTTGGAAAGATTGGCTGGACATGCTTATTATTGTTTTCTTAATGGATATTCGGGCTACAACCAAATTGCAATTACAACAAAGGATCAAGATAAGACAACCTTTACATGCCTTTATGGTACTCTTGCATACAGAATGTTGCCATTCGGTTTATGTAATGCACCTACAACTTTCCAAATATGCATGATAGCAATTTTCTCTGATATGGTCGAAAAGTTTATTGAGGTTTTTATGGATGATTTTTCTGTTTTTGGCCATTCTTTTGATAATTGCTTGCATAATCTCTCTTTAGTCTTGCAGCGTTGTAAAGACACAAATTTAGTGCTAAATTGGGAGAAATGTCACTTCATGGTTCAAGAAGGAATTGTTCTTGGCCATCAGATTTCAGCAAAGGGAATAGAAGTGGACCGTGCAAAGGTGGAAGTGATCGAAAAATTACCACCTCCAACAACTGCTTTTAACCTTTTGAAGGAAAAGCTCACTTCTACCCCTATAATTTGTGCATCGGATTGGAGTCTTCCATTTGAGGTAATGTGTGATGCTAGTGACTATGCTATAGGTGCTGTTTTAGGTCAAAGGAAGAATAAGTTGCTGCATGTGATTTATTATGCAAGCATGACATTGATAGATGCACAACTTAATTATGCAACAACTGAGAAAGAGCTTTTGGCAGTAGTGTTTGCATTTGATAAGTTTAGATATTATTTAATTTGGTCTAAAATCATTGTTTATACTGATCATTCTGCTCTTAAGTATTTGCTAGCCAAGAAAGATGCCAAACTGCGATTACTAAGATGGATTCTTCTCTTGCAAGAATTTGACTTAGAAATTCGGGACAAAAAGGGGACCAAAAATTTGGTTGCTGACCATTTTTCCAGGTTGGAGGAAGATTACCTTGAGGTTGAAACATTATTTTTGGGATGAACCTTACTTGTATAAACATTGTGCAAATCAAATCATTAAAAGATGTGTGCCGGAGGAAGAAATGGAAAGCATTCTTCGTCATTGCCATTCAAAGGAAGTTGGAGGACATTTTGGTGGAACAAAAACTGCAGCAAAAATTTTGCAATCCGGATTCTATTGGCCTTCATTGTTTAAAGATGCTTTCAAGTTTGTTTCAATGTGTGATGATTGCCAAAGGAGCGGCAATATTTCACGGAGACATGAAATGCCCTTAAATAATATTTTGATAATTGATTTATTTGATGTTTGGGGTATTGATTTTATGGGGCCTTTTCCTTCATCTCATTCTAATAAATACATTCTTGTTGGTGTAGATTATGTCTCTAAATGGGTGGAAGCAATTGCCTTGCCTACCAATGATGCTAGGGTTGTGATCAATTTCCTTAAGAAGAACATATTTTCCAGATTTGGCACACCTAGAGCAATTATAAGTGATGGAGGTAAGCATTTTTGCAATAACCAATTTGAAACTTTGTTGCAAAAGTATGGAGTAATACACCGGATAGCAACACCTTACCATCCTCAAACTACTGGACAAGTTGAAGTGTTAAACCGAGAGTTAAAGAGGATCCTTGAAAAGACCATAAATAACTCACGCAAGGATTGGTCAAGGAAACTAGATGATGCACTTTGGGCCTATAGGACAACTTTCAAGACACCTATCGGCATGTCTCCAAACCGATTGGTGTATGGAAAAGCTTGTCACCTTCTAGTTGAATTGGAACATCGGCCAAATTGGGCAATTAAAATTTTAAATTTTGATCTTAAGGCAGCAGGTGAAAAGAGGGTGTTGCAATTGAATGAGAAGGATGAAATGAGGAATGATGCTTATGAGAATGCCCGAATATACAAGGACAAGACGAAGGTTTGACATGATAAGCACATTTTGAGGAGAAACTTTGAGGTGGGACAGAAAGTGCTTCTTTATAATTCATGTCTCATACTTTTTCCGGGAAAGCTAAGATCTCGTTGGTCAGGACCTTTTCTAGTAACCAAGGTGTTTCCTTATGGAGCAGTTGAGATCAGTCATGAAACAAAGGGAACTTTCAAGGTGAATGGACAACGGTTGAAGCCATATTTTGACAAAGAATTCAGCAAGCACAAGGATTCTCTAGAGTTACAACAACCGCAGTAAAGAATGACAGAAAGTCTAGCTAATGACTATAACTTAAAGCGCTTAATGGGAGGCAACCCATCAGATTTGTTTTCTTATCTTTTATCTCATTTTATTTTAGCAATTTAAAATTTTAAAATTTTAAATTAATTTTCAGTTTTGGTGAATTATTAGTTAGATTTTCAATTCTGCACTTCATTCAATGATAATTTTATTTTTAATTAAATTTATTTGTTTTATTTGTTTTGCAGGTTAAAAAAAACTACGTTCGCCGCCGGCGAGGACATTTTTGCCGCCGGCGAAAAGGAGATCTCGCCGCGGCGGGATTATCGATTTAAATGGGATTTTTGCCACGGCCAGGTTAGTTTTCACGTGATTTTTTTCACTTTTCTTCAAGTTTCTTCATTTTCTCTCATTCCAACTCCAAATCATCATCACCCAACATCATCAAACACCAAATCCATCACCATACACTTGTTTCCATTGGGATTTGCTACAATTTCATCAATTTTATGCGCGATTTTGGGGCTATTTTTGGACATTTTGGAGCAGATTTTGGAGTGTTTTGGAGCAGAAATTTCAGCATATTGGAGCTTGATTTTCCTCTAACAAGTGAGTAATTTTGGTACAAAGTTTTGTTTATTTGCATTTCTTTTAGATTGTAAGAGATTGTTGGAGGATAAATTGGATTGTGGAAGATGAATTGCAAGCTAGGGTTTTGAATTTGAATTTGATTTGGCAATTTGGGGCTTTTTGAAATTGAGGATATTTTGGTTAAATTACTGCCATTCTTGCTTTGATTTCTAATATATTGAGGCATTGTGATATTGTGAATTGTCTGGATTGTCTGGATTGAAGTTATATTGTGAAAATGCCTAAGAAGACCAAAGCCCAGAAGGCTCGTGCCTCTTCATTTGACAGGAGTTTGTTTATTTTCGAGGATGCTGCAAATCATTTTGAGGAAAAGGTTGTTAAGAGGGCAATCATACCTCAGAGGTGGTGTTTGATTGATCAGACTCCTTGTTGAGGTAATTATGTCCCACATCTTCAGGCTAGGAAGTGGGAGGTTTTCTGTCATCCTATTGAGGGGGGCTGCCTTTCTTGGGTAAGGGAATTCTATGCTAATGCTCCAGAGTGGGTGGATTATAAGGTTTTTGTGCATGGACAATGGGTACTCTTCACCAAAGAAGTGATTAATAGCTATTACGATTTTCCAACAATGGGGGATGATGAGGATTTTCTCCAATTACTTTCAGATATTGACATGGCGACAGTTAGTGCTTCAGTCTATAAGCCAGGCACAGTATGGAAGATGTCGGGGGATGTGTATAAAAATTTCCCCCGAAGTGCTTTATTAGATGTGGTACGGCCCTGGTATGGTTTCATTTGTGCTAATTTATTGCCTACTGCACACCTTAGTGATGTCACTAGAGAGCGGGCCATCCTACTTTATGCCATTGTGTCTGAGGCCTCTATTGATGTTGGCAGGGTTATCTTTGATTATATCATGCAGAATGCGAGGGATGCATCTGGAGGCATTGGGTTCCCATCTTTGATTTCTGCTATCTGTGCAAACCAGGGAGTGACTTGGGACAAAAATGAGGAAATTGGTGGTGTGATGAAGCCTATTAATGCGCCAAAGCTTGTTGAGTTTTTGGGTATAGCATCGCCTCCCAAGAAACGCCCTCATTCTACTGTCGGGGCTAGTACGAGTTCCTCCCAGCCTAGGGTTGAGACTGTTGATCACCGTTTAGGCAGGATTGAGCGTTTTTTGGACTACCAGGGGGAACATCTTGCTTATCAGAGTCAGTTACTCATACAGTAGAGGAACTTCCAGACCGAGAGTACATAGTTCCTTCATGACAACCTTCAGAGGATGTCTCTGCAGTCTGGGAGTGATATGAGTGATTATCCTACGATGCTGACTTTCCCCCCTATGCTCGATGCACCTGTTCATATTGGGACCGAAGATGATGATGATGATGATGATGAGGATGATGAGTGATGTTTTATTTTGCTTTCATTTGTTTTTAGTACTTCTTGTTATTTATTTTTGTATTTTCTGTTTAGTTTCTAATATTCATCTTGTGGACTTTTGTTGAGTGTTTTACTTTTTGTTACCTTTTCGTTTTGTTTCTTTATTATTGACTTTCTTTTATTGTTAACCTCGTGATTTAACAAATTACTGTGACTGTGATGGTGCACCTAGCTCTCTTTCTTTTTGTGATGTTGATGGCCATTTGCAGTTTTTCTTTCTTACATTGAGGACAGTGTAAGGTTTTGGTTGGGGGTGTGATAAACAGTAATTTTTTTCTTAGCTTCATTTTTAGTAGTTTTGTTTGTGTGTTTATTTGTGTTTAATTTTGTTTTTCCATTTATTTTTTTGCATTTTACTTGTTTTAATTTGCACGTTGATGATAATAGTGTGATTGTGATAACACGTAGCTTTTAGAAGACATTAAATTTTGGTTCGATTTAAAGATAATTTCAAATGTTGATTTTACCTAGTTGGTGACTCTTTTGGTATGTTGTATGACTTGGTTGATTAGTCTAAATGCTTAGAGAAGTCTTATGCGCAAATTTTTCATAGACATTTTTGTGATCTCAACAAACTCTAGAACTCATTTAAAAACCTCTTGAGGCAAAATAATTTAGAATTACACTTTTTAGAATATGATGTAGGCCATTTTTGGATCGATTATGCCATTTTAAGCCTACTTTGTTATCCTTATATCACTAGTTATCTCTTTGAACCTATTTAAATATATTGTTAGCCTTATTGTTCTTTCTTCTTGCCTTCTATAACCTACCTTTGATTTAGCCAATATATATATATATATATATATATATTAAGAGCACTTAATTTTGAACACTGATGAGTGAGTTTTATACTCATAAATTAAATATTTTCATCTTATCTTTTGCCATAATTAAGCATAAATCTCTCTTACTTGTCTTTAGTTTTGTGTCTTTCTTACAGATGGAGAGAAGAGTAGAAAATGGACTTAATTGGAGGAATCAGAGTTAAATTGTGGTTCTTTGGGAATGATGTCTATAAATCAAGCAAATAAAACAAATTCATTAAGGATGGCTGAGTAAGGAGCATTATCATATTGTCTCTTAAGACGCATCCTAATGGATATATGCACAAATTTATTCTTGATTTATGATCACATTTCCAAAAGAACTAAAACATAAAGATTCAAGGCAAAGCACCAAATGTTGAGAATATGTTTGCTGGTTGCAGTCCAGCCCAACCTTGCTGTAGTACTTGGGCCATATCTCCGAAAATACATATCCAATATGTATTCAATTTGGTAGGTGTGTAGCTGACACAATTAGGTACAATTTTCATGTTCAAGTGGTCAGAAAATACGGACATTAAAAGGGTCAAAAGTGGGCTAGAAGAGAATCTGACTACTGCTGCAGTCCAGCCCGACTTTGCTCTAGTATTTTGACCATAACTCACACATTACATATCCAATTTGTCCACAATTTGTCTTGACGGAAAGCTAATGAAATTGTCTACAACTTTCGTGTTGATGAAGTCAGAAACTTCGGCAGTTTTCAAGACGATATTCAAGAATCAATTTCGGTGCACATGATGGAATTCAAATTGTCAACTTTGTACAACTTCCTACCTAACAATTTTGACAATTACCACACCAACCACACTTAATTGTATCTATAAATAGAGAGCTTGAGGGGTGAGTTAAGGAATTTTTTTGGAGAGCTTTGGAGAGAGCTTGGGAAAGCTTTGTTGGAATTCTACGAACTTGTAATGTTATTCTCTCTTTAGACATCTTGTATTTTTACATTTTCTTTTGTAATATTATCATGTTTCTTCATCTTTCATTTCACTTTCTTGCCTTGATTATGGAGAACTAATCTCCTAATGCTAAGGTGAAAGGGTGAAACTCTTGGTACGAGAATAATAATTTATCTAACTCTTAATCTTAATGTTTATCTTTGATATTGTATTTACCTTCCTATTTCTTTCCTCATAAATATTTCTTAATGGCTGGTTTTATCATACCGCCGATTTCTTGTTATGTTATTGGCTGGTTTTATTAGACCGCCTATCTCTTATTATTTTCATGGTTGGTTTTGCCACCTACTTTATTTTATTTTACTATTGGTTGGCTTTGCCACCGATTCTATTTCATTTTATTTTGTTATGTTAATTAATTTTCTACCTTTCATTTTTTGCATAAGTTAATCTTGTAAAATGTGAATTTTGATATATTGTAGACAATCTTTGGCACAATAAATGCTTGAATCAATCTTGATTTATTGTAGACAATATAATGATTGGCACAATTTATGCTTGAATCCATTTACAAGTTATCTTTTGCATCTTTGTATTTTTAATCTTGTAAAGTGTGAACCTTGATACATTGTAGGCAATTTTTGGCACAATAAATACTTGAATCACTCTTGATTTATTGTAGACAATATGGTGATTGGCACAATGTACGCTTAAATCCATTTTACAAGAATGTTTTAATTATTAGAAAGGAGGTAAATATAATTCATGTATAAAAAAAGTTGAGCTTAAATTAACATATCATCCGATTAGAACTTTATTCGTGTAAAGATTCTAATTGAGTAATAAAAGAGTTAAATTTATTTTTATTCGATATACCAAGAGTGGATCCCCTAACCTTAGCATGCTTCTTTACCTTGAATATATCTTCATTTAATTTCAGTATATTAATTCTTTGCATATTTTGTTCAATATTCCTCTCACAAAACAAGACATTGGGAACTAGGTTAGAAGTATTTAATTTGGATCTAAATTAGAATTTTCTCTCAATTGGCAATCCCTGTGGGATCGACCTTGCATACCACTAAATCTATACCCCAATAGATTCGTGCACTTGCGAGTTTTAATTAAAACAACAAGTTTTTGGCGCCGTTGCTGGGAATTGCAACGGAAAAGCTATTTGGATCCAGGTAAGTACTTTTCTTGCACTTGTTATAGTTAGAACATTTGTTTATTCTGTGTATCGAAATTCTTTAGAATTGTTTCTTAAAAATTGGTGTAGTAATTTGGTTGTATAAAATTGGTGGATTCTGTCAACAAGGCTAAAAGTACCTAAGGAATATGGGTTTTAAGTGAAACCATTGTGATTCCTCCATATTTTCCTAGGAAGTCTACCGATTAAATACTACCCATTATTACTAACACTTTGAAAAAAAAAAGAGTTTGTATAATTTTGTGATTTTTTTTGTGGTATTTGCATTTTGTTGCCGTTGTGTAGTTAGATTCTTTTTTTCATAATTAGAAAGCATTTTTTTAGTTTATGCGTGCTTGGAAACGTGATAAAGATAAGCGGTTGGTTAGGAAAAGTTTAGGGTCAACCATTGATTGTACAATAGAGACATTAGATTCTGTTGGATCACCATTAAAAATGGAAGAACAAGTTGTGCATAATAAAACTCTTATGGAGTACTTCTCACCTGTCCTAGCCAATACTTCATCTTGCATAGTTTTGCCACAAACTAATGCAACTCATTTTGAAATCAAACCATCCATACTCCAACTTTTACCATCATTTTATGGTTTGGAAAGAGAAGATCCATACATGCACATTAAAGCTAAATCCTGGTTGAACTGCCTTCCTACAGGAACTATCACTAGTTGGAACCAATTAGTAAATAAGTTTCTGGCAAAAATTTTCCCTATGTCTAAAACTGATGCCCTTCGGAGAGAAATTTCTGATTTTTGTCAAAAAGAGGGTGAACAATTTTTTGAATGTTGGGAAAGATTTAATGATCTTCTTCTGAAATGTCCTCATCATGGTTTTGAAACTTGGAGATTGGTGAAATATTTCTATGATGGCTTAACTTCATCAAACCGTCAAATGATCCAAAGCATGCATGGTGGGAGATTTTTACAATTGAATGAGGGGGAAGCTTGGGAATCCTTAGGATCTTTATCTGAAAATTCTCAGCATTGGAACTGCCTAGATCCAAGGGATAAGAAGTCTCAAACACAAAAAAAGGGAGGAATTTACGAAGTGAGTGATGACACAGATGTGAGAATTGCCTTAGCTAGCCTGACTAGAAAGGTAGAAGCTTTAACTTTAAGTCATACTCTGAACCCTTCTACCAATACTAGGATAGAGGCATGTGCCTTATGTTCTAGTACATCTCACATTGCACAATTTTGTCCATCCATACCAGCATACCAAGAAACATTTTCTGAGCATGCTAATTCTCTTCAGTCTTATGGAAAATCATCAGATAGTCCATTTGCACCCACATATAATCCAAATTGGAGGAATCATCCAAATTTTTTATGGAGGCAAAATCAACCTGCAATGAATCAAAATGGGCAACAATTTGCCTCTTCCAATTCATACCCTCACGTTTCTCAACATGCTCCTCCTTTCGGGGTATCTCAACAAAGAAAACCTTCTTTGGAGGATACCTTGCAACAATTCATGCAATCAACCCAACAAGTTTTACAATCTCACACTTAGTCCATTTCAAAGATTGAAACACAATTGGGTCAATTAGCCAGTGCTGTAGGAGAGAGAGAAAAAGAAAAATTCCCCAGTCAACCTATTCCTAATCCTAAGGGTCAATATGAAGTAGGATCATCAGCAAATCCTAAGGAAGAAGTAAAGTCTGTGACAACCCTTAGATCTGGAAAGGTTATTGATAATAATGTTCATATGCTAGAAAATGAGGAACAGAGTCAACATGAATCCCAAACTAATTACTCAAGTGAAAAGAAAAGTGAACAGATTTCTTATGCCCCCAAAGCTCCTTTCCCACAAAGACTTGCATCTGTCAAGAAAGGTACTCAGTATAGTGACATTTTAGAGGTGTTTAAGCAAGTAAGCATTAACATCCCTTTTTTGGACGCTATCAAACAAGTACCCGCTTACTCAAAATTTCTGAAAGATCTTTGTACGGTGAAAAGGAAAACTAATGTTCCAAAAAAGGCATTTTTTACTGAACAAGTGAGTTCTATAATTCAGTAAAAGACTCCTATCAAGTACAAAAGATCCAGGTTGTCCTACAATTTCTTGTATTATAGGTGACCATGTGATTAACCGAGCCTTACTTGATCTAGGAGCAAGTGTGAATCTGCTGCCTTACTCTGTGTATGAGAAACTTGGGTTAGGAAAACTGAAATCTACACCAGTGACCCTTCAGTTAGCTGATAGGTCTACAAAAATTCCTAGAGGTGTCATAGAGGATGTGCTCATTAAGGTTGATAAATTCTACTTTCCAGTAGATTTTATTGTTCTTGACACTGAACCTGTTGAGAATACAGAGACACAAATTCCAGTCATTTTGGGTAGACCATTTTTGGCAACATCCAATGCAATCATTAATTGTCGAAATGGAATTTTGAATTTATCTTTTGGAAATATGACTATGGAATTAAATATTTTTAATGTCTCTCATCAACTTGTGGACATGGATGATTTATGTGAGGTCAACCTAATTGAAAGTGCCATTTCTGATTCATTTTTAGACTCCTTTAGTAATGATCATCTAGAAAAATATTTGATTCATTTCGATAAGGATAAAAATAAGGATTATCTGGTTCGTGAAGTAGACTCTTTGTTAGAGATAACTCCACTAATGGATACTGATAAATGGAAAGCCAAAAAAGAAAAAGTCTCACCTTTTGAGTCAGTTCCACTGCCATCTGTTGTTCATATTGTTTACCCACATGGTGCAGTAAAGATTGAAAATCCTAAGAATGGTGATGTGTTTAAAGTAAATGGTCAAAGATTGGAAGCATTTTTGGAATTACCAAATCCAGAGATAGAGGAGACACCTTTGCGTGATCCTATCTACAAGGATTGATCTGCTTCTGTTGTTAAACGTTACCGTGCACGTTATCTAGGTAAGATCTTTCTTTATTTAACTTGCATTAATTTTTCCCTTCAGTGTTATCTTCTTTTGAATTTCTATTTTTTTCCCTCCCTTTGTTGCTTTTGCTTTTTCAAAAAAAGAAAAAAAAAAGAGAGAAAAGAACAATCGAGTTGATAATGGAGGACATTCTCGCACAATTGAAAAATCATTTTCCTTCACTTCCACCCAATGCATTGACAAAAATTTATAAAGCACGGGTTGAAAGATTGAGGTTAATGATGATCATGGGAATACCTGCTGATATTCGTTTGCTAATTGAAGCTAAGGTACGGTTATCAGGTGAGTCTGCAAATGATTTCATCTCTTACATGCCTGGTTTAGGAAAAAGTAGTTTTGCTAAAAAGCGCAGAGCTAAACGAATGGGTGTTTGTCACAAATGTGGACGTGAAACTTGTAACAAACATTGTCGTTCTTTGGGTTGGGTGTCTGTAAATCGGGAAGACAAAATTAAGTTCATTAAGGATGGCTTGAGTAAGGAGTCATTGGATAATGACTTTCATCCAACGTCTCTTGAGACACATCCTAGTGGATTTGTGCATATCGGTATTGTCGATTTATGGCCCCATTTCAAAAAAGAACATAAACGGTACAGTCTTGGGAATCTGACGTTAAAAGACCCTGTTTGCCAATTTATAAGAAAATTACATGGGAAGCATATCCTCGACCCATAGAGGGCGTTTAATCCGTTACTGGACGTAAAACCAGAGGAAGATGTGAGCCACAATCACAACTACTATACATATGCATGCGTGCCGTCATTTTTGAATTTTTCACCTTTAATTTAGCTGACATTCGTCGGCCTACTCTTATAGCTATTGAAATTATGCCATCGGTCTATTCACATAGCTATTACAAGTATGCCCTTATTTGAGTCTTATAAATGCGTACCTCATTATCTTCATCTTCATAATCAAAGTTAAGGTGAGTGCAGATATGGAAGGAACCACAGTTCGTCACTTTCAAAATATTTGTGTCTTTTGTGGTTCTAGTCCTGGGAAAAATGGAGAATATGTAAAAGCAGCACAAACTTTGGGAATGGTACTAGCCAAGAGAAAGATTCATTTAGTGTATGGTGGAGGTTGTCGAGGGTTAATGGGGAGTGTGTCTAGATCTGCATATCTAGGAGGATGCCAAGTTCTTGGTATTATTCCTATAGCTCTAGCTGCATCAAACATAGTAGGAAAAACAATTGGGGAAGAATGTAAGGTATCCTCTATGCATGAACGAATTGCTAAAATGATGTGCAACACTAACGCCTTCATTGCCTTACCTGGAGGTTTTGGTACTCTAGAGGAAATTTTTCAAGTCGTCTCTTGGGCACAACTGAACATGCACCATAAACCCATAGGTTTGTTGAATGTTAACAATTTCTTTGATCGTTTGTTGTCTTTTCTTGATCATGCTGTTGAAAAAAGGTTTATCTCGCACTCAGCACGTCGGATTCTCATCTCGGCCTCAAATGCTGACAAGTTGATTGATGCGTTACAAGCATTTGTTCATGTACCTGATCCAGTTATAGCTCAAATAGATTGGACAACAGAACACCGCAGAAAGCGCAAACTGGACTTAGATCTTCATTTGTAATACCTTTTATTTGCTTGAATAAATTTTTATTTTTCTGTTTAGTTTGTTGCAGGTTCATCTTTTCTTAGATCTCCTTCCAGGTAATATCTCTTTTAATCTTTATTGTTTATTTTGTGTTTCTTCATCTTTCAAAAAAAAAGAAAAGAAAAGAAAATTTGAGTGATGTTTTGGGATTAGGCAAAGCTAGCACCAATGATGAAAATGGTTTAAAATGCTTGTAACCTTTGAAAAATTGATGAGTTCTGAGTATTATGTGTGAACTTGAACTCTAATGTAACTTGTGTTTTATTTGAGAATCCTAATATCTTGTGCACTTAATCTTTTACATTTGACTGATTGTTTATTCAGAAAAGATTTATGTGATTCAGATATGTTAATTGATCTCATAAGACTTTAGAACTTATTTGATTGTCACTTGAGGCGAAATCCTAGACTACTCTCCATTTGAGAAATGAATTAGGCATTGTTGGAATCGTTTGAGCCTTTCAAACCAACCTATACATTTTGTTATCCGTAGCAACCTATTTTATGCCTATATTTATCCTTTCTTGAACACCTATATTTTTATCTAGCCTTTAAATAAAAATATGTCTAACTCTTACCTTTCACTCACAGGAATGATCATTTGAAAAGTTATGATTCAAGGGTGGATGGTAGAAGTTTAAAAAAAAGGAAAAAAGAAAGAAAGTTAATACTCCCTAAATAAATAAGTTTGGGGGTGTTTATATTCAAAAAAAAAATATGAGCAAATAAATGTAAGGATGATGAAAAGGTTGAAGATAGAATTCACAGTATAATATCAAAAGTATTTAGGAGGCTTTAAATGATCATGTACGTTGAAGAGTGAATTGAGCTTTCATTCATATCATTTTATCCACCTTTAACCTGTGCCATACATTACAAGCCTAATGAAAGTCCTAATAATCTTAAATGTTATGAGTAGTCTACATTAGTGGAGAGTGACATGAAAAATAAGCTTATGCAGCCTCAAATGCATATATTAAGAGATCTGTTTTAAATATTTGATTACATAAAATTATTTGAATGCGAAAAGTCTAATGTCATAAGATTACTACACACACACACTTGGGATTCAAGAGTAAACCATATGTTGCATTTGAATAAAAGTTCTACATAACCTTGGGATTATGATATTTTTCTTGGTTGCACACTTTAGATCTTTGAGGAATGCTTAGTAAGTCAAAAACAATTCATCACTCACTCATCATTTGAATTTTAAAGTTTGTGTGTTTTGCTTGAGGACAAGCAAAAGATTAAGTCGGGGGGTATTTGATGAGTGAGTTTTAAACTCATAAATTAAATATTTTCATCTTATCTTTTGCCATAATTAAGCATAAATCTCTCTTACTTGTCTTTAGTTTTGTGTCTTTCTTACAGATGGAGAGAAGAGTAGAAAATGGACTTAATTGGAGGAATCAGAGTTAAATTGTGGTTCTTTGGGAATGATGTCTATAAATCAAGCAAATAAAACAAATTCATTAAGGATGGCTGAGTAAGGAGCATTATCATATTGTCTCTTGAGACGAATCCTAATGGATATATGCACAAATTTATTCTTGATTTATGATCACATTTCCAAAAGAACTAAAACATAAAGATTCAAGGCAAAGCACCAAATGTTGAGAATATGTTTGCTGGTTGCAGTCCAGCCCAACCTTGCTGTAGTACTTGGACCATATCTCCGACAATACATATCTAATATGTATGCAATTTGGTAGGTGTGTAGCTGACACAATTGGGTACAACTTTCATGTTCAAGTGGTCAGAAAATACGGACATTAAAAGGGTCAAAAGTGGGCTAGAAGAGAATCTGACTACTGCTGCAGTCCAGCCCGACTTTGCTCTAGTATTTTGACCATAACTCACACATTACGTATCCAATTTGTCCACAATTTGTCTTGACGGAAAGCTAATGAAATTGTCTACAACGTTTGTGTTGATGAAGTCAGAAAATTCGGCAGTTTTCAAGACGATATTCAAGGATCAATTTCGGTGCACATGATGGAATTCAAATTGTCAACTTTGTACAACTTCCTTCCTAACAATTTTGACAATTACCACACCAACCACACTTAATTGTATCTATAAATAGAGGGCTTGAGGGGTGAGTTAAGGAGTTTTTGTAGAGAGCTTTGGAGAGAGCTTGGGAAAGCTTTGTTGGAATTCTACGAACTTGTAATGTTATTATCTCTTTAGACATCTTGTATTTTTCATTTTCTTTTGTAATATTATCATGTTTCTTCATCTTTCATTTCACTTTCTTGCCTTGATTATGGAGAACTAATCTCCTAATGCTAAGGTGAAAGGGTGAAACTCTTGGTACGAGAATAATAATTTATCTAACTCTTAATCTTAATGTTTATCTTTGATATTGTATTTACCTTCCTATTTCTTTCCTCATAAATATTTCTTAATGGCTGGTTTTATCATACCGCTGATTTCTTGTTATTTTATTGGCTAGTTTTATTAGACCGCCTATCTCTTATTATTTTCATGGTTGGTTTTGCCACCTACTTTATTTTATTTTACTATTGGTTGGCTTTGCCACCGATTCTATTTCATTTTATTTTGTTATATTAATTAATTTTCTACCTTTCATTTTTTGCATAAGTTAATCTTGTAAAATGTGAATTTTGATATATTGTAGACAATCTTTGGCACAATAAATGCTTGAATCAATCTTGATTTATTGTAGACAATATAATGATTGGCACACTTTATGCTTGAATCCATTTACAAGTTATCTTTTGCATCTTTGTATTTTTAATCTTGTAAAGTGTGAACCTTGATACATTGTAGGCAATTTTTGGCACAATAAATACTTGAATCACTCTTGATTTATTGTAGACAATATGGTGATTGGCACAATGTACGCTTAAATCCATTTTACAAGAATGTTTTAATTATTAGAAAGGAGGTAAATATAATTCATGTATAAACAAAGTTTAGCTTAAATTAACATATCATCCGATTAGAACTTTATTCGTGTAAAGATTCTAATTGAGTAATAAAAGAGTTAAATTTATTTTTATTCGATATACCAAGAGTGGATACCCTAACCTTAGCATGCTTCTTTACCTTGAATATATCTTCATTTAATTTCAATATATTAATTCTTTGCATATTTTGTTCAATATTCCTCTCACAAAACAAGACATTAGGAACTAGGTTAGAAGTATTTAATTTGGATCTAAATTAGAATTTTTTTCTCAATTGGCAATCCCTGTGGGATCGACCTTGCATACCGCTAAATCTATACCCCAATAGATTCGTGCACTTGCGAGTTTTAATTAAAACAACAACAAACACAAATGTTTCAAGAGCAATTAGAGTAAGGATGGAATAAATAAAAGAAAAAAAATATCTTCCACATATATTGGAAGAAATTGGTTGGGGGTTATTTCTCTTAAAAAAAAGAGCCTTCACATTCTAGTAAATAAAAGAGTGTTAGTGATGGACGTACTGAGGTGAAAGATTGAGGAAGAATTTTGTTTATCTTTGGAAAAATGGGATATGATCGGAAGAAACAATTTGGGTTTAATGGTGTTACTCTTTTACTTAATTGGTTGTGTTTAATCTAATAAGTTCTCTTATTTGTATTTTGACACTTCTCGTTCTTTCTTAACCAAATACCTAAGCCTAACATTACAAGCCTCATAAAGTCTTATTGATCCGAAGTGGTGTATGTTTCCTTCATTAGTGGAGAGAGGTTTGAAAAGTGAGCCTATGGAGTTTGAGATTTCAACTTTTTGTTTGTGGATGTTGTGTATAATATTATCTAGGCATTATGTCTATTGGTTTGTGGTTTGATGGATGTTTAAGAGTCAATAACAAAAGTGAAATTGGCATTTGAGATTTCTTAAAACTTAGGTGACATTTAATTATTCTATGTGTTGTGTGTTATTTACAATTTTTGAGACATTTGTGCAAATTAATTATTGTGTGATTTTATTGTTTTGAGTTAAGATAGTTTTAGGTAAGATGTTTATGGGTATCATCACTAGAAGCCCCCTCACGAGACTACAACTCGTCGTACTAGGGCCGCCTAGGGGTTTAAAGGCTTATTGCATACGCTTAATGTAATTTTGTAAATAGAATAAATTTTTTTTGAATTTTTCTTTTAATGTCTCCTTTGAATTTATTCTTAGATCACTTTTCTTGCTAGAGACTAGCAAGAAGCTGGTTGGGGGTTGCTGATAAGAGTCAAATTATTGCATTTTTGTTATGATTTAAATGTTGATATTTGTGTAAAAATTGTGTTTATTTGATTATTTAATCCACAAATGTCATTTAACGGGTATTTCGTGTTTAAAGTGCAATTTCAGGTAAAATCATAATTTTGGAGAAGTTTGGGACTGTAACAACTCCATTTATGTAAATGTAACAAAATTTTTTTTTATATTTGTAAAATTCCATGAAGTTATTACTAGTTTAATTCTAACCACTTAACTCGTAATAATAATCACTTTAACCAAGCATAATTGTTATTAACAGTGATACAATATTGAGTTTCCATACACACCATTATTTTACAAACTACACACCATTATATTACAAACATTTGTACAAAGATAAATATTAGCTCTAATCATCTATGTCGACTACTTCCGGAGACACTGGTGCAGGTGGCACCTCCACCGGAATCTCAGTCACATCTACGACAGATACATCTGATATAACTGATAGTTGCCCAAGGTAGGGCACCTCGATCCAACGTACGGAAATAATAAGTGTCATAGAGAAAATCTGCATAATTATTCATCTGAACATGATATGAAAATATAGTGAGAATTAAATCCCAGTAGGTTCAACAATAAATCATAATTTACCATCAATATAGTTCATCATGTCATGTTCAGCTGTATAAACTACAAAAAATATCTTTGGTCACATGAATGCATTATATCTACGCACATAAGAATCATACAGTAATGATATGTATGACAGGATTAACTAATTTCAGAATATCATATGATGACTATCAATTTATTCTCATATCAAGCTACCCCGGTCAGGGTGAGTATTTTCTACTCTTCGGTACGGGCTTTTCTCGCTCTGTCCGACATGGTCCACTTTCTCTTTCTTTTCTCATTAACATGATCATAACCGTTGGTAGGGCGTCCCCTACTGGTGCACCACACGGATTGCCATGTGATCGTGCTTATTTCTTTTCTTTTCACAATGATAGCCAAAAATATGCTTTCAATAACAAGTATGTTCATCAAAATATAACTATTACCATAAATCATTGGTAATCATGCCACGAACATAACCATTTCAAATATCACTTTATAAAATATTTCCATGTCAAAATTTCACACTTAAGATGGTAAGAAGTTCATACAATGGCAATGGCTATGGCATATACTAATCATTTATTATTTTCATTTATAAGATTCGTCTTCTTTTTTAAATATTAATTTCATCTCTTCATTTTCTTTATGCTTGGCCTTTAGTCAATTTCTTATTATTTATATCATTTCTAACACATGTTCTTACAAATTTATAGAGTATTTTTCTCTAATTTGATTTCTACTATTACCCTATAGTTAAAGAGGTTCATCTAGGGTAGAAAAATGTTGAAAATAGGCTTCACCAGCTTCCAACACGGTCTGGCCATGTTTTAGGACATGGTCATGCTTTAAAAATATTTCAAATGTACTCAAAAACAGCCCCGAACACGGCTAACCCATGCTTGAAGCACCCAGAACACGGCCTGGTCGTGTTCTGTGACCTTTGCTCACTAATAAGAGAATAACTCCCTCATTTTAACTCCGATTGAGGTGATCTTGGTGTCTATGGAAAGCTACGACAATTATCTAGAACTATTATGTTAATCAAATCAGCCAAATAGTAATCAATCTTTGTGTTAGTACTCCCTTAAATTCAATATGATTTCTTCTCGGGTAGGTTCTAACCTTTACTTACTAATCTGACTATATCTCCCACATAAGAATTCTAAATTAAGTGATTCCAGTGGCTAAACATCCATGACACATAAATATATAATTTGTATGTTAACCATTTATTTTAATTCCTTATAGAAGTTTCCCAGAAATTAAAGCACCGAAGCTATCCTAACATATTCTTCCCTAATTAACCATTTTCTGACCTTTGTTTACTAATCGGAACATATCTACCTCATATGAACTCTAAATTGAATGATTCCAGTGGCTAAAAATCTTTGACACATATATCTATAATTCATATATTAACCATTTATTTTAATTCCTTATACATTGTTCCTCGAAATTAAAAAACCAAAGCTATCCTAACATATTCTTCCCTAAGTAACCATTTTCTGACCTTTGTTTACTAATCAGACCATATCTACCTCATATGAACTCTAAATTGAATGATTCCAGTGGCCGAAAATCCGTGAGACATAAATCTCCATTTGTTATGTTAACCATTTGTTTAGATTCCCTATAGAATGTTCCTGAAAATTAAAACACAGAAGCTTAAAATTCTGCCACCCATAGCCATACCCATGCAAAACTATCTACACCAACCTAAGTATTCAAACAAACATCACATGCAAGATCAATATGTAACATGATATAGCAACATCCATGACCAATCATCAAAGTTTTAAGATCAAAATCTCTTATAAATATTATAAGTTTAAAATTTTTTCTTCAAAAAGAAATATTGTTAAACTTACTTAAGAATCTCTCTAGCTTACTTAGTGAATTGGTTTTCTTGTTTCCTCTTGAAAGAAGTAGCAAGATTCCTCCCTTCCCTTAGCTTTTCTAGCAGCTTAGGTAAGAGAAGGAGGGTGAATTTTTGAACCTCAAGGATGAAGAATAAAAATGGATTCAAGTGGAGATTAAGGTAACTTACCTTGAGTCCTTAGCCTTCTAAACTTCTCCTTCTTCTTCCTTCCTTTCTTCTCCTCTCTTTCTCTCCTTTCCTCACTCTACCTTGCTTCTATTTCTCTCTCTTCCTCACTTGGATGAAATTAAAATGTTGTAGGGGTGGGTTTTGCTTAAATAGACCACCAAATAATACACCTTTCATGATCATGGGTCTACCTTATCACAATTAGGATACACTTTGTTGAATTTTTGGAAAAAAAACAACTTATGTTCTTGTCTTCCTCTTCCTTAGTCAAGATATGCATAGGAAAAGGAGATTTGTATTTTGAAAATTATGATGATATGTTCTTAAGATAAGGGACAAGGTCTCTTTGATTTAGAGATTCATTTCCATTTTCTTTTGTCTTAAACAAGTATGATAGGTTTGCCTTTTTAGGTGGCAAATTTCTAGCCCTTGAATCTCCATTATTTGGTTGATATTATTTGTGTGGGATATGAATGTTTTGTCCTAATGCCATGTATTATCATACCACTTGCTAAAATTATGAGTGTAGGATATAGATGTTTTTGTCCTAAAGCCTTGTATTATCATGCCACTTGCCAAAATGATGAATGTAGAATCACACCACTTGCTAAATATTTGTCTTAATGCCATGTAACCTAATCTTTATTATTATTACATTATTATATCATCACCTAATTTATTTTATTTTATTTTTCCTCTTGGATTTGGGCTTATTCCTACCCATTATGGGCTTATTCCTACCTATTTTCTTTGTTTTGGATAAAATTCTACCTTTCTTGGAGGGCTTGGTCACATTTTCATAATTTTTGGGCTATTGGTCCAATTACTATATCCTAGTCCAAGTCTATGTTTTATTTCTTGCTTAGGTTATCCAATAGGCTTGCTAGAAACTTATGTGAAGTGGAAAAACTCTATATGAAGTGTCCATAGGTAAAAGGCCAATGTATGGGTAAAGATTTTAAACTTAGTAACTCTAATTCTTGAATTAGGAAAAATTACCCTAATCAAATGTTCTTGAAATTTTAAGACCTTTACTTGTTTCTAAAAATTTACCTTCCTTATCCAAGAATTTTGCATCTCTTTAGTATGTTATTTCTAATTTTTTTTCCTATTAGGTTTTCCCTCTTTATTTGTTCTCTTAATGTTAGAAACATTTTCTATGCATATACATAAGGTGAAGAATTTTTAAGGATTATATTTCCTTAGATATCTAAAATATTGTCTAATAAATTTTATTTCCTTAATTAAATATTTATGTACTTTTATCAATAAAAGAAACGAAATTAGGGACGTTATAGGGATAAATTTCAATCATCGGGATTGAGTGAGAATAAAAAAAACAAAGTTTCAAAATTTGGAATTCCTCCGCCGGCGAGAATATTCTCGCTGCTGGCGAAAATCTTACAGAGAGCACGAGTTTTGGCAGATGCAAACGTCGCTGCCGATGAGATTATTTCGTCGCCAGCCAAATGCATCTCGCCACCGGCGAGAATCTAAGATCCAATATTTTTTTTCTAGAAATCTCGCCGCGGCGAATATAATTTCGCCACCGGTGAGTTTCATCCGAAAACACATTTTTTATGTTGTTTTGTTCCAAAATTGTCCCCAAAACCCTAGATCTATATATACCATAAGATAGAGAAAGAGGGGATGACGGAGAGGACTAGGTCTGAGAAATTTTTGGAGGAGAGAAAGCAATTTTGCAGAGAAAGTTTAAAGAATCTTGAAGGATTATCACCATTGTTGCTGCTAAGTGTTAATCTTCAAGAGTTTTTCATCTCTTCTCCTTAGCTTTTATTTTTTGCATTTTATTCTGATTTGTTATTCACGGATTCAATTGAGATAATGTTTGTTCTTATTTCCATTATGAACTAATTCATTTTTGCTAAGGCTATGATGTAGTTGAATCAAGAAAATCTAATTTCTTTTGTTATTGTTATATGAGTTCATTATTTTCAAGTTGAGTATTTATTTTTCTGGCAAAGATTTAGATGATTTGTTGCATTATATTGAGACCGAGAGGAGATGTGTAATGAATGCTTCTTGTGATAAATGCCGTATGTTGAATACAAGTGTGAGACCTAATGCATGATGTATGTGGTTATTCTAGAAATTTCATAAATCGTAATGTGCTTGTTTGTGATTAAATCTTCATAGAAATATTGTTGGTTTTCATAGATAAGTAATTCTAATATAACTCGAGAGAGAGTATTAGATAAATTTGGGTTTTTCAACCATCACTTTTAGCTTTGATTCTCATATAACATGACTTGAAATCAGATTGAATTGATTTAGCGAAATCAAATGCCTTAGCATTTTTAATCATTTGTGAACAACATTCAATTGTGTTATTTGCGTTTATTTTTAAGTTAATTTGCCTCTTAAACAATTTCAACAATTGGGTTTTCAACTAAAATTACCATTAGTCAATTTCGGTACTTAGTAACGCCATTCCTTGTGGTTCTGTATCCGTACTTTTGTACACTTTATTACTTGAACGATTCATGCACTTCCGAAAATTTGCATCAGGTAACACTTTTTAAAAATTCTTGATATTTGACATGGAGTATCCTAGATATGTTCTATAATAACCATAAAAATTTTGAGTAAAAACTAATTCATTTGACCCCTTAAATAACACACTTTTTATGGCTATCCCCAGTTCTGGTCTGTTCTGACTCACTTCTTATCCCACCGAATTTTCATATTTTATTATATGCCTTGCCTTAAATAACATGTCATAAAATTTTCATACGAAAATTTAACATCTAACCCCTTCAATGTTTAGTATTTCTATCAACAACTTAAGTTGTCCAGCAGATTGTTCTCAGCACTGTTTTGATTGTAAATGGCATATTTGTAGGTTCTCAATGATAAAGGGAAATTTTGAGTACTTAATGGCTATATTTTATCCTTTAATTCATAGTAAACTTGTGGATATTTCCCTGCTTTTGGTTATACTTTGTTCTGGATACTGCTTTGGTTTATTTTATATTTATAGGAGAGAAAAAGAGTCCAAGAAGCAAAGGAAAACACTCATGAGAAGTTCCATATGGACTTAGAACAAGATGAGGAGGAAGCAAGGAGGCAACACACCAAAATTTGGCAAAAAAGGAGCATGGTAGCCCCCAACACGACCAGGCCGTGCTTGGTGGCATGGACCACGGCCAGGCTGTGCTCTGGGCAAGAGATGCAGAAAAGCCCCAGAATCCAGTCCGAAGCATGGCCAAGCCGTGTCCTGGAACATGGTCGTGCTTCGAGTCCGTACACATCGTCTTTTTTAGGGTTTTAAGCCGCCAAAGTCAAACATATTGAAGGAAAAACGGAGCCAAAGACAGCCAGACGTATAGAGACATTTTTTTACTCAGTTTTAGGCTAAGGAAACACCATTAGATTAGTTTTAGAGTAGGATTAGTGCTTACTTTCATGTTCTTAGCTTAGATTTGAGATTGATTTAGCATTGTATTTCATCTTTGCATTCAGTAATCCAGGTTTTATCTTTCCATCTTTGCTTCTACTTCTATTTCTACTTCTTCATTTTACATTGTATTGGATACTGATGATTTACTTAATGATTATGCCTTTGATTTAACTTTCTATCATGCTTGAGTAGATTTGATCTAGGGTTTCGGTAAACCCACTTATGATGTGATGATACATTGTGCTAATTGAATCATTGGAACCCTAATTGTGTTATCCATGGTTAATTAAGATTAGCTATTATGCATTGATTATATGAGTTGATGAATGTCTGGCCAACGTTTTATCACGTCTTAGGATATTAATTGATGAATTGAAAGGTGAAGATTAATATCGGAACTTAGTAGTTAATTAGGGATATCTTAATCACGAAAGTAGTTTAAGATTCTCTAGGAATGAATCAATTAGTGGGAATGAGAAAACCGATTAATTGTATTCCATGGTTGGCATAGAACTTAATGGACCTAGGTTGAACTAAGAACCACGAAAGTAGGTAATTGGATTAACCTAGGTGCGATTAACCTAAACCATCCCCAATAACCTAGATAATTGCAATTAGAGGTACATATTGAGTATTGAATATCATAAGTGTGGTGAACCCTAACCCTAGGCTTTGTTTAATTAATTATCTTTATTTATTTAATTGTGACACTCTCTAATCGAATTACATCGATTTAAATAGCTCGTTTCGTATAATTCTAGTAATTGACATTGTTCTCTGTGGGATACGACCTGTACTCGCTGGACTAGCTACAGCTACGCCGTGCGCTTGTAGTTATTTCGTAAAACATACACACAACACTCAAAAATCACAAAAATTTCCAGAATTGATTTTCGATATTTCAAGACTTTTTTCACCAAATATTAAAAAATTTAAAGGCCATTTACCCGATAAAACAGTCCAAGAACACAAGGCCTAAAAATTTTAGGTGCAAAATATGTGGTGCTTCAGCATGTTTATTACTTAGATGGCAAAGATTGTTCCCTAACACTAGAGTTCCATGTTTTCAACTTTAACATCTTGCATCTCATGCTTAAGAATCACCCATACAGAACCCAAAATGAGCTTTCCTCACTACAAACCAGCTTTCCTCGAGAAAGGATACTCAACTTGTGCAAAAATGCTCCTATGGTTCTCAAATTTCAACTTGCTTCTCCTCTTGGTTTCCCTTGCAACTTAGCTACATTTTTTTGGTTTCTCTTCCCCTTTGGCTCTAAGTTTTTTGGCTTCCTTCTCTCCCTCTTGGGTGCTGATTGCATAAGGAATGAGGTTTGAATTTGTTGCCCTAAATAATACCTAAACAGCATGATTCTTGGCTGCTGATTTCCACCACTCAAGAGGAAAAGGATGGATGTGTATTGTAGGGATTCCCTTATGTTTTTGGAAGGATTCCCTTGTGGTTTTTGTAGGGAAGGCGGGAGGATGCAAAAGCATGAAGTAGGGCAGCAGCCTTTGTATTATTTTTATGATTGTGGGCAGAAACATGGCTGAAGTGGGTGGCTGTTTCCTAGCTAGAGCGTTGTTGAAATAATTATGGCTATGCGGCAAGATTTCCTTGCTGAAAGGTGGCATTTTTCTTGGCTAATTTTGGTTGAAGTTTTTGTGGCTATGTGGCATGCTTTGGTAGGTGCAAGGTGGCTGCAAGTTGGCTAAAATTTTGTGGGCAATGTGGCATACTTTGGTAAGTGCAAGGAGGCTGCAAGGTGGTTGCAATTTTGTGAGCAATGTGGCATGCTATGTGGTTGCAACTTTGTGGGAAATGTGGCATGCTTTGGTAGGTGCAAGGTGGCTGTAATTTTGTGACCAATGTGGCATGCAATATGGCTACAACTTTGTGGGAAATGTGGCATGCTTTGGTATGTGCAAAGTGGCTACAATTTTGTGGCCAATGTGGTATGCTATGTGGCTGCAACTTTGTAGGCAATGTGGCATGCTTTGGTAGGTGTAAGATAGCTACAAGGTGGCTACAATTTTATGGACAATGTGGTATACTATGCGGCTGAAATTTTATGGTGTTACTTGGTAGCTCTTTAGTTGTTTTATATTGCCTTAATTTACTACTAATCCTATATTAGTAATGTCTTGAAAATGTATTTGTATCTTCTCCACATCCATTATGCTCCTAAGAAATTTATTTACATGATTCATGATTAACTATATGTCACCTATTTTATAAATTCCTTATTGTTACATAATTAAGCATTTTAATTCTTTGTCATATATATTTTCTACTCATTCTTAGATTTATCTAACTTTATTAGAGACTTAGGATGTTACATGGTTACTCACGATATATGTATATCTATTTGCTTCATAATAAAAACGAAGCATTTGATACCTTCAAAGTATTTAAGGCTGGAGTTGAGAACTAATATGGAAAGCAAATAAAGATAGTGAGATTAGATAGATGTAGATAGTATTATGGTAAATACACAGAGAATAAATAAGCACCTAGTTCCTTTGCTAAGTTTCGTCAAGAGCATAGGATTGTTGCCCAATATACTATGCCTGGTTCTCTAGACCAGAATGGTGTTGCAGAAAGAAGAAACCAAAATTATTAGACATGGTGTGAAGTATGCTGAGTAACTCCAATCTTCCTAGATCCTTGTGGACTAAAGAACTAAAGATGGTTGTGTATATATTAAACCAAGTTCTAACTAAGGATGTCAAAAATACACCTTTTGAATTATGGAAATGTTGGAAATCAAGTTTGCGGCATATGCACATTTAGGGATGTTCATCTGAGGTAAGGATATATAACCCATAAGAGAAAAAACTAGACTCGAGGATTTGGATATGCTAAAAAGTCCAAAGGTTACAGATTTTATTGTCCATCTCACACAACTCTGGAATGGAATCAAGAAATGCTAAGTTTCTTGAGAATGACTTGATTAGTGGGAGTGATTAGTTCAGGAACTTAGTTTCGGCACATGATCATATGCAATCTCAACCTTCCACTTCAAGTGATAGATTGGTTATTGTTCATAGCACTCTTCAAGTACAAACAGATATTAAACAACTAATTATTAAGTTTCAACAAGCTGATAAATTAGATCAAGATGTTCGAGAATTACCTATAGTTCCTGAATAAGTTGAAACATAAGCTAGTCAAGAGGATGAGGTTACAACATTAAGAAGATTTACTAGAAAAAAAATGTCAGCTATTCCTAGTGATTTTATAGTGTATCTACAAGAGTGTGACTATAATATAAGAGCTAAAAATGGTTTGGAAACCTTTTCACAAGTTATGAGTTGCAAAGAGTAGAGTTTATGGTATGATGCCATGAAAGATGAGATAAATTCTACGAAGAGTAATAGAGTCTGGGAACTTGTAAAGTTGCCTAATGGGGAGAAGGCTATTAACTGTAAGTAGGCCTTTAAGACCAAGAATGATTCATTAGGCAACATTGAGATATACAAGGCGAGACTTGTTGCTAAAGGATTTCCTCAAAAATAAGGAGTCAATTACATGGAGACTTCTCCTATATCTAAGAAAGATTATCTTCACATTATTTTAGTATTAGTTGCTTATTTTGACCTTGAGTTGCAACAAATGGATGTGAAAACAGAATTTTCTTAATGATGATCTAGAAGAGGAGGTTTATATGAAACAACCTGAAGGTTTCTCCTCTAGTAATGGTGAGGTTTGCAAGCTTAAGAAATCCATATACAATTTAAAACAGCCTCTCATCTATGGTATTTTAAATTCCATGGAGTAATTTCTTCATTCGGATTTGTTGAAAATCCCATGAATCAATGTATATTCTAAAAGGTCAGTGGGAGTAAAATATGTTTCTTGTTTTATACATAGATGATATTTTTCTTACAACCAATGATAAAGGTTTACTGCTTGGGGTGAAATGATTCCTTTTAAAAAAAATTGATATGAAGGATATGGGTGAGGCATCTTATGCTATTGGCATTAAGATCCATAGGAATAGACCTCGAGGCATTTTAGATATGTCATAAGAAATCTATATTAATAACGTTTTAGAGAGATTTTGGATAAAGGATTATTCACCAAGTGTTGCTCCCATTGTGAAGGGTGATAGGTTTAATTTGAATCAATACCAAAAGAACGACCTTGAGAGGGAATCTATGAATAACATCCCATATGCTTCTGTCGTCTGATGCCTTATGTATGTTCAAGTTTACTTTTTACATTTGTTGTGGGAATGCTCGAGTGATATTAGATTAATGCAGGAATGGACCACTAGAGAGTTGTAAAGAAAGTCATAAGGTACCTATAAGGAACCAAAGACTACATGTTTATTATAGACAGATGGACAATCTAGATGTAATCAGCTATTCAGATTTAGACTTTGTTGGCTGTGTTGATTCTCGCAAGTAAACATCAGCATATATTTTTTTTGCTAGCCAGTGAAGTTGTTTCTTGGAGAAGTGTTAAGCATACCTTAACTACTGTTTCTACTATGGAAGCCGAGTTCATCTCCTATTTTAAGGCTAAGAATAAAAGTGGAAGTCGAAGTAAACACATTGACATTAAGTACTTAGCCATTAAAGAATGTGTAAAATAAAATAATGTGGTCATTAAGCACATTAGCACTGAATTGATGATCGTTAATCCTTTGACTAAAGGCATGCCACCACTAAAATTCAAAGATCATGTAAAGAAAATGGGACTTAGTTCCCCTTTATGATTTTATTAATACATTTTATTAATGGAATTCTATATATTGTGATTCTTTCTCATATTCATGTACACCTTAATTCATTTGAGAAAAACATATTTTGTTTTTGAACCAAGAATAAACGCAGGGTATATTCATTAAATTTTTGTTACCACATTAAGTATAACACTTAAATGCATTGTAATACATGGTTGATATTACTCGCTTTTAGAGGATCTATCACTATGATTTATGTATTTATTTCTAAAGAAAAGTTGTTTAATGACTTATTTAAGCCAATAAGTTGAACGTATGGACCAAATAGGAGAATGTAATTGTTTTCATATTCAAAACATGAATAAATCAAATTTAACTCACATTATGAAAGTGGTCCAGATGTTTGGCTTGAAGAGTCCCAACATTTTTAGGTTTAATGGCCTTGAATGGCCATTCTTTAGTGGTTTAGTGGTGACCCTCCATGTTTTTAATGGTAGAACATATAAATGGACAATTTTGGTCCCAGAGTCTTCTCCTTTCTTCAACCAATGAATCTTACATCATCTTAGTTGAGGGCTTGGAAGAACCAAATGTAGCATCCTTAATTTCGTTTCTTTTATTAATAAAGGTACATAAATATTTAATGTAACATCCCTAATTTTGTTTCTTTATTAATAAAGGTACATAAATATTTAATTAAGGAAATAAAATTTATTAGACAATTTTTAAATATCTAAGGAAATATAATCCTTATAAATTCTTCACCTTATGTGTATGCATAGAAAATGTTTCTAACATTAAGGGAATAAGTAAAGAGAGAAAACCTAATAGGAAAAATTAGAAATAACATACTAAAGAGAGGCAAAATTCTTTGGTAAGGAAGATAAATTTTTTTTGTGAAGTAAGTAAAGGTCTTAAAATTTTAAGAAAATTGGATTAGAGTAATTTTTCTAATTTAAGAGTTAGAAATTTCTAAGTTTAACATCTCCACCCATAAATTAGGATTTTACCTATGGACACTTCATATAGAGTTTTTCCACTTCACATAAGTTTTTAGCAAGCCCATTGGATAGCCCAAGCAAGAAATAAAGCATAGACTTGGACTAGGATATAGAAGTTAGACCGATAACCCAAAAATTATGAAAATGTGACCAAGCCCTCTAAGAAAGGTAGAATTTTATCCAAAGCAAAGAAAATGGGTAAGAATAAGCCCAAATCCAAGAGAAAAAATAAAATAAAATAAATCATGTGGTGAAATAATAGTGTAAAAAGATTAGGTCACATGGCATGAAGACAAAAATTCAGCAAGTGGTATGATAATATCTATATCCTACATTCATAATTTTAGCAAGTGGTATGATAATACATGGCATTAGGACAAAACATCTATATCCTACACTTATAATTTTAGCAAGTGGTATAATAATACATGTCATTAGGACAAAACATTCCTATCCTACACAAATAATTTCATCCAAGCAAGAGAGATTCAAGGGCTAGAAACTTGCCACTTAGAAAGGCAAATCTATCATACTTGTGTGAGACAAAAGAAAAACAAAAAGAATCCCTAAATCAAATGGATTTTGTCCCTTATCTTAAGAAAATTTTATCATGATTTTCAAAATACAAATCTTCCTTTGTTATGCATATCTTGACTAAGGGAGAGGAAGACAAGAACATGAGTTGTCTTTCCTCAAAAAGCAACCAAGCGCATCCTAATTGTGATAAGGTTGACCTATGATTATAAAAGAAGGACCACTTAACAGTTTATTTAAGCAAGAACCACCCCTATAACATTAGAATTTTGTCCAAGTGAGGGAGAGGAAAAATAGAAGTAAGGTAGAGTTAGGAAATGAGAGAAAGAGAGGAAAAGAGAGGAAGGAAGAAGAAAGAGAAGCCTAAAAGACTAAGTATTCGAGGTAAGTTAGCTTAATCTCCACTTGAATCCATCTTTTATCTTCATCCTTGGGGTTCAAAAATTCACCCTCCTTCTCTTATTTAAGCTACTAGAAAAGTTAAGGGAAGGGAGGAATCTTGCTACTTCCTTCAAGAGGAAATAAGAAAAAGAATTCACTAAGTAAGTTAGGGAGATCTTTAGGTATGTTTAACAATATCTCTTTTTGAAGAAAAGCTTTGAAATTTGTAAAATTTATGTGGGATTTTGATCTTAGAACTTTGATGAAATTTACAATATTTTCTATTTAGATGATTGGTCATGGATGTTGGTATATCATGTTACATGTTGATCTTGAAAGTGATGTATGTTTGAATACTTAGGTTAGTGTGAAAAGTTCTGCATAGGTATGGCTATGGGAGACAAACTTTTAAGATTTTTATGCTACTATTTTGTATATTTAAATGTAGTGAAAAATTGATGAAATATTATTAGATGTAAATTAAGAAAAAAATAGAAGAGGACATAATAAAATGATGAACTAAAACCTTAGAAAAGGTTTGGTTAGGAAACTGGATTTCAGAGTAACTAGAGAAGCTTTTGTTTTTCAAATTTTGGGAAGAATCAGTTAGTAAATAAAAGATATGGTTAATATCAAAAATATAGATATATGTCTTACGGAAATTTAGCCACTAGAATCACTCAATTTGGAGTACATATGAGGTAGATATGGTCAGATTAATAAGTAGTGGTCAGAAAATGGTTAACTAAGGAAGAATATATTAGGAAAGCTTCTATGTTTGAATTTTTGGGAAACTTATGTGGGGAATTAAAATAAATGGTTAACATAACAAATATTGATATATGTCTCACAGAAATTCAGCCACTGGAATCAATCAAATTAAAGTTCATATGAGGGATATATTGTCAGATTAGTAAGTAAAGATTAGAACCTACTCGAGAAGAAATAACGTTTAACTTGATGGAGTAATATCACCAGGATTCCTTAATATTTCGCTAAAATATTCAACATAATAGTTTTATGTAGTTGTTTTATCTTTAAATGAACACCAAGATCACCTAATTCGGAGTTAAAATGAGGGAGTTATGCTCTGATTAGTGATAAAAGATTAGGTATCACGAAAACCTGCATCAAAGAATAACACAACATAGAGCATGGCCGTGTTCCAAGGCACGGCCAGACTATGTTTAGTGCTGAAAATGCCATTTTGAAAACTAAAGCATGACTATTTTATAGGAAATGGCCAAGCTCTGTTACATGATACATTTAGACTATGTTGGAAGCTAGTAAAGCTTATTTTCAACATTTTTCTATCTTAAATGAACCTCGTCAACTATAGGATAATAATAGAAATCAAATTGAAAAAGAATGCCATATTAAATTTGTAAGAACATGTAATGGAAATGATATAAGGAAAGTGACTAGAGGCTAAGTTTAAAGTAAATGAAAAGATAAAAGTAACATTTAAAAAAGAAGAAAAATCTTATAATTGAAAATAATAAATGATAAGTGTATGCCAAAGCTATTACCATTGCATAAACTCTTTACCATCTTAAGTGTGTAATTTTGTCATGGAAATATTTTAAAGTGATATTTGAAACGATTATGTTCATGTCATGATTACCAATTATTTTTGGTAATGATTATATTTTGATGAAAAATTATGGCCTGTAAGTATAATGAATATATTTGTAATTGAAATCATATTTTTGGCTATTAATGAGAAAAGAAAAGAAAAGAAATAAGAACGGTCACAGGGCGGTCCATGTGGTGCACCAGTAGGGGACGCACTACCAACAGCTATGATTATGTTAATGAGAAAAGAAATTGTTCCATGTCAAATGGAGCGAGAAAATTCCATACTGAATAGTAGAAAGTATTCACCCTGACCAGGGTATCTTGACATGAAAATTAATTTATAGCCATCATATGATATTTTGAAAATAGTTATTCATGCCATTCATGTCATTACTGTACAATTTTCATGTGAATAGATAAAGTACATTCATGTGACGTAAGGTAATTGCTATAGTTTATATAGATGAACATGACATGATGAGCTATATTAATGATAATTATGATTTATTGTTGAACCTATTGAGATTTAATTCTCACTATATTTCTATATCATGTTCAGAAAACTAGTCTTGCAGATTTTTCTTTGGCTCTGGCTCTTAGTGTACGTTGGATCGAGTTACTCTATGTTGGGCTGATCCCATAAATTAATAAGGTGTTTGTGGTTGAGTTGGCTAAGATCCTGGTGAAAGTGCAACCACCCGCACCCGTAATCCCAAAACTGGTCAATAGGGATGAATAAAATGTAGACATATATGTGTTTGATTTGTGTACGGATGTTGTTAATTAATGATGTGTAAACCTTAATTATGCTTGGTTAAATTAATTGAATGTTATTATGAGTTAAATAAAGGTAATGACTTCATGCGACTTTAAAAACAAACATATATATATATATGTAAAAAAAATGGAGTTGTTACACCAAAACTATTGAAAAACTTGTGAAGAAAAGCAATGGTGTGAGGTTGATTTATTTTTCTTAATTCTATGTTTCATTGATTTAAACACGTTGTTTTGAGTTTAGAAGCATGTTTAGATCATTTTCAATATCTAATAAGTTGTATCTTCCAAGGTATACCCCTATATAGCTTAGGAAGTTTGATGGTCAGACTGGCCATGCCAGGAACCACATCATGTGCTTTGCGGAAGACTTAGGGATCTTTGGTTCATTAACAATTTATGCTTAAAAGAGTTTTCAATATCTTCATTGGGAAGCCTATACCTGGTTTTCCAAGTTAGCTCTAGAATTTATCAACTCTTGGGAGGAAATGGCTAGCGCATTCTATGGGAAATTCTTTGAAAATATGATCGTCATTAGTATTTTCAACTTGGGAGGGCTCAAAACATACCCTAAAGAAGACGTTATGACATTCATCAAATGCCATGGAGACCTAGCCATCGAATGCAAATAGCCCATACTCGAAGAAGACTTGGTTAATGGATGCATCAACATGATTGAAAATGAATTTTTTGTCCTATAACATTCTAGCATCACAAGCTTCTTATAACTGATAAGTAAGACCCAATGTACTATGACCACCTTGAATGCACTGAACAAGCACCTAAATATTGTAGGGAAGAAGGGATTGAGATACCAATCTTGGTATCAACTATCGACGATGTAGTCGCTAAGTTCAAAGCAAGGTGCAGAGACATGCACTCTGGTTATAATCAAGTTTCCCAGCTATGGTAAAGAAGGAAAGAAGCCATTAACATGGAGAGGAAAAGCATCATCCTTAATCCCTACTCCATGGAATAAGTCCATGCTCTACTTTAACTTTGGGTGAAAGATGGTAACATTAAGTTACCCTTGGTAAAAGCACTAGGTCATAAAGGCTGACAAAAAAAGTTCTTACTTTTGTATTTTCCATGAAAGTACCATTCATTCCACAAAAAATTGCTACTAGCTGTGGATAATATTCAACAAGCACTAAAAAATAAGAGAAATAATCTTGAAGGGAAATATGTAGAATCTCCTGCTCTCAACCTATGTCATGCTAAGAGCTAGACCTTTCAACATAGAAGAAGTTGAGGATCTTGGACAACGACCTTGGAGATACCTCCTAAGATTGATAAGGCAATCATCACTAGGTACCTAGCTAAATCTATCAACTTTAAGACATTCTTCGATTTTTCAAAATTTGGCACGGAATTGAAGAACCAAGCCACCCAGGTAATATCATGTATTATTATGAAAAATAGAGGCAATTGATGTACTGTAGAGAATCTTGTTGGGAAAGTAGTGAAGGCACATTCCTTGGAAATAATATTCAAACATTTGGAGAACACCCAGGGGTTTGGAAACCACAATAAGTTAGTCTTTATTGAAGTTGAGGTAGCTGCATATAAGGTCTGCTCCTCTACTATAGACGAGGGCTCTACATTAAACATCATCCCTTATATAGGCTAAAGCACACCAACTTCCCTAAGGACATAACAGATAGACAAATACTAATATGGGTACTTTCATTTGAGAGTATATTGAGATTATTGGGATTGTCACTCTAAGCACCAAGACAGGGCCCTTTATTATTGACAACAAGTGATGACTGCATTTCACTATAGTTTCTATGCGTTGCCCATGATTGTTTATTGAATTTTTCTGGTGTTTTAAGCACTTTTTACCCTCTGATTTAATTGAATGGGATGATTTTTCTGGACATAACGTAGCTACCTCATTGCTGCAGCATTTCAATGAGCATGTATAGCAATGATAGCAAAACCTCGGGTGATAGTGGGGAAAGCTGTTTTCTCTCTCCCCTGCAATATGATGATTCTACTTGATTTGGTGCAGGTGGCAGAGCTGCGCAGCAGGAGTAGCCACCAGTGAGTAGGAGACAGTAGTAGGGATATCGCAGGCTGCTGGTACAGGACCGTTTCCATTATTGAAGGTAGAAAGGAAAAAGCTGTGCAACAAAGGGCGCCTGCTGCAGAGCAAAAGGAATGGCAGCAATCCAGGGCGCTTTACTGGGACCACAAGGGCTGCCTATAAAAGGACGAAAAGTAGCCAATGGAAGAGAGCCCGCCGGGGAAGAAAGAGGAAAGAACTGGGAGAAAAATAACACCATAGCTTAGAGTGCTGCTAACACCGGAAGGTGTAGCACGCGGGGATAGTGTGCTAGTATAGAAGGAAACTTTGTTTTCTGTTGTTGTTTTACTGCTTTATCAAAAAGAAAGAACTGCATTTTGTAATTTAGTTTTTATCTCTTAAAATGCACACCAGTGTTTCTGGAGTTTCTGTAACCAGTGCACCCATGAGGCTTGGCTAGTTTCCAGCTGGGGTTGCACAAGGGTTGTAATGGACCGAAGCACATTTTTATTATCAATACATTTTGCTACAGTTTTGTTACCATTCAGCTGTATATCCTGTAGTTTTTCTTTCCTTAATAATGGAAGTTTGGAGGAAGAAAACCGAGGCCATCATTCACCTGGGAGGGTAATGGAGGCTGACAAAAAAGCTGAGTGTAAAGGGGTACCTCATGTAGGGATATACGGGTACCTCATTAGTCCCATAATGTATTGCTTGCGCAATTCAGAGGTAAGGACTTGTGCAGGAATGCGTGTCCGCACCTTGAAGTTGTGAGGAATGGTAGTCTGGGAAGACTCCATCCAGAACTGATTTGGCACCAGGGACCTTTGCTGCAGCAAAGTCTAGGGCATATCTGAGTGCTGAAGTCCATAGCAACCCTGAGCACCCCAGTTCTCCCCAATTAGTTTCATTTCTATTCCCTAATACTTTTCAGTCTAGTTACAGTAAAGATCAACCCATGTCTATTTCAATTTTGTGAACAACTTAGCGTTGCTACAGCATTCATACAACAAAGGTCTCTAAACAGTTTTAGTTCACTCCTCGTGGGACGATACTCACTCCTCACTTTATTACTTGGTCACGATACGTGCACTTGCGTTCTGACATTGTATTCATCTTTGTATGAACTACACAAACACTAACAAGTTTTTGGCACCGTCGCCGGGGAGTGTAAACTTTAAAAATTGCTTTTAGATACTCCACTGTGTGAAGGATCATTTTGCTTCTACTTTGGTGTCTTGTGAGCAAGTAACACAATGCATGAGCAGGGTTAACAGAGAGCTTCTGCCCCTTGATCCAGAGATAGAAAGAACGCTTTTGAGAAGAAGAAGAGGACAGCAAACACACCAGCAGCAGGCAGAGATGGCTAATCAAAATGGAGCAGACAACATGGACGACAGAGATAGGGTCTTAAATGCTTATGTTCAACCGAATATGAATGGGTTGAACCCAAGCATTGTGAGACCAGAGATTGAGGCTCTACATTTTGATCTTAAACCAGTAATGTTTTAGATGCTGCAAACTGCTGGGAAATTCAGTGGCATGCCCACTAAGGACCCTTACCTTCATTTAAGAGTGTTCATGGAAGTCATGGATGCTTTCAAAATGAATGGGGTAACGAAGGAAGTGCTCAGGCTAAAGCTATTTCCTTATTCATTAAGAGACCGAGCAAGAGCCTGGTTGAACTCTCTGCCACCTAACTCTATCGCTAACTGTAGTGATTTGGCAGAAATTTTTTTGCTAAAATACTTCCCGCCCACCAAGAATGCCAGATTGAGAAATGACATCACCTCCTTCCAGCAATTAGAAGGTGAATCTTTGTATGAGACCTGGGAGAGGTATAAAGAGCTATTACAGAGATGCCCACATCATGGAATTCCTTACTGCATTCAGATGGAGACCTTTTATAATGGCCTCAATGCCCAAACTCAGACCATAATGGATGCAGCAGCTAATGGGGCACTCTTATCCAAAACATATAATGAAGCATATGAGTTGCTTGAAAGAATGGCCAGTAACAACTATCAATGGCCAATGGACAGAGTTTCAACTGGAAAGAAAGCAGCAGGCATGCACGAAGTGAGTGAAGTGACTTCTCTCATAGCCCAGCTAGCCTCACTAGTTAATGTTCTGAAGAGCTAGCAAGTTACCCGCCCTCAAGCAGCCAATACAGTTCAGGAAACTGGACCATCTTGTGTACTATGCAATGGACCACATCTATTTGAAGCTTGTCCCTCAAACCCAGAATCAGTGTGTTTTGTGGGTAATATGAATCGCAATAACAACCCTTACTCCAACACATATAACCCAGGATGGAAGTAACACCCCAACTTCTCCTGGAGCAACTATGGTGCAGGACAAGGGAACAACTCTGCCCCACAAAGACCACAGGGTCCACCAGGCTTTCAGTAGCAAAGACAACAACCTCAGGAAGCCCACACTTCACTGGAATCCCTACTGAAGGAATATATGGCAAGAAATGATGCTCTAATCCAGAGTCAAGCAGCCTCACTGAGGAATCTGGAAACTCAAGTGGGACAGCTTGCCAATGAACTGAAAAGCAGACCCCTAGGGATACTTCCTAGTAATACTGATGTCCCTAGGAGAGAGGAGAAAGAGCATTGCAAGGCTATAGCCCTGAGGAGTGAGAAGACAGTGGAAACACCAAAAACAAAAGGGCAAGACCAGACAGACTCCACTATATCCCTGGAGAACAAAAATGATAAGAAGGAGCAAGAGGAGGAGATAAGCAAGGAGGAAACCATCTCTGGAGGAAATGCTGCAGCTATGCCACAGAAAAAGTCGGCAACTTTGCCGCAGCAAAGCCTGCAGCAAACCAAGCTACCCCCCCTTTTCCTCAAAGATTTCAAAAGCAGTAGAATGACCAGCAATTTAGAAGGTTCTTAGATGTCCTGAAACAGCTCCATATCAACATTCCTCTGGTGGAAGCACTGGAGCAGATGCCCAATTATGTGAAGTTCATGAAGGACATCCTGACCAAGAAGAGGAGATTTGGTGAATTTGAGACTGTTACCCTCACAAGAGAATGCAGTGTTGTGCTGCAAAATAAGTTGCCACCCAAACTTAAGGATCCGGGCAGTTTCACCATACCTTGTTCAATCGGGAACCAGTATTTTGGCAAAGCACTGTGTGATTTAGGAGCAAGCATCAACCTTATGCCAATGGCTATCTTTAAAAAGCTAGGAATTAGAGAAGCTAGGCCTACCACAGTCACACTGCAATTGGCAGACAGATCCATTGCTTACCCAGAAGGAAAAATAGAAGATGTCCTGGTTAAGGTGGATAAGTTCATCTTCCCAGTAGACTTCATAATTCTGGATTATGAAGTTGATGCAGAAGTACCCATTATATTAGGCAGACCAATCCTAGCAACTGGCCGGACACTCATTGATGTTCAGAAAGGTGAGTTAACCATGAGAGTCCAGGATGAGCAGGTTACATTCAATGTGCTCTAGACCATGAAGTTTGCAAATGAAGAAGAAGAATGTGCATTGGTGTATATGATAGACACATTAGCATCAGAACAACTGGAAAAATGCTGCAAGGAGCCACCACCAGCAGCATGGACAGATCAGTCAGATTCCGAAGGAGAAGATGAAAAGGAATGGGCCTGGATTGATGTCAGACAAGGGTTTAGCAAACAGGAGTCGATAAAAGAGCCGTTATATGAGACCACGCCAGATTCCAAGCTGCTGAAAGCATCAGTAGAAGAACCACCAGCTTTGGAGATGAAGCCCCTGCCAGCACACCTTAAGTATGCATATTTAGGAGAAACAGCCAGTCTTCCTGTGGTTATCTCAGCACTTCTGACAGAGGAACAAGAGGAGAAATTGGTCCTGACACTAAAGAAATTCAGAAAGGCCATTGGCTGGACACTTGCTGATATTAAGGAAATCAGCCCCTCATTCTGCAAGCATAAGATCCTCTTAGAAAGCAACGAAAAAGGGTCCATAGAACCCCAGCGAAGGCTTAACCCAATAATGAAGGAGGTGGTGAAGAAGGAGATCATCAAATGGCTGGATGCTGGAATCATTTACCCCATATCAGATAGCTCTTGGGTGAGTCCGGTCCAGTGTGTTCCCAAGAAAGGAGGCATGACTGTGGTGGAAAATGAGAGCAATGAGCTCATCCCTACTAAGGTTGTAACCGGTTGGAGGATTTGCATGGACTATAGGAAGCTAAATAAGAGCACTAGGAAGGATCACTTCCCTCTGCCATTTATTGATCAAATGTTAGATAGACTTGCTGAAAGGGAATACTATTGCTTCTTGGATGGATACTCAGGGTATAACCAGATTGCTATAGCACCAGAGGATCAGCACAAGACCACATTCACATGTCCTTATGGTACCTTTGCATTTCAAAGGATACCATTTGGGCTGTGTAATGCTCCAACAACGTTTTAGCGATGCATGATGGCAATATTCACAGAAATGGCTAAGCAGTTTGTGGAAATCTTCATGGATGATTTCTCAGTCTTTGGGGACTCCTTTGACCTATGCTTGGGAAACCTTGCCAAAGTCTTGCAAAGGTGTGAGGAAACAAACTTGGTGCTAAACTGGGAGAAGTGCCAATTTATGGTAAAGGAAGGAATTGTGCTGGGGCATAAGGTATCCCAGAAAGGACTTGAGGTGGATAAGGCCAAGGTAGAAATTATTGAGAAACTGCCTCCTCCCACCTCGATCAAGGGCATTCGAAGCTTTTTGGGACATGCAGGATTTTATAGAAGGTTCATTAAGGACTTCTCGAAGGTTGCCAAACCATTATGCAGCTTGCTAGAGAAGGATATAACCTTTTGTTTTGATGAGAGCTGCATGACAGCATTCTGCGATCTCAAACAAAAATTAAGTACAGCTCCGGTGATTGTGGCACCAGACTGGACCTCCCCATTTGAGTTGATGTGTGATGCTAGTGAAACAGCATTGGGAGCCGTCCTTGGGCAGCACAAAAACAAGCTGTTTCACTCTATTTACTATGCTAGCAAAACGCTGCAAGGTGCCCAGCTGAACTACACCGTGACAGAGAAGGAACTGCTTGCTGTAGTGTTTGCCTTTGAGAAATTTAGAGCATATTTGGTAGGAGCAAAGATGATAGTGCACACAGACCACTCTGCCATCAAACACTTGGTTAGAAAGAAAGATTCCAAGCCAAGGCTCATTCGGTGGGTGCTCTTGCTTCAAGAGTTTGATCTAGAGATCAGAGACAGGAAGGGGACTGAAAACTAAGTGGCGATCATCTCTCCAGGTTGGAAGAGCACGGCTCTGAAGCAGAGGACATTAATGAAAGATTCCCAAATGAGCATCTCTATCTCCTGTCCCAAGATGATGTGCCATGGTATGCTGACTATGTAAATTACCTCGTGAGTGGAATGCTCCCACCAGACCTGACGTGGCAGCAAAAGAAAAAATTCCTACATGAAGTCAACTCATACTACTGGGATGAACCCTATCTTTACAAGCAATGTGCTGACCAGATGATAAGGAGGTGCATACCCAGTGAAGAAACAGAGCAAATCTTGCAGCAATGCCATGCTTCCCCTTATGGAGGAGTTAGGACCGCAAACAAAGTGCTGCAGGCAGGTTTCTATTGGCCCTCCTTATTCAAGGACTCCTACTCTTATGCAAGGCAATGTGACCGGTGCCAAAGAACAGGGAATATATCTCGCAGGCATGAAATGCCACTGAACAACATCCTAGAGGAGGAATTATTTGATGTCTGGGGCATAGATTTTATGGGACCATTTCCCTCAAGTTTTGGAAACCAATACATCCTTGTAGTTGTAGACTATGTCTTAAAGTGGGTGGAAGCCAATGCATCCCAGACCAATGACGCCAGAGTCGTGACCAGATTCTTGAAAAGGAATATCTTTACAAGGTTTAGAACACCCAGAGCCATCATCAGCGATGGAGGGACCCATTTCTGCAATAGGCAGTTCAAGGCACTACTTGCCAAATATGGAGTCAGACACAAGGTAGCAACCCCTTATCACCAATAAACAAGTGGGTAGGCTGAAGTCTCCAACAGAGAGATCAAGAGAATCTTGGAGAAAATAGTAGGCCCCACGAGGAAGGATTGGTCCTCAAGGTTGGATGATGCCCTTTGGGCATATAGAACAGCTTATAAGACACCTCTGGTCATGTCACCATACAGGTTGGTATTCAGGAAGGCTTGTCATCTCCCAGTAGAGCTGGAACACTGAGCTTATTGGGCAGTGAAGAAGCTAAACTGGAACCTGGATGCTACGGGTGAGAAGAGGTTGCTGCAGCTAAATGAGCTGGACGAATTTCGGGGGCAGGCCTATGAAAATGCCAAACTATACAAGGAGAAAGCAAAGCAATGGCATGACAAGAAGATACAACCCAGAAACTTTGAAGTGGGACAAAGAGTACTACTGTACAACTCCAGGCTAACCTTGTTCCCTGGGAAGTTGAAATCACGATGGTTTGGACCTTTTCGCATAAGCAAGGTCTTCCCATTTGGGACTATTGAATTGGAAGAAGAGAAGGAAGGGAGGACGTTCAAGGTTAATGGGCAAAGAGTCAAGCATTATCTGGGGGGTGATGTGGATAGACAGCACACTTCCATTCAGCTGCAAGAGGATTGAACAGAAGGGAAGTCAGGCTGAAGACTCTAAAACAAGCGCTCATAGGAGGCAACCCATGTTCAAATTTGTTATTATTCAAGTTAATAGTTTTAAGATAGTTTAGATCATGAATCTGATAGCTTTTGTGGTTGTTACACAGGTTAGGAAGCAAGAAGTTGCAGAACCAGTTTTTGTTTTGCTGCAGCAACATAACACTAAAGATAGTCCCTGATTTGCTATAGCAGAATTGATAACAAGCACTCTCTGCTGCAGCAGAAATCTTTGGCACCCAGTTTTGCTGAAGCATTGCTCCAGTATTGCTGCAGTAACACAGTCAGCTCTAAGCCAAGGGATCCCCTCTACTATGCTTCGACAATTAAAAAAAAATGGTGGGCGGGAAAACTGACAGAAGGCCATAAGACACCTACGGTCTTTAAACCTCTGCAACTTCCAACCCCCTTCTTCTCAGAGTTAACACACCCACGTTTTCACCTCTGCAACTTCCCTCCTCATCTCACCTCTCCCGAGTCTCGAGCCCTGCAACCCTCTCACCTCCTTCGTCCTAGAAAGCCCCAACCTTCAACCCCTCGAACCAAAAATGCCGAGAATCAAGACAGTGGCCAGGAAGGCGAGCAAGGTGAAAAAATTCAGCTCTGAAGAAAACTGGAAGAGGCACGACGACGAAATCGTGCCCAGAAACTTCTGCACCGAGAAAGGATTCACCTTCACCTCCGCTGCCGATTTAGGAATGCCAATGTACGTTGGCACGGTGGTAAAGCAAAGGGCTTGGGAAAATTTTGCAAGCCATCCGCAACCGGCCCTCATTCCACTGGTTTGGGAGTTCTATGCGAACTTCTCACCAGAAACTGACAAATGGGTGAGAGTTCGAGAAACGAAGGTACGTTTTGACCAAGCTGCAATCAACAGGGCCTACAATTTGCCCGACGAGGAGGACAACTATGAGGACTATCTGCAGAGTCTGCGGGATGAAGACTGGGAAGCAATGCTCACCCGGGTGTGCCTTCCTGTCACCACCTGGGATAAATCTCCCCAGGGCTCCACTACTATAAATCGAATCTCCTTGATGCCGGCAGCAAAGGTCTGGTACCATTTTCTCAAGACCCATCTTCTACCTTCCACCCATGGGCAGACTGTGAGCAGAGAAAAAGTAGCAATGGTGGACACGCTCATCCTTGGCAGGCCACTCAACGTTGGCCGCATTATAAGTGGCCAAATCCGAGCATGTGCCGGCTGAAAGAAGAGAAGCTTACTCTTTCCTTCCCTCATCACCACCCTGTGCAAGAATCATGGAGTGCCAGTCTCCATTGACGAAGAGGTTTTGAAGGACACTACTCCCATCACCCCTACCACCATTGCTCGCATTGTTCTGGAGAAAGCAGCCCCGCATCCACCAGCTACCTCTCAAGACCCCCCACCAACTGTTGGCCCATCTGCTTCCTCCTCTGCCACTCAGCCAGCTGACAAGGCTATTTAGCATCTGCTGCAGCAACAATCCACCCTCCTCAGACAGCAAGCATAGTTGTTGCAGCACCAGCAAACCTTCTGGCGATATGCACAGAAGAGGGACTTTGCCCTCCACACCACCTTGGAGCAAAATTTTAAGCAGTTCTTCCCATTCCCAGAATTTCCAACTGCCCTGCTCCATGCCACCTTTGAGGAGTTAGCCCCAGCACTAGAAGCACAAGCAGAGCAACCCAAGGCCTCTGAAGGATCCTCCTCCACCAAGGAGCCCTATCCCGAACCCTATTAGCCACCGGAAGAAATTGTGTCCTCTGATAACGATGAGCCCATTGCCAAAAGGGTAGCAGTATTGCGCAAAGGAAAAGCCCCACAACAATCAACACAGAGGAGGAGTGGGCTCATAAGTTCATCAAGATCTTCTGGGGGTCAATGACCCTAGGGTGCTGCAGCATGCCTGCAAGCACCCTAAGGAAAGTTCCCTCAACCCTTATTCCTTCTCTGCTGTATTTGGAATTCCTTTGTTTCTGTTTTTGTTTGTGGGTGTATTTTGTTTTCTGGCCATTGCATCAGCAGTGAGGACACTGCTCAATATAAGTTTGGGGGGGTGTGTGATATAATGTATAATGTCTGCTGGGAATAGTATTGCTGGAGCATATCACTTTTGTGTTTTGATTCATTGCTGTAGCATCGCTGGAGCATTTTGCATAGTTAGGGTGATTGTTTATATCGCTGTCCACTTGTGTTTTTATCTACCTGTGTTGAATGAGTCTGTCCTAGTAATCACTGATTTTGATTAAGTTGAATACAGTTATAATTGTTTGATAAAAAGTTTGAAAAAAAAAGAGAGAAAAGGAAGAAAAAAGGGTGGAATAGCTGCATAGCCTGCTAAAAGTTTTGGGACACTCCATGAGGAGGATTGGGTATTTTGTTAAAAATCAGAATAGGAAACCTACAGCCTCACCCCATCAAACAGCACCCTCTTCTTATGAGCACTGGATCATGGGCAGTTTGCCCAACAGAGAATTTGGTGATCCTTCAGAAAGTGGTCCTTAGTCTTAGAGCTAGTATTGAGAGCTTCCTGTAGAATTATAAAAGAGGCAGTCACATAGGGGCATAAAGGTTTAAGTTTGGGGGGAGGGGAGTAGAAAATAAAGAGAAAAAAAATATGGACAATGCTCTGTAATTCCTTAGTAACCAGGGGTATGCATGAGTCCCATGTGTGCCTTTGCATAAAACAGGGATGTAGAGTGGACACTCCAATGCTCTGTAATTCCTTAGTAACCAGGGGTATGCATGAGTCCCATGTGTGCCTTTGCGTAAAACAGGGATGTAGAGTATGAGTGGGGAGCGGTTGAAAGGTGATAATGCTAAGTAACCGGGTGCCTGCATTGAACATGTTGGCATTCGCATCAAAAGGCTGTAATGACCTCTACTAGAATAAGATCCATGGGAAAAACAATTTAGTGCACTTGCGTTCCTACAGCATTCATACTATAATGACCTCTACTAGAATAAGATCAGCCAACCCATGTCTATTTCAATTTTGTGAACAACTTAGTGTTGCTACAGCATTCATACAGCAAAGGTCTCTAAACAGTTTTAGTTCACTCCTCGTGGGACGATACTCACTCCTCACTTTATTACTTGGTCACGATACGTGCACTTGCGTTCTGACATTGTATTCATCTTTGTATGAACTACACAAACACCAACAACAAGTACTATGTGATTGACTCCTAGCAAAGTTATCAAATCTTTCTGAGGCACTCGTGGATTAGTGTAGTGCTGTTAAATCTAATTTCAAGGGGAAGAAAATTAAGATCAAACCCATGAAGTGCCCTTTAGATGAATATGAGTTGCAATTTGTAGAAGTACATTTTTTTGAGAAGGCCATTGTCAGAAGCACTGACAGTTTGCTTGCTCCATATAGATTGCCTCTATGGAAGGATAATGTGTTAGGATCTAAGCATCCTAACACACTATCCCTAGATATTTGAATATTTAAATGTATATAGAAACCTAGGAGGCAGTTACATGAGGTTTATCTCTATCACGCCCCTACAAGATTGAGGTTCGATCAAGAACACCAATCTTGAATCTGAGTTCATGAAATAATGACGAAGGAAGAGGTTTAGTGAGGATGTTAGCTAGCTAAGATATAGAGGAAACATGTTGAATGCAGAGTTGATTGGATGAAACACATTCACAAACAAAATGATAATAAAGTGTTATGTGCTTCATGTGAGAGTGAAACACTGGGTTCGCACACACATAGGAGACGCCAATGTTGTCACAGTAAATAGTTGGAATGAAGGAGGGTGAAAGCCTGAGTTCAGTGAGTAGATTTAACAGCCATGAAATTTCTGCAGTGGTTGATGCAACAGCTCGATACTCATCTTCTATAGAAGAACATGCAACTAATCGTTGCTTTTTGGATGACCAGGAGACATCATTGGAGCCCAAGAATACTATATAGCCCGAGGTGGAAGTGCAATCATTGTAATTTCTAGTCCAGTCCACGTTATAGAAAGCATAGAGATGTAGAGGAAACTCTGGAGTGAGAGAAAGATAGAAATAAATGGTGGCCATGAGATACTTGAGTTATTGCTTGAAGATGAACTGTGGTAGGACAATGCATGAAATAAGAGTTTGTTGACATTATAGCCAATGCCTGGACGTGTCATAGAGAGATATTGGAGGGCACCAATGATGCTGCGATATTTTGTAGCATCAACTAATGGGGAACCATCAACTAGTTGGAGAGAGATTGAAGAAGACATTGGTGTGGAAGCACCCTTAGCACCAGACATGTTGGCCTTGGTTAAAAGGTCTCAGATATATTTGTGATGTGAAAGAAATAACCTAACAGAAGTTGGAATGAATTCCATGCTTAAGAAATAAGATGGAGCACCAAGGTCTTTGAGGGAGAAACATGTTGCAAGAGACTCACAGAGTTGAGCCAAGAAGGGAACATGATTGCCTGTAAGTAAAAGGTCATCTACATATACCAAAAAATAAGCTTTGATAGAACCATGATTATAAATAAAGAGAGAGCCATCAGTGAGTGAGTTCTTGAACCCAAAAGAGAGAAGAAATCTTGCAAGCTCCAGATACTAAGCACGAGGGGCTTGCTTGAGGTTGTATATCACTTTGTGTAGTTTACAAACATAGGTAGGATGAGCCAAATCTTCATGGCTAGGGGGATGAGACATATAAACTTAATCGTGTAAGGTTCTTTGTAAGAAGGCATTATTCACATCAGTGTTGTTTTAATTAAAACTCGTAAGCACATGAATCTATTGGAGTATAGATTTAATAGTATGCAAGGTCGATCCCACAAGAATTGTCAATTGAAAGAAAACTCTAATTTAGACCCAAAATAGATAACCCTAACCTAGTTGTCAAAATATTTGTTTTATGAGAAGAACATTGAACTAAGTATGTAAGAAATTGATGTACTCAAATTAAATTGAAATGTATTCAAAGTAAAAATGCATGCTAAGGTTAGGGGATCCACTCTTGGTATGAATAAAAATAAATTTAACTCATTTATTAATCAATTGGAATCCTCACATGAATAAGATTTCAATAAAAAAAATGTGTTAATTTAAGCTAATTTTTGTTCATACAGGAATTATATTTACCTCATTTTTACACAATTAATACATTCTTGTAAAATAGAGTCAAGCATACATTGTGTCAATCATCACATTGTCTACAATAAATCAAGATTAGGTCAAGCTTTTATTGTGCCAAAGATTGTCTACAATATATCAAGATTCACACTTTACAAGATTAAAATATGCAAAAAAACGAGAAAGGTAGAAAACTAATTAACTTAACAAAATAAAATAGGTGGCAAAGCCAACCATAATAATAACATAAAATAGGTGGCAAAGCCATCTCCTAAAAAAATAACAATAAAATAACAAAAGAGAGAGGCAGCAAAGCCATCCCCTAAGAAAGAAAATAACAAGTGATAGGTGGCAAAGCCTGCTATTAAGAAATAACATAAAAAAAATAAGAAGGTAAATACAACATTAAATATAAACATTAAAATCAAAAGTTAGATAAATTATTATTCTCATACCAAGAGTTTCACCCTTTACCTTAGCATAAGAAAATTGGTTCTCTATATTCAAAGTAAGAAAGTAAAATTAAAGATGTACAAACATAATGATATTCTGAAAGGATAACAAAGTATCTAAAAAAATAAGAACATTACAACAACTAAGAACCAAAAATCATGCTCTCAGAATTAAGGCCTTTCAAGCCTTTCTCCAGCCTCCCCTCTAATTCACAAGATCTCTCTCTATATATATACAACTAGGGGGCTATGTGACAAAGTAAGTTGTACTAAAGTTGACAGCTTGTATTGCATTATGTGTACCGAAAGTAATCATTATATTCTTCTTTAATAAAGACCGAATTTGCTGGCTATGTGAAAAGAAAAGTTGTATCAAATTTTGTCAACTATCCACTTACCAAATTTCGTACACATTGACTACGTATTTTATGCGATGCGGCTCAAATATTGCAGCAAGGTTGGGCTAGACTGCAACAGCAAACATATTTTACTCTAGCCCAATGTTTCCCCTTTTAATATCTAAATTTACTAATCACATGAACGTTGTAGAAATTTATATAAGCTATTCTCCTACCAAATTTTATACATATTGAATATGTAATTTATGAGTTATGACCAAAATACTAGAGTAACGTCGGCCAAAAAAGCAAACAGCAAACAGATTTTTAACATTGGAATCTCCTTGAATCTTTATGTTTAAGTTCTTTTAAAAATATGTTCATAAATCAAGATTGAATTGATGCATATATCCATTAGGATGAGTCTCAAGAGTCAAAAAAATAATACTCCTTACTCAACTCAATGAATTTATTTTATTTGCTTGATTTATAGATATCATTCCCAAATAACCATAATCTAACTTTGATTCTTCCAATTGAATCATTTTTATTCTTCTCTCCATCTGTAAAAGATGCATAGAATTAAAGATAACTACAAATAATAAGTTCTTAAATATGAACAAAAAGATTAAGATAAAGTATATCATTCATGGTTAAAAACTCACTCATCAATGTCTATGTGTTTAAGAGGCCAATGATGATGTAAGGCAATGGTGAAGATGGCTTTAACTATTTGAGGCTAAACAACGGATCTAAAGGTGTCACTATAATTGATATCCGGTCATTGTGAGAACCCCTTAGTGTAACATCCTTAATTTCGTTTCTTTTATTGATAAAGGTACATAAAAAATTTAATTAAGGAAATAAAATTTATTAGACAATATTTTAGATATCTAAGGAAATATAGTCCTTAGAAATTCTTCACCTTATGTATATGCATAGAAAATGTTTCTAACATTAAGAGAGCAAATAAAGAAGGAAAATCTAATAGGAAAGAAATTAGAAATAACATACTAAAGAGATGCAAAATTCTTGAATAAGGAAGATAAATTTTTAGAAACAAGTAAAGGTCTTAAAATTTCAAGAACATTGAATTAGGGTAATTTTTCCTAATTCAAGAACTATAGTTACTAAGTTTAAAATCTTTACCCATACATTGGGCTTTTACCTATGGACACTTCATATAGAGTTTTTCCACTTCACATAAGTTTCTAACAAGCCCATTGGATAACCTAAACAAGAAATAAAACATAGACTTGGACTAGGATATAGTAATTGCATCCATAGCCCAAAAATTATGAAAATGTGACCAAGCCCACCAAGAAAGGAAGAATTTTATCCAAAGCAAAGAAAATGGGTAGGACAAGCCCATAATGGGTAGGAATAAGCCCAAATCCAAGAGGAAAAATAAAATAAAATAAATTAGATGATGATATAATAATAAGAATAAAGATTAGGTTACATGGCATTAAGACAAAAATTTAGCAAGTGGTGTGATTCTACATTCATCATTTAGGCAAGTGGCATGATAATACAAGGCTTTAGGACAAAAACATCTAGATCCTACACTCATAATTTTAACAAGTGGTATGATAATACATGGTATTAGGACAAAACATTCATAGCCCACACAAATAATATCAACCAAATAATGGAGATTCAAGGGCTAGAAATTTGCCACCTAAAAAGGCAAACATATCATACTTGTTTAAGACAAAAGAAAATGGAAATGAATCCCTAAATCAAAGGGACCTTGTCCCTTATCTTAAGAACATATCATCATAATTTTCAAAATACAAATCTCCTTTTCCTATGCATATCTTGACTAAGGAAGAGGAAGACAAGAACATAAGTTGTTTGTTTTTCAAAAATTCAACAAAGTGTATCTTAATTGTGATAAGGTAGACCCATGATCATGAAAGGCGAATTATCTGATGGTCTATATAAGAAAACCCACCCTTACAACATTAGAATTTCGTCCAAGTGAGGGAGAAGAAAAATAGAAGCAAGGTAGAGTGAGGAAAGGAGAGGAAGAAAGGAAGAAAGAGGAAGGAGAAGTCTAGGGGACTAAGTGCTCCAGGTAAGTTTAACAATATTTCTTTTTGAAGAAAACTTTTGAAACTTATAATATTTATATGAGATTTTGATCTTAGAACTTTTATGATTGGTCATGATGTTGCTATATCATGTTACATATTGATCTTGCATGTGATGTATGTTTGAATATTTAGGTTGGTGTAGATAGTTCTGCATGGTTATGGCTATGGGTGGCAGAATTTTAAGCTTTGGTATTTTAATTTCTAGGAACAATCTATAAGGAATTAAAATAAATGGTTAACATAAGAATTAAATATATATGTGTCATGGATATTTAGGAACTGGAATCATTCAATTTGGAGTTCATATGAGGTACATATGATCCGATTAGTAAGCAGAGGTCAGAAAATGGGTCATCAGGGAAAAATATGTTAGGATAGCTTCGGTATTTTAATTTCTGGGAACAATCTATAAGGAATTAAAATAAATGGTTAACATAAGAATTAAATACATATATGTCATGGATATTTAGGCACTGGAATCTTTCAATTTGGAGTTCATATGAGGTAGATATGATCTGATTAGTAAGCAGAGGTCAGAAAATGTTTATTCAGGGAAGAGTATGTTATTAAAGATTTAGTTTTTGAATTTATGGGAATATTCTGTAGGGAATTAAAATAGCACGCCAACATAACAATTATAGATATATGGCTCATGGAATTTTATCAACTGGAATAACTCAATTTGGAGTTCAAATTTGAGAGATATGGTCTAATTAGTCAGTAAAGGTCAGAATCTACACGAGAAGAAATAATACTAAATTTAAAGGAGTAATAACACCATGATATCATACTATTTTGTTAATATGATTAACATAATAATTTTAGATAATTGTCTTAGCTTTTCATAGACACTAATATCATCTTAATCGGAGTTAAAATGAGAGAGTTATGCTCTGATTTGTAAGCAAAGACTGTGTTAAAAGTTAGTAAAACCTATTTTCAATATTTTTTTTTCTACCCTAGATGAATTTTTAAGGTAATAGTAGAAATCAATTTGAAGAAAAATGCTCTATAAAATTTGTAAGAACATGTGTTGGAAATGATATAAGTAGAAATAAAATGACTAAATGCCTAGACATAAAGAAAATGAAAAGATGAAAATAATATTCAAGAAAGAAGAGGAATTTTATAAATGAAAATAATAAATGCCTAGTGTATGCCCTAGCTATTGCCATTGCATGAACTTACTACCATTTTAAGTGTGTAATTTTTAACATAGAATTTACCCTAGTACTCATATAAATGTCCAAGAAGTTTTGAAAGTGCCGGTTTTATTTGAAAAAAATCTTAGTATGCTCAGTGGTTGCAGTTTTTCCACATCAGAAAAGAATTATTCTAGTTACTGGAAAAAAAAATTGTGATTTATGAAAAGTGCATGTCTAAGGAAAGCTCTGGCAAGGAAAGACTTGGTACTTAAGCGTGTCCATTAGTGACCCACCTCTCTTTTCTAGGAACTTTCCTGGTGCGCTGTTTACAAACTACAATTACTATCCAGTTACCAAGGTATTAGTGTGGAATTTTGACATGGAAATATTTTATAAAGTGAAAATTAGAAAATGATTATATTCATGGCATAATTTCAGTTTACCAATGAATTTTGAGAATGATTAACACTATGGCATGAGAATATAATGAACATACTTGTTATTGGAATCATATTTTCGGCTATTAATATGAAAAGAAAAGAAATGAGCACGGTCACATGGCAATCCGTGTGGTGCACCAGTAGGGGACGCCCTACCAACGGTTATGATTATATTCATGAGAAAAGAAAGAGAAAGTGTGCCATGTCAGACGGAGCGAGATAAGCCCGTACCGAAAAGTAGAGAATACTCACCCTGACCGGGGTAGCTTGAAGTAAGAATAAGTTGATAGCCATAATATGAAATTCGAAAAAATAGTTATTCATGCCATACATGTCATAACTGTATAATTTTCATGTGCATGATAAAGTGCATTCATGTGACCTAAAGATATTTTCTGTAGTTTATACAGCTGAACATGACGTGATGAACTATATTGATAATGAATTATTGTTGAACATACTGGAATTTAATTCTCACTATATTTCCATATCATGTTCAGAAAATTAGCTATGCAGTTGTTTTCAATGAGACTTATTATTGTCGTACGTATGATCGAGGTGCCCTATCTTGGGAAAATACCTATTATTGCGGATATATCAGTTGTTGAAGTGACTGAGATTCCGGCGGAGGTGCCACCACCCGAACCAGTGGCCCCGGAAATAGTCTATGTGGAAGATTAGGGCTTATATGTACATGTATGTCTTGTATAAATGTTTGTATTAATGATGTGAGTGTAAACTTAGTATTGTATAATTAAATAAATGTTATTGTGAGTTAAGTTGAGGTAATAACTTCATGATGTTAAATAAATAAATAAATAAAATTTGTTACATAAATGGAGCTGTTACACTTAGCAACAAGGCGGGCTTTAAACCTATTGATCTCACCATAGGGTAGGCGTTTGATGTGGAAGACCCACTTACACCCAACAATGTTTGCATTAGCTGGAAGAGGTACCAAGGTCCTGGTGTAGTTATGGGTGAGAGCTTGGAATTCATTAGACATGGCAAGCTTCTATTCAGGGCTATGGAGAGCTTGTTGATAAGATGCAGGTTCAATGGTGGATGGTATATGTTGTTTAGTAGTGCAAAGATTAAAAGGAACTTTTGGTTTAAAGATGTTGTTCTTGGGGCGAGTGATAATCTGTCTAGGACAGAGAAGAGAGCGAACATAATGTAAAGGAGGACGAGGGTCAGTAAAGTGAGGACTGGAGGAAAGAGGTGTAGGGTTAGGAGACAAGGAGGTTGTGTGGGTGTCAGATGAACTTTGTCGTGATGATGAAGAAGAAGAAGAAGAAGAGGATAAAGGTATAGGAGAGTGGGGAAGAGTAGGGTTAAGAGAGAAAGGACATAAGGGAAGATTATGTGGTGGAAGAGAAGAGGAATGAAGAGGACGGGTAGAAGTTGGAGACATGTGAGGAGGAGGGGATGACGCAAGGGAAGAAGGATGTGGATTAGAAGGTATAACGTGATAATAAGAGATAAGGATGGATTCAAGAGATGCAGTTGATGAGGTAGAGGGAGGCCGATACAAAGATAAGTCTTGATAAGGATAAGTTATTTCAATAAATCTCACATGCTTGGATACGAAAATTTTTGGATTAGTGAAATCAAAACAGATGTATGCATGTTGGTCGGTTGAATATCCTAAGAAAACACATGGGGAAGATTTGGTGCTAGGTTTGTTGGAGGAATATGGGTGTAACCAAGGATAGGATAAGCAGCCAAAGGATTTGAAATTTTAAAGAATGGGTTTGTGTCTAAAAAGCCATAGATAAGGTGATAACATGGAGAGGATGGGTGTTGGCAATCTGTTGATCAAGTAACTGGCAGTTTGAAAAGTGAAGGACCAAAATGAAGTAGGCAATGACGTATGATGAAGGAGTACAAGGCTAGTTTCAACAATATGGCGATGCTTGCATTCTGCAAGTCTATTTCTTTCAGGAGTATGTGGGGGAGAGGTGAAGAAAGAGATGCCATTTGTCTTAAAACAGGTTTTAAGTTTAAGGAATTCACCCTCATTATCAGAGTGAAAACATCATATAGGAGTGTAAAAATACTTTTCAACAAGATTGTGAAAATGTATGAATGTATCATGATCATTAGATTTTTGTTGTAATGGATATAACCAGGTATAACTTGTGAAATGATCAATGAAAATCACATAATACTTGAATTTATTAATAGAAAGAATAGGAGCAGGGCCCCATACATCAGCATAAATAAGATCTAAAGGTTTAGATGAAGAAACATAAGATTAAGTAAAAGGAAGCCAATGACTTTTATTACATGAACAAGAAACACAATTAAATGAAGAAGCCATAGAAAATTTAAACTTGTCAACGAGGTGATGAAGGATGCGAGTATGAGGATGACCCAATATGTGATCCTAAAAAAGAGTGAAGGATATAGGTTAATGAACAAGAGCACGATGAGAGGTAGTGTGTGGCGAAACTAATGAGAACGGATAAGTATTTCCATTACTCGGCCCTTGAAGAAGACACACCCAAGTAGTTAGATCCTTCACAATAAATGAAGAGGGTGAGAATTCAATAAAAATATGATTGGTTTTGCAGAATTAATTTACAGATATTAGATTGTGTGTCATTGAAGGAACACAAAAAACATCATGAAGATAAAAAGTAGAGGAGGGAGAGGAGAGTAATATCATTGGAAAGAATGGTTGGGGATGGACAAGGTTTAGTTCCATAAAAAAAAGACATAAGATAATGCCTTTTGAGTAAGGCATAAACTAAAGAACGCCAGGAATGATAATTGGACTGATTGAGTTTGATGGTAATATGTTGAGCAGTGAAAGAAATAAGTGTAATGCCAAGATGATGAGAAATAAGGGAAGAAGTGTTAAGGGAGTTGACGTTAGGAGTTGATAATGAAGAGGTTGAGGAGGCTATTGAAATTGTTATGAAACGATTGTGCTTTGATACCATGTAAAAGAATGTAATCGTTTATATTTCAATGTTTACAGAGTGTATAAATATATATATATATATATATATATATACACACACACACACACACACACAAGGTTTATCATATTAACCTAATCTAACCTAGATATTTGAATATTTTAATGTATACAGAAAACTAGGAAGCAGTTACATGAGGTTTATCTTTATCAATCACCAAGGAAGGAATCTGAGCTAGAAAGCAAGGTGGAGAATGCAACACCAGCCCTAAAAGATGAACATAAAGTAAGGAAAAATAAGCTACAAGTAGTATTCTTGTGCCCTAGAGAAGGGAATCAGTGACCCGTATTCATTGATAAATTACTAGAAGAGGAAGAAAAGAAAAGAAAATCATAGAGTTGTTATAGAAATATAAAGATGTCTTCGCTTGGGAATACCATCAACTACTAGGGTTGAGCCCTTCCCTGGTGTCTTATTGCTTAGTAGTTAATCCTTTTGTAAGAACAGTAAACTAGCCCTGAGAAAATTCAATCTACATACAGAAACCTAGATCAAGGCTAAGGTAGAAAAGTTTCTCAAGGCCACATTAGTGTTAACAATATAGTGAGTAGAGTTGGTATTTAGTCCACCATCAGTAGATAATTATTTTTCCACCAGCGATACTCAGATCATGACACGTGGCATAAATAATTTTAAAAAAATATTATTTTTGCCACGTGTCATAATCTGGATACCACTGGTGGACAAAAAATTTCTACCGACAGTAAACCAAATCATTTTCTTACTGTGTAACAAAGTTAATGAAAAGGACTTGAGTGACAATTTTTTATTGGATTTTAAAGAAACCTTTTTTAATTAAAGGACTAAAATAGAATTAAAAAAAATAAGATGAGAAACGAATAGGACAATTTGGCTGGAATGTGTATAAGGATTGGGGAGAAAGTACTAGAAATTTCTAAATTTGAGGAGAGGGGGAAACTTGATATATGGAGGGAAGTTGAAAATCTAATGTTAATAAGTGAAAATGTTATAAAACTATGTGCCTGTGTATTTCTAACTTATATTATATAATCGTAATTAAATTATATATTTATCAAATACATTGAAAATAATAAGTATTTACACCACTCAAAAGGTCAAAAAAGGGAAGAACCATAGTGGAGAGTGAGATCTAAAATGGCAAGATTCAAAACTTCTATCTAGAGTGCTTAAATGGAGAAAAAGACCCCACCAATCGAGTTCTAGAATGTGCCAAAACCACTTGGATAGAAAATACACTGTGAAAGGAGGTCCAAAGGAGTCCTAAAACTATTTGTCAGTGCATGAGGCCCGCTCGTAGAGATTAATGCAAGATTTACTTCTGTCCTATTTGAACCCACGGCTGACCTGTATTCTTATCTATTGACCTTGCTTTAACTTTGACCTTATTGACTGTTGACTTTAACTCTGACCATCCTGTGCATTCCAAGACTTGTGTTCTAGGTTTTTGGAAGCTCATTTTTAGATTCATTTGATCTAAATCAGTCTTGATTTTGCTATTTGGGAGATAGTCACACGCACACTTTATGTTTCAATTTCCATTATAATTATTATTTTATTAAATTCTCACATTTTTAAGATATTGCCTTATTTTATGTAGGAATGCATGACATATTAATTGTTGAATTTTGTTGAAGCTACGCATGATACTTACTGTGAGAGCAATACATATGTTGATTAATTTGCTAAATTCTATTTAACAGATGTGTATATTAAATTTAATATAACAAATATGTCTGCTAAAATAAAATAAAAAAGTATAAAAAATTATATGATTATTTTTCAAATAATCATTTATCTTTCTAATGTAATATTACAAACTATTTAACTTACAATAATATTATATTGAAAATTCATAAACCCCAGACTCCATTTCTACATTATATTATACTCTGTGTGTAACGCCCCTAATTACGTTACGTAAAGTAAACAATTTTTTTTGAAAGTAAGATAATCTCCATAAAGATACATAATTCAATTCTTTATCAGAGGAACAAATACATATAGAATCTCTCATGTATACACAATATACAGACCAAGTCTATAAACATCTCTTCTTGTAGCTTCTAGAGCACTCTAGAATACAAATAAAGTATAATTCAAAGACCGTGAGTCTTGGAAGCAACGTAGACTCACCCAGAGAATATATCACATATCTGCCAAATTAGACTCTGATATTCTTCTCAGAAAAATGTGGAAATATCGTGTAGTGAGTTTGACAACTCAGTGAGCAAATAATTCCTCCTATGACTTCTTAAGTCAGCATATGGATGTACTTATATTTTAAAATTTGTTACATAGAAAATACAGTTCAGAAGTACATTTATATGGGACCCGTATTTCAAATATTGTCAAATCAAAGGATATTCATATATCCAAAACCATATGCACCATGGTATGATCATTAAACAAATGTTGTTATGCTTAGCTGTATAAGCTATAATAAAATATTATTATTTGGGGATAAAATCATCACTTTTAATGCACCTGCCTCATTCAGCAATCTGGTCAATGCAATGAAAATATTTAATGCACCTGCCTCACTCGGCAATCTGGTCAATGCAATGAAAATATAACTCATTTTCTATACGCGTAGTGACTTCGACCCTAGTCATAATAAGTGATCAGGGAATGTGAGTACATCACCCAACTGCCTCCTCACATTACCACTATCACCCGGTTGAAAACATGCTATACGCATAGTGACCTCGACCCTAGTCACAATAAGTGATCAGGGAATGTGAGTACATCACCCAACTGTCTCCTCACATTACCACTATCACCCGGTTGGAGCGGCCCTCCCCCGGCTCACTCAGGGTAATAGGGCGTCCCCTATTCGGTACTATCACAAGCCATACAACCAGCTGATATTCATCAATACATATATATACATGTAAAATATCAAGCAACTCGCCATGAGCTTTACGCTTGCCATACAATCTCATTTATAATATGATATGCATCATTTTCACAAGTATGTAGCTTTACAAATCAATGCATCGTGCACATAATATTCACTTTATCAAATAATGATAAATATAAGTGAAATCAGATACATCATGAGTTCAGAAATCCATTTTCAAATACTATACTCTTCTTAAATCATATTTCAAATTATAAGCAGTTCAGATCATTTTAATGCATTTCAGAAACATATCAAAGTGTAAATATCTCATAAACATAATCATATAAATGCTCAAATATCAAGAAGAGTATAGAACAAGCCATTAGAAGAATCATCTACTCACAAGTAAAGGCTCCAGATTGGACAGCCCTAAAATCCTCGTTTTTGATCCGAATTCGGTAAAATAAACCCCAAAATCGAGTCCGGAAGGTCCAAAAACCTTGAAAATGACTCCGGATTTGCTAATTTTTGCCTCTAGGAGCTCGGTCAACGCTATGGGCATTATTCACCGACGGAATCACTATTCACCACCGAAAATTACTATTCACCATCACTATTCACGCCAAAAATCACTATTCACTACCACATAAAATGTTACCAAATGACCGAAAAAAATACATATCCTAATATTTATCTAAGTTCTGAATCCATCTACGGTGTCAGATTTCTAATTTGAGGTATCTAAGTAAGAGTTTTAGAATTTACCTTTTTCTGAGATTTTCTACTTCAGATCTACGGTGATTCAACGGTGGATTTGAAAAACTGATTGGTCAAAACTGAAGTATTCTTCGTCCTAAATCCAGTAACACTTTCAGTTTTGAGATCGGAAGCCAATAGGCACTCTAAATTGAAAGAAAAATTTGAAGGTTATTATTCACTCATTATTCATGCACTATTCATCCTATCGATTTTTCTTCAGAAAAGTTGCCGTCCCCTTCCCTCATTTCCCTGTTTATTTTTCCTTTTATAATATTAATTATTATTATTTAATAATTAAATATTTAGATTTATTCTTATTTTATTTCATATATATTCATATAAATACTGTTTTTCACCCTAAAACATCCCAAAAATTTCTAAAAATTTACATTCTCATCAACTTTCAGTTAAACTCTTAAATCATGATTTTTCTTGATAAAAATCATAATAAAACAAATCTCCAATTATACATATTAAAAGAAAAAATATTTCTAAAAAGACAACAAAAATTCCTTAGGGACCAAGATAATTATTTCAAACAAAACAATAATTATTTTAATTAAAAATAGACTTACTTTTAGCAGAACATAATAGTTTATAAAAATAAAAATTATGGGATGTTACATTCTTTCCCCCTTAAGAAATTCGGTCCTCGAATTTTAGCTCATTCTACCACATGTAGGGAATAAAATCAAGGGATAATTTAGAGTTACCAACCTTATTACTCAAATAATTAGGGATATTTTTTTCTGTATAACATCTTTACTTTTTAAGGTCTCTTCATGTGAGTGATTTTACCATATAACCTTAACCATATGGATTTTCTTCAACCATAAATTCTTCAAGAATATTTGATCACCAACTGATAATGTCTAGTGCTCTAATATTTATGGTCCTTATAGACTTTTAGCCTATACTGAGTTGCTTATATTCTTTTTTCTAATCAATTTCATCGCCATATTTACAAATAGATACTAACCTTCTCACTCAAAATATGTGGGTATTTGGCGCGCATATTATTCTCTCTTTCCTAAGTAGCCTCCCCTGAAAAGTACTTTTACTACATCACTTTCACCGTAACATTTCTTTTGAATTTAATTTCTTCACTTGACTATCTGCTATAGTCACTGATTTTTTCTCATATAACAACTCTTTGTCTAACTGAATTTCCCAACACTGAATAACATGTGTTGGGTCTGGTAGATACTTTCGTAGCATAGATACGTGAAAGACTGGATGAACATTATCCAATTCATATGGCAAAACCCAACGGTAAGATATTGGACCGATTTTATATGCTGTGGACCTAACTTTACTCAACTCACTCACCCATTAGGAGACCTATAATGTTTTATATAAAACCTCAAATGGTGCCATTTGTATATTGGCTTGATAACTATTGATATGAGCAAATTCAATCAAGGACAAATAATTTCTCCTTTCTCAACAATTATTTACACGTGGAATTCCAATCTCAACATAATTCAAATCTTAAATACTAAACTCATCTTCGCATGGGATAATCCCTTAATTCAAGTACCTTGATCCTTTCATTATTTTCAGTCGTAGTTCTCAAAATATTCTCCATATTTTCAAATTAAGAGTTCAAAGATTAATTTAAATCATACTTCCCATATTTTATTCCTCAAGAGCTTCAACACCACTAATTCTCTTGATTACAATCGTCAAAACACCATAAGGTCATCATCTGTCTATGTCTTTCAAACTTTTCATTACCTTACCTACTAACTACCTAGACACCATAATAACCGAGTTTCAAAGAAAAGAAATTATCTTTCTTTGCAATGAGGGAAAAGAACCTTGCATTTAATGCCAACCATTAATGAAGGAGAATGCAATGAAATAGACGAAAAGCATAATAGAGAATGGTGCCAAAATAGAAAGTCAAAAATTTGGACAAACATTGAAAAGCATTAAAATCGGTGGCCATAATTCTTGAAAATCTGTAAACAAATTCTATCTACGATTTCGGCAAAAATCGGTGGCCGCAAATTTTGAATATATGTGCCAAAATCTAATTCAAAGATATTGTTATTCAGTGGAAGAATATCCCATGAAAAAGAAACATTTCTGAGCTTATAAAAGTCTATGAAAATCAAAGAATACGTAGTTAACTGGTAGGATGCAGTTGATTGCTTATAAATAAATGCCATCAATCAACTGTAAAATAACCAGTCCAAATTAAAATTTCTTAGAATAGCTAGTCGACTTAATATACCGATAGTTGATTGGCAAAAACATTGAGAAAAAAAAAATAAATCATTTGATTGTTCCTCTTCAACAATTAATTGGTTTGCATTTTCGTTTTTTTTTTTTAAATGACGGCTATCACCTACAACTTTTCTACAAGAATCAAGACATCAATGATTCATCAAAGACAACAAGAAAAAGACAAATTTCTGGTGATATCTTATCTTATGCTCTTTATGTGCTTAATATGGGTCACAGTCATAACTACTGTACATATACATGCTTGCCGTCATTTTTGAAATTTTTGTTTTACCTGTAATTTAGCTGATATCCACCAATCACTCACATAGTTGTTCTAATAATACCCGGCCTATTTGCATAACTATTATAAATATGCCATTCTCCAAGTTCTATAAATGCTTACATTAGTATCTTTATCTTCATACTCAAAGTTAAGGTAAGAGCAATTATGGAGGGAACCGCATTTCGTCAGTTTCGAAATATTTGTGCCTTTTGTGGTTCCAGTCCTGGAAAAGATGGGGAGTATGTTAAAGTAGCACAAAATCTGGGTATGGAGCTGGCTAGGAGAAGAATTCATTTAGTGTATGGTGGAGGTAACCGTGGGTTAACGGGATGTGTGGCTACAGCTGCACATGTAGGGGGATGCCAAGTTCTAGGTATTATTCCTACAGCTCTAGCTGCATCCAGCAATATAGGGAGGACAATTGGGGAATAATATAGAGTAGCTTCCATGCATGAACGCATGGCTACAATGATGAGCAATGCTGACGCCTTCATTGCCTTACCAGGTGGTTTTGGTACTTTAGAGGAGATTTTCCAAATAGTCTCTTGGGCACAACTGAATATGCATCACAAACCGATAGGTTTGTTAAATGTTAATCACTTCTTTGATGGTTTGTTGTCTTTTCTAGATCAAGTTGTGGAACAGAAGTTTATCCCACACTCAGCACGATGAATTCTCATCTCGGCTTCAAATGCTGAGGAGTTGATTGATGCCTTACAAGCATATGTTCATGTACCTGATCCAACTATTGCTCAAATAGAATGGATGGTAGACAACTGCAGGAAGCGAAAATTGGATTTGGATCTTCATCTGTAACTGTAGTAGAACGTAGCCATTGCTGTTCCACTTTTATTTTCTTAGGGTCTATTTGGATACCATCTTTGCTAAACATACTCCTTTAGAGTTTGTAAAACTATCTTTAAATGTTGCTTATGATCCTTTGAACTCTTGTAATATTTTAGTGTATCGTCAATAATTATAATAACAAATTGATCCAGGAATGGCTTAAGTACTCTATTTATTAAGTCTATGAATAAAGTTTGGACATTTTTCAATCCAAATAACATAACTAAAAACTCATAGTGTCTATGCCAACTACTGAAAGCAATTTTTTTGCAATATCCTCTTCTCTTATCCTCAATTGATGATATCAAATCAAGTCAATTTTTGAAAAATGTTGAGCACTTTCTAACTGGTCAAATAAATCATCTATACGAGGTAATATGTATTTATTATACACTGTCACTTTATTCAATTGTCTATAATCTATGCATAGTCATAGTGATCCATCATTCTTTTTCACAGATAAAACTAGAGCACTCCAAGTAAAAGTACTAGGACTTTTAAATCCATTGTCTAACATATCTTGTAACTATTTTTTTCCTTCAGTTTTTTTAAGTTCAGTGGGTGCCATTCTATATGGAAATATAGACACTGGTTAAGTTCCAGGAAATAAATCAATACCAAATTCTATTTATTATTTCGGCTTAATCCTGGCAATTCCTCAGGAATAACATCAAAATATTCTCTAACCACTGGCACTTGATTTATACTGGTTTACTTAATATCAATATTTCTCAACATTGTCAAATATTCTTGACATTTTTGTTTATAATCACTTGTGGGATATTAAAGCAGAGATTAGATTACTGGGTATCTCCCTACGATACCCTTGTATCAAGAAAGAAAATTCCCCAAGAATATTGAATTTAATCACCTTATAGTGATATTTCATAATGACATGACATAATGCCAACTAATTCATACATCAAAGTCTACCATATCTAGACAACCGGGTACATCGGATGTCACATTCAAAAACCACCATATTTGGTATTTGTATCAATTCTTTAAATTCTCTGAGATGCCTATCCTTTTCACTTTCAAGCTGTAATTGATCCATAAATATCTCATAAGATGTCACAATATTCAATCTGTCTTATACTATAAACTTTAGCAACTTGGAATAAAAAGGAATTTGAAAGCCTATAGAATCACTTAACAGCACCTAAAGTATAAATATGTCCGGCTCATATCGATACTAAAGGTCCTACTAAAGAATCATTTGTTCTGATAGCCACAGGGAAACCTAATGCTCTGATACCAACTTGTAATGCCCCTAATTACGTTACGTAAAGTAAACAATTTTTTTTTAAAATGTAAGATAATCTCCATAAAGATACATAATTCAATTCTTTATCAGGGGAACAAATACATATAGAATCTCTCATGTATACATAATATACAGACCAAGTCTATAAACATCTCTGCCTGTAGCTTCCAGAGCTCTCTAGAATACAAATACAGTATAATTCAAAGACCGTGAGTCTTGGAAGCAACGTAGACTCACCCAAAGAATATATCACCTATCTGCCGAATTAGACTCTGATATTCTTATCTGAAAAATGTGGAAATATCATGTAGTGAGTTTGACAACTCAGTGAGCAAATAATTCCTCCTACGACCTCTTAGGTCAGCATATGGATGTACTTATATTTTAAAATTTGTTACATAGAAAATACAGTTCAGAAGTACATTCATATGGGACCCGTATTTCAAATATTCTCAAATCAAAGGATATTCAGATATCCAAAACCATATGCACCATGGTATGATCATTAAACAAATGTTGTTATGCTCAGCTGTATAAGCTATAATAAAATATTATGATTTGGGGATAAAATCATCACTTTTAATGCACCTCCCTCATTCGGCAATCTGATCAATGCAATGAAAATATTTAATGCACCTGCCTCACTCGACAATCTGGTCAATGCAATGAAACTATACCTCATTTGCTATACGCATAGTGACCTCGACCCTAGTCACAATAAGTGATCAGGGAATGTGAGTACATCACCCAACTGTCTCCTCACATTACCACTATCACCCGGTTGAAAATATGCTATACGCATAGTGACCTCGACCCTAGTCACAATAAGTGATCAGGGAATGTGAGTACATCACCCAACTGCCTCCTCACATTACCACTGTCACCCGGTTGGAGCAGCCCTCCCCCGGCTCACTTAGGCTAATAGGGCGTCCCCTATTCGGTACCATCACAAGCCATACAACCAGCCGATATTCATTAATACATATATATACATATAAAATATCAAGCAACTCGCCATGGGATTTACGCTTGCCATTCAATCTCATTTATAATATGACATACATCATTTTCACAAGTATGTAGCTTTACAAATCAATGCATCATGCACATAATATTCACTTTATCAAATAATGATAAATATAAGTGAAATCAGATACATCATGAGTTCAGAAATCCATTTTCAAATACTATACTCTTCTTAAATCATATTTCAAATTATAAGCAGTTCAAATCATTTTAATGCATTTCAAAAACATATCAAAGTGTAAATATCTCATAAACATAATCATATAAATGCTCAAATATCAAGAAGAGTATAGGACAAGCCATAGGAAGAATCATCTACTCACAGGTAAAGGCTCCAGATTGAACAACCCTAAAATCTTCGTTTCTGATCCGAATTCGGTAAAATAAACCCTAAAATCGAGTCCAGAATGTCCAAAACCCTTGAAAATGACTTCGGATTTACTAAATTTTGCCTCTAGGAGCTCGGTCAACGCAAGTCAACGCTATGGGCACTATTCACTACCGGAATCACTATTCACCACTGGGAATTACTATTCACCGCCACTATTCATGCCAAAAAATCACTATTCACAGCCACATAATATGTTACCAAATGACTAAAAGAAATACATATCCTAATGTTTATCTAAGTTCTGAATCCATCTACGGTGTCAGATTTCTAATTTGAGGTATCTAAGTAAGAGTTTTAGAATTTACCTTTTTCTGATATTTTCTACTTCAGATCTTCGGCGATTCAACGGTGGATTTGAAAAACTGATCGGTCAAAACTGAAGTATTCTTCGTCCTGAATCCAGTAACACTTTCAGTTTTGAGATCGGAAGCCAATAGGCACTTTAAATCTAAAGAAAAATTTGAAGGTTACTATTCACTCACTATTAATGCACTATTCATCCTATCGGTTTTTCTTCAGAAAAATTGCCGTCCCCTTCCCTCATTTCCCTTTTTATTTTTCTTTTTATAATATTAATTATTATTATTTAATACTGAAATATTTAGATTTATTCCTATTTTATTTCATATATATTCATATAAATACCGTTTTTCACCCTAAAACATCCCGAAAATTTCTAAAAATTTACATTCTCATCAACCTTTAGTTAAACTCTTAAATCATGATTTTTCTTGATAAAAATCATAATAAAAAAAATATTAAATTATACATATTAAAAGAAAGAATATTTCTAAAAATACAACAAAAATTCTTTAGGGACCAAGATAATTATTTCAAACAAAACAATAACTATTTTAATTAAAAATAGACTTACTTTTAGCAGAACATAATCGTTTATAAAAATAAAAATTATGGGATGTTACACTCTGCAAGCAACAAGCTCTTCTCAATTTATTATACGTGTATATGAAAAGTAATAAGCATGTTAAGAAGAGCATATATGGTTAGAGATTAGGTATGGAGTTTACAATTTGAACTTTGGTTGAATCTGCATACACTTAAATAATGGGGAACTTGCTGCTGCAGTCCCCCACACACAAACCCATACCTGCCCCAAATAGAAACAGATTGCTTCTGTGCCTTATAAAACAACATTCACCACAACCTTTAGAGCACTCGGTTCAACAACAACAACAACAAAGCCTTTTCCCACTAGGTGGGATCGGCTACATGGATCAAACGGCGCCATAGTGGCCTATCATGGATGAGATCAATAGATAAGTTATTAACTATTAAATCATTTTTAATAGTTCCGCTTATTGTTTTCTTTGGCCTCCCTCTACCTCTAATTATTGGACTATTCTCCATCCGATCTACTCTTCTCACTAGGGCTTTTGCAGGTCTTCTCCACACATGGCCAAACCACCTTAAGCGAGATTCAACCATCTTCTCCACAATAGGTGCTATCCTAACCTTCTCTCTAATGTACTCATTTCTAATCATATCTCTTCTGGTGTGTCCACACATCCAGCGCAACATTCTCATCTCTGTAACGTTGAGTTTATCTTCATGTTGTCTTTTAACCACCCAACATTCAGTACCATACAATATAGCAGGTCTTATAGCCGTACGGTAGAATTTTCCTTTAACTTTGAGCGGCACTTTTTATCACAAATATCACTCGACGCTTTCCTCCATTTCATCCATCCAGCTTGAATCATATGATTTACGTCCTCCTTTACTTCGCCGTCGTTTTGTATAATAGACCCAAGATATTTAAAACTTGTAACTTGTTTTAATATATAGTCTCCAAGTTTCACGTCTACATTCGTATTTGTTCGTCTCTTACTAAAAATACATTCCATATATTCTGTTTTATTTCTACTTATCTGAAAACCATGTGTTTCTAAAGCTTGTCTCCATGACTCTAACTTCATATTTATTTCCTCTTTCGATTCACCAACTAAGACTATATCATCTACAAAAATCATGCATTGAGGCCCCAACTCTTGTATATGTTCAGTAACTGCATCCAAAATCAAATTAAAAAGATACGGACTCAAAGAAGACCATTGATGTAGTCCAATAGTTGTGGGAAAATCCTTTGTATACCCATTTTGTGTTCTCACGTAAGTCGTTATCCTGTCGTACATGTCTTTGATTGCTCAAATATACGCAATACGTGCTCCTTTCTTTTCTAAAACCTTCCATAGAATCTCTCTTAACACTCTGTCATATGCCTTTTCCAGATCAATAAAAACTATATGCAAATTTTTCTGTCTGCTTTGATACCTTTCCATCAATCTCCGTAGTAAATAAATTGCTTCCATAGTTGACCTTCGTAGTTCAGTAGGCGCAAGAGATGGTGACACAATGAGTGGTTTAGGAAAGAAGAAAGGATAAGGCTGATGTATAATTGCATCCAGCTTAATGTCCATTACCAATAAAATTATCATTATTAGGGACATTAAACTGTTTTTACTCATAGTGCTTCACTCTTTCTTCTAAATTTCTGATAGCTATATTATCATAGTCAGCAACAAGCTATCACAGATATTACAGAATTAATTAGTGTAAGCCTATTATTACACTACTTATATGATGCAAAGAAATATAGAAAACTTATTTTCAAATACTATATATACAAGTTATGTGGCTTCTGTATACACACTAATTAGTTGACTTCTTAGCGACTTTTGGTTATCGATGTTCATAATTTCATATATCTAAGGCTAATGATTTGATTTATAATCGTTCAGTTTCACCTTAGGGTATATTTGGATAGAGGATAATGGAAGAGAAGTAAAGCGAATAGTAGTTTTCATTGAAACTTTCTCCCTATTTTAGGAGTTCAAGAAAGAGAATAAATGGTTTTCAACTAATCTTTTAAAATAATCCAAAATTCCTTCCCTTCTAATTTTAAGTTCTGCTAGTTTAGAGAATTTTTTTAGGAGAAACCAACCACTAAGTATTATATTATTCATTATTTCTTAAAATCACATTTGATGAATAAACTAAATTTTATGGTTAATTACCACTTTGATAAACATAAATTTGAAAAAATATATTATTTTCATTTATTGAAATTTTTTAGTTTATTACCTTCTTTACTTTAAAAATACAATTACGGAAAAGCGAAATCATCATTTAACCATCTATTCTCCTTCCTTCTCCCTGCTCTCTCTGGTTTTTTTTTGGAATTCCTTCCCTTTCTTCTTCTCATCACTCCCGAACATACCCTTAAGGTTTTAGCTAGTAATACCCGAGGTATAGCCAGGGATGAGACTTGGGTTTAAGCCTTGACTAGTGTCATGGCTATAAATGAATGTGGGTAGTGTTGTAATGGAATTTGACCCATAGGAGAAACTGAACTCGATGAAAAACATAGGACCTATGCTATTGTTCCAAGCAACTCTTCAGCAACTTTATCTGTCTATCTGATTGGGAATGATAAGCTAGTTATAAAATGTATCGTTGTGCCACTCAAAGCCATTAATTGCCACTAGGAAACCCATGCAATTTAACCACTATGTGAGAGATTAAGTATGCTACTATAGCAACTGTGTAGTTAGGCTTAAACTACCAAAATATGCTATTTTAGTGAGGCAATCAACCACCACTAGCATGGTAGTGTACCGTGAAAATTGTGGTGGTCCAGCAATGAAATGCATGGTTATTTCCAACCCTGGCTATTTAGGAATGGGGAGTGGTTGGAAAGTCCCTATGGTTTAGAGTTAGATTATTTGGTTTATTGGCAGATTAGAAGATTATTGACAAACTGATTCACATTTTCTCTTATAGATGGCCAATAGAAGGATTCTGTTAATCTCCTATAAGTCTTTAATTTGCCTGTGTGGCCATTTACTGGAGTGCAATGCAATTCGTTGAGTAACACATGTTTAATAGATGCATTTGAGATTATTACCAACATTCCTTTGTGGCACACATAACCACCTTGAAATGTAAAGTTAGGAGGGATTCATTTAATGGCAATTTCTAGTTGTAGGTTGAGTAGGTAGTCATTAGTGATATTTTCTTCCAAAATTTTATCCAGTAATTGACACTACACTCTTTTCCAAGTAAGTCTATTTACCCTCTACTTCATTTTCACCATGCCTGGTAATGCATTTGCTACCTTATTACTCGATCCAGTTCTATACACAATGGAATAGCAAAAACCTATCACTTTAGTCAAATAGAATTGATGCTCAAGTAACTGAACAGTTTGGGATGTTTTATGTTTGTTTCGGTTTTTCCTTGAATTAGTTGGGCTTAAATTGATTAAATTTAATTAAGTTTTGACACTTAATGGACTTTTTAATTCCTTGACACGTTTCTATGGAGAAAATAGTTAAATGGACGTCCAAAGAGGTGGTTTTTAGTCCAAAATGCAAAGGAGCTTGAGGGGCCCATAAACAAAAGACCAAATCATGAAATTAAAGCTAAAAATTGTGATGTAGGTCCTGTCACCCGTGGGCAAGACCTATGGGCATCTACATACATCAGCCTAGTGGCATGGATCTCTTAAGTTTACTCTATTGACCTTTGGTATTTCATTGATTCTCTTCATAAAGGTCAAATTTTTGTTGAAAGCCCAATTTCTTTGTTGGCTGAACAATATCGTGTATGCATTGGGTTTCATTCTTCCCAATTTTTAAGTAGTTATTTTCTTGATTGAAGCACAGTAAGTGATGGAGATTTCTAATTCAACGATTATTTCTTGTGAGAATATTGGTTAGAATGGTATGCATGGTAATTTCTTGAAGAGTTTTGCATGTGGTTTAGAGGTGCATTATACTTATGCATGTGATGTTAATTCTAAAACAAAAATTTTTGGATTATGAGTAATTGAGTACAAGGAGTACAAGCAAAGGTGGAATCTTAGAGCTTGGTGCATTATATTTTGATGAAAAATTATGGCATGTGAGTATAATGAACATATTTCTTATTGAAATCATATTTTTAGCTATTAATGATAAAAGAAAAGAAAAGAAATAAGCACGGTCATATGGCAATCCGTGTGGTGAACCAGTAGGGAACGCCCTACCAACGGCTATGATTATGTTAATGAGAAAAGAAATTGTGCCATGTTGGACCCTCTTTAATGTGGTGTATGATATATGGGTGCAAAGGTGAACTAAGAGTAACACAACTCTTCATTGCCTAGCACATTCTTTGAACCCTAGTTATTCTTATTCTTATTTTTTGCTTAGTTTTGTTTTTTAACTTCATTATATTAATGATAATAATATATTGTTTCAATTCTCTTTATAGGTACTATAATCAATCTTGGTTGAATGAGGCTCCTAATATAGTCCCTTTAAATAAAGATGAAGAGATAATAAGAGAGAGAATGAAATTCTTTAACAGAATTTTTCAAGATCCCGATGACTTGAAAATTGTTTATTTGGAATATATGATTCTCTACTTGTTTAGAAGATTTTGCTGAATCAAACTCTATTGACCAAAGAGGGGATATAGAGCCACATTATTGGTGGGTAATTCAAGGTCACTCCATTCCACTTCTCTAAAGCCTTACTTTTAAACTTGTTAGACAATCATCTTCCTTCTTTTGTTGTGAGAGAAATTGGAGAACATACTCATTCATTCACTTATTTAGAAGGAACAAATTGACACAAAAATTTACTCAAGATTTAGTGTTTGTTTATAACAATTTTTGGCTTTTGACAAGGAGGAGCCCATAATATATGCAAGGTAATACTAAGATGTAGGATACTGGAGAAGATCGTTTTGATGATGTGTTAGAAGATGTTAGGGTTTTATCGGTTGCAAATCTATCATTGTATGAAATAGAAATAAAAAGAGTTCTTTTCACAGATGAATGGGATAAAAATAATTGTGGTGATGAAGAATACATTAAAGAAAAATAAATTTTGATTGTATTATAAATTTATGGAAATTTTTTGAGATTAAGTTGTATTGTGAATTTTAACTCATTTTATATTATTATTTTATGGTTCAATTATTATCTTTATTTTTTTTAATTCACATGTCCTAAACGTATCATGTCCTAGATTTTTTAAAAATTTACGTGTTCCATGTCTCGTGTTCATATCTGTGCCTCATAGGATGCCTCCCTTGAGCTTTCATCCACTAATTTATTTATTTCTATTTCCACAAACTACGTACCTAGTGAGGCTTAAGGGATTTATTCCGGCAATGTAACAACCTTTTAACAACCTAGTAGAGCTTAAGGGATCTACTTCCTTATCTAAAGAGGAAGAAGATAACTTATAGAGAAGTTGTAAAAAATTCAAGGCTAACGAGACTATAGAGGAACTTATGGATGATGAAATGGGAGAAGGACATGAGGGCCCTTTTAACTTGGACAACTCTTCCAATCAGTTCGATGTAGCTTAGGAAAATACGAATTATGGGAACTAAAGCACTTGTCCTTGCCCAACCTCTCAGGATCCTAGGCCTAAGACTACAATAGACAAAGAAATAGGCTCCACGACACCTACCAACCACTTCAGAAATATGGAAAGTGCTTCTTATAGAGAAAAACTTTTGGGCTTCAATAGGATTGCCAATAACCCTAACAACATTGAGGAGGACTCATAGGAAAGCTATTCTAAGGATGACTTGGACATCGAAGATACAGATGAGGCAATGAAGCCAGAAGTAGCCTTCCCAACAATAGAAATTTCACTAGAGGAATGCTGGAGCTATTGCAAATCGTGGAGAAAATCATTAATAATCAAACTGATGGGGATAAGAATTGGGTATAAATACCTGAAAGACAGGTTGATAAGAATATGGCACCCAGCAAAGGAATTCAAACTCATTGTTCTGGGCAAAGGATTATAGTTTTGCATTGCATAAGGGCCTTTAGATGATTGGTGACCACTACCTTGTGGTCCAATGCTATAGACCAAATTTTAGATCATACAAAGAAAATTTCAAAAAGGTTACTATTTATGTCAGGATTCCATGGCTTCCTATAGAATACTACAACAACCATTTCCTATGGAGAGTGGGTGACAGAGTGAGGAAAACTCTAAAAATAGAGTCACATACCTTGAGGAAAATAAGCACTATTACAGGGGAGGAAATTGGGGTCGTAAGAGGAAAGTTTGCTCGTATTTGCGTCGAGATAGACCTAAGGAAGAAACTAGTCTCAAAATTCAAGTTCTAGAAAAAGTTTTTCCACATCGAGTATGAAGACTTACACTCCATATGCTTCAAGTGTAGGAAATATGGGCATCACTAGGATCATTATCAAACTAACAGAGAGAACAACTAATGTAATAGAAATATAGAAGAAGAGTCAGCTCAAGAGAATGTATGTAACAACTCCATTTTTTACATATATACATATATAAAATATTTTTTAAAAGTTTCATAAAGTCATTACCTTTATTTAACTCATAATAACATTCAATTAATTTAACAAAGCACAATTAAGGTTTACACATCATTAATTAACAACATCCATACACAAATCAAACACATATATGTCTACATCTTATTTATCCATATTGACTAGTTCTGGGGATACGGGTGCAGGTGGTTGCACCTTCACTAGGATCTTAGCCAACTCGACCACAAACACCTTATTAATTTTTGGGATCTGCCCAACATAGAATAACTCGATCCAACGTACACTAAGAGCCAAAGCCAAAGAAAAATATGCAAAACTAGTTTTCTGAACATGATATGAAAATATAGTGAGAATTAAATCTCAGTAGGTTCAACAATAAATCAAAATTACCATTAATATAGATCATCATGTCATGTTCATCTGTATAAACTACAGCAAAAATCTTAACTCACATGAATACACTTTATCTATGCACATAAAAATCATACAGTAATGACATGTATGACCTGAATAAGTATTTTTAGATTACCATATGATAGCTATCAACTTATTTTCATATCAAGTTACCTCGATCAGAGTGAGTACTTTCTAATCTTCGGTACAAGTTTTTCTCGCTCTGTCCGACATAACACACTTTCTCTTTCTTTTCTCATTAACATAACCATAGCCGTTGGTAGGGCATCCCCTACTGGTGCACCACATAGACCGCCATGTGACTGTGCTTATTTCTTTTCTTTTCTCATTAATAGCCAAAATATGATTTCTATAACAATTATAATCATTATACTCACATACCATAATTTTTAATTAAAATATAATCATTACCAAAAATATTGGTAATCATGACATGAACATAATCATTTCAAATATCACTTTATAAAATATTTTCATGTCAAAATTACAAATTTAAGATGGTAAGGAGTTCATGAAATGGCAATGGCTATCGCATACACTAGTTATTTATTATTTTCATTTATAAAATTCTTTTTTCTTTTTAAATATTATTTTTATCTCTTGATTTTCTTTATGATTGGTATCTAGTCACTTTTCTCCTACTTATATCATTTCCAACACATGTTCTGACAAATTTAATATGACATTTTTCTTTAATTTTGTTTCTATTAGTATCCTATAGTTAATGAGGTTCATTTAAGGTAAAAAAAAGGTTGAAAATAAGCTTTACCAGCTTCCAACACAGCCTAAACGTATCCTATAACACGGCTTGACCATTTATTGTAAAATAGTCATGCTTTATGCTTCAAAATGCCCTTTCCAACATAGAACATGGTCTGGCCATGCCTTAAAACACGACCATGCTCTATGTTGTGTTATTCCCTGATGCAGGTTTTCGTCCTACCTAACCTTCTCTCACTAATCAGAGCATAATGTCCACATTTTAACTCCGAATTATGTGATCTTGGTGTCAATTTAAAGAAAAATCAATTACCTAAAACTATTATGTTGAACATTTTAGTGAAAGCTTAAGGAATCTTGGTGATATTACTCCCTCAAGTTAAACGTTATTTCTTCTCGGGTAGATTCTAACCTTTACTTACTAATCTAACCATATCTCCCTTATACAAACTCCATATTGAGTGATTCTAGTGGCTAAATTTCCGTGAGGCCTATATCTATATTTTTTTATGTTAACCAATTATTTTAATTTTCTATATAATATTTTTAGAAATTTAAACACAGAAGCTTTCCTAACAGATTTTTCCTTGGTTAAGCATTTTCTGACCACTGCTTACTAATCTGGCCATATCTACCTTATATAGATTTCAAATTGAGTGATTCCGGTGGCTAAATTTATGTCATACATATATCTATATTTTTAATGTTAACCAGTTATTTAATTCCCTACGTAAATTTTCTAGAAATTCAAACACAGAAGCTTTGCTAACAAATTCTTCGCTGGTTAAGAATTTTCTGACCATATTTACCTTATATGGACTCCAAATTGAGTGATTCCAGTGGTTAACAATACGTGAGACATATATTTATATTTTGAATATTAATCATTTCTTTTAATTACTAACCGATTCTTCCTAGAATTAGAAAAACATAAGCTTCCCTGGTTACTCCGAAATGCAATTTTCTATCCAAACCTTTTCTAAGGTTTTAGTTCATCATTTTATTATGTCCTCTTCCATTTTCTTCAAAATTTACATCTAATCATATTTCATCAAATTTTCACCACATTTAAATATAAAAAATAACAGCATAAAAATCTTAAAATTTTGTCACCCATAGCCATACCTATGCAGAACTTTCCACACCAACCTAAGTATTCAAACATGATATAGCAACTCATGATCAACGTGTAACATGATATAGCAACATCCATAGTCAATCATCCAGGTAACAAATATAGTAAATTTCATCAAAGTTCTAGGATCAAAATCCCATATAAATGTTTCTAATTTCAAGGCTTTAAAAAAATATTGTTAAACCTACCTAAAGATCTCCCTAGCTCACTTAGTGAATTCTTTTTCTTGTTTCCTCTTGAAGAAAGTAGCAAGATTCCTCCCTTCCCTTAGCTTTTCTAGTAGCTTACATAAGAGAAGGAGGGTAAATTTTTGAACCCTAAGAATGAAGAAGAAAGATAGATTTAAGACTTACCTTGAGTACTTAGTCCTCTAGACTTCTCCTTCCTCTTTCTTCCTCTCTTCTCCTTTCTTTCTCTCCTTTCCTCACTCTACCTTGCTTATGTTTTTCCTCTCGCTTACTTGGACGAAATTATAATGTTATAAGGGTGGGTTTTGCTTAAATAAACTATCATGTGTTTCACCTTTCATAACCATGGGTCTACCTTATCACAATTAAGATGCACTTTGTTGTTTTCTGGGGAAAAACAACTCATATTTTTGTCTTCCTCTCCCTTAGTCAAGATATGCATAGCAAAAGGAGATTTGTATTTTGAAAGTCATGTTAAAATATTCTTAAGACAAGGGACAAGGTTCCTTTGATTTAGGGATTTATTTCCTTTTTCTTTTGTCTTAATCAAGTATGATAGGTTGGGCTTTTTAGGTTGCAAATTTCCAACTCTTGAATCTCCCTTGCTTGGCTGAAACCATTTGTGTAGGATAAAGATATTTTGTCATAATGTTATGTATTATTACCCACTTGTTGAAATTATGAATGTAGGATATAGATGTTTTGTCTTAATGCCATGTGATCTAATCTTGATTATTATTACACTACTATTTTCTCACATAATTCCTATTTTTCCTTCTTAGATCTGGGATCATTCTTACCCATTTCCTTTGCTTTGTCTAAAATTCTACCTTTCATGAAGGGTTTGGTCACATTTTCATGATTTTTAGGCTATCAGTCCAACTTCTATATCCTAGTTCAAGTCTATGTTTTATTTCTTGTTTGGGCTGTCCTATTGGCTTGCTAAAAATTGATGTGAAGTGAAAAAACTCCATATGAAGTGTCCATAGGTGAAAGCCCAATTTATGGGTGGAAATGTTAAACTTAGTAACTCTAGCTCTTGAATTAGAAAAAATTACCCTAATCCAATCTTCTTGAAATTTTAAGACCTTTACTTACTTCACAAAAAATTATCTTCCTTATTCAAGAATTTCTCCTCTCTTTAGTATGTTATTTCTATTTTTTTCTATTAAGTTTTTTCTCTTTACCTATTTCCTTAATGTTAGAAACATTTTCTATACATACATATAAGGTGAAGAATTTCTAAGGATTATATTTCTTAGTTATCTAAAAATGTTCTAATAAATTTTATTTCCTTAATTAATTATTTATGTACCTTTATTAATAAAAGAAAAAAATTATGGATGTTACATTAAATATTTATGTACCTTTATTAAGAAATGAAACGAAATTAGGTATATTACACTTCTTTTCCCCTAAAAAAAATTTGTCCTCAAAATTTCAGGAATTACCTATTAAGAACAATTGCGGATATGTCTTCCTCATAACTTCTTCCAGCTCCCAAGCTGCTTCTTCCATTGTCAAACCTTTCCATAACATCTTAACTAAGGGAATGGTCATATTCTTGAATTGCTTCATGTCAGTGTCCAATATGGATGCTGGTACTAGCTGGTAAGTCATGTTCTCCTTTATTTGGATTGGTTCATCTTGTATTACATATGATGAATTTGGAAGATACTTCCAGAGTTGTGATACATGGAAAACATTATGCAGGTTGGACAAATTAGGTGGGAGGACAACTTGATATACTGACGTCTCCACTTTCTTCAAAATTTGGTAGGGTCCCAAAAATCGCGGACTTAACTTTCTGGTTTTGAGAGACCTATCAACTCCAGTAGTCAGGAAAAGTTTCAGAAATACATGGTCTCCTTCCTTAAACTCTAAAGTTCTATGTCTCTTATCATAATAACTCTTTTGCCCATTCTAAGCTGTAAGTATTTTGTCTCGTATCATCTTGATTTATTCAGTGGTTTGTTAAACTAGATCAGGACCTAACAAGTTCTTTTCTCCTACCTTAAACCAACATAGTGGAGATAAGTACTTCCTACCATATAAAGCTTCGTAGGGGGCTATCTTAATACTAGAGTGATAATTATTATTATAAGAAAACTCCACTAAAGGTAGGTACTTATCCCATCCTTTACCTTGCTCTATCACACAAGCCCTTAACATATCTTCTAGAGTTTGAATGGCCCGTTCTGTCTACCCGTCAGTTTGAGGATGGTAGGCAGTACTAAATCGCAGCTGAGTTCCAAAAGCTTCCTGCAACGCCTTCCAAAACCTCGATGTGAACCTTGGATCTCTATCAGAAATTATATTTAAGGGAATTCTATGTAGTCTAACTATTTTCTGGACGTACAACTGGGCTAATTTGACCAGTGAAAGGTTAATTTTTATGGGCAAAAAGTGAGTAGATTTGGTTAATTTGTCAACTATTACCCAGATAGAGTCATGTCCAACTGAAGTTTTAGGTAAGTCCACCACAAAGTCCATCGAAATACTGTCCCATTTCTATTTAGGGATCTCAAGAGGTTGTAAAAATCCCGCTGGCTTTTGATGTTCTACCTTCACCTTCTAATAAGTTAGACATTTTGCTACAAACTCAGTAATGTCCTTTTTCATCCCAAGCCACCAATACATCCTCTTAAAATCTTGGTACATTTTATTGGATCCAGGATGTACTGTGTATTTACTCTAATGTGCTTCGTATAGGATCTTAGTCCTCAACTCTTGTTCTTGAGGAACACAGACCCTTCCTTAATACATGATTACTCCATCTTTCAAGATAGAAAAATCATCTTGATCATTATGATCCTGTAAGTATTGGTCATGAACTTGAGCCTCTTTAATTTGGGCTCTAAGGTCACACTCTATGCTCAACCCATTGATGATTAGCTTCTTTGAGGTAAAAGTAGTGTCTAGCTTCAAATTTCGAAACTCTTCTAGCATCTGCACCTCATACATCATCATCCGACCTACGTGTAGAGATTTTCAACTTAAGGCATCAGCTACAACATTCGCCTTTCCTGAATGATACTTTATCTCAAACTTGTAGTCATTAAGGAATTCTACCCATCTTCGTTGCCTTATATTTAACTCATTCTGATAAAAAAGGTAATTAAAACTCTTATGATCACAGTATACTTCAAATGTCGCTCCGTATAAATAGTGTCACCAAATCTTTAAGGCAAACACCATCGCCTCCAATCCAAGATCATGGGTTGGATAGTTTTCTTTGTGGGGTCTCAATTGCTTAGAGGTGTAATCAACTACTCTCTTGTCTTGTATCAGCACATACCCTAGCCCTTTCTTTGAAGTGTCACTATACACTTCAAAATGTCCTGTAGGGTCTGAAATAATTAAAGCAGGAGGAGTGGTCAATCTTGTCTTAAGTTCTTGGAAACTAGCTTCACATTGATCAGTCCATTTGAAAGGACTTCCCTTCCTAGTCAATTTAATCAATAGCAAGGCTATACGAGAGAAGTTTTGTATAAACCTCTTGTAGTATCCTACCAAACCCAAGAAACTTTTGACTTCTGTAACCATATTTGGTCTTTCCCATTGAATCACTGCTTCTGTCTTACTAGGGTCTACGGCTACCCCTCTATTAAAGATGACATGTCTGAGAAACTTCACCTCTATCAACCAAAATCTACATTTCTCTAATTTGGCATACAAATTTTTCTCTTTCAGCACTTGCAGCACAATTCAGAGATATTGTTCATGTTCTTTCTCAGTCTTAGAGTACATCAAGATGTCATCAATGAACACTACCACAAATTGATCTAGGTAGGGTCAAAAAATGAAATTTATGTAGTCCATGAAAATTACAGGTGCATTTGTCAACCCGAAGTATATTACGAGAAACTCATAGTGCCCATACCTAGTCTTTAAAGCTATTTTTGGTACATCCTCCTCTTTAATCCTAATCTGATAGTATCCTGATCTCAAGTCAATTTTAGAAAAGATGGAGGCTCCCTTCCGTTGATCTAATAAATCATCTATCCAAGATACTTATTTTTGATAGTCAGCTTATTCAGCTATCTGTAATCTTTGTATAGTCTCAAGCTCCTGTCTTTCTTCTTAACAAACAACACAGAGGCTCCCCAAGGTGATACACTTGGTCTAATGAATTGCTTCTCTAACAGTTCCACCAATTGTTTCTTAAGTTCTTGTGGTTCCTTCGAGACCATTCAATAAGGTGAAATAAAGATAAGCCTTGTCCCAAGTAGGAGATTAATAGAGAACTCTATCTCTCTCTTTGGAGGTAAGTTTGGAATATCTTATGGAAATACTTTAGGAAACTTGTTGGTTATTGAGATTTCATCAAGCTTCAGTTCGACTTCAAGGTTTGATAAATACAAGAGGATGTATCCAAGTACTCCATTCTTCAACTCCTTATTGACTTGATTGGCATTAAGCATCAATAACTGCATCTCCTCTTCTGAAGTAGGAGGTAGAAATTCAACAATCTTGTTGCAACAATTCAGCAAGACCCAATTTCTAGACATCTAGTCTAACCCTAGAATGACATCAATACCTTTTAAAGGTAGACAGACGAGGTCTACAGAAATTTTTTTCTCCTAAATAGTGACTTGACAGTCTTTACATATAGAGGAAGTTAAGACCCTTTCCCCCGTGGGAGTTACTACAGATAGCTCATAGAGGGTTTCAGAAATAGGATATTGAAGCTCCCTAATACATTCTTCTGATATAAATAAATAACTAGCACTAGAGTCAAACAACACCATAAGAGCAAATTCATATATATAAAATGTACCTTGAATCATTTTAGAGGATTGAGTTGCCTCTTGGCCGCTCAAGGTGAAAACCCTTTCTTTCACTTGAGGTCTCTGTTCCAGCTGCTTCCCCAAATTCTGTGGGAAATTCTTTGCAAAATCACCCTTCTGTCTGCAATTAAAGCAAACATCTGATCCCATGTAGTATGACTAGTTACCATGCATATGTCTGCACTTAGTACACTTGACTATGGAAAAGTTCTGTTGGAAGGGTCAGGAACTTGCAGTCATTAGCCTCTTTCTAATGCCCTGTCCTTTTCCTCTAACATTTTTGCCAGAGTTTTGCTGCCCATTCTTCCTTTTCAAGAAGTTTCATTTTTGTTTCTCATATGCCACTGCCCTCAAGCTCTTCTCCAAGAGTCTACATTTCTTAATGAGAGGTACAAACTCCCTAATCTCCATAGCTACAACAACATTCCTTATCTCCTGATTCACTCCCGCTTCGAACTTAACAACCTTCCATGCTTCATCGGGGTTAAATCACAGATAAGAGGAGAATTTAGACAACTCCTTAAACCTCGCGATGTACTAGTCTACGATTATGTTGTCCTACCTAAGTTGGAGAAATTCAATCTCCTTCTCCGCCAGCACAGTACTTGGAAAGTAATTTTCCAAAAAGGTGTCTTTGAACACCTGTCAGGTGATCTGCCTTCCCTAATGAGCTAAAAGTTCTCTAGTTCTATGCCACCAGTATTCTGCTTCATCTTTCAACATATATGCAGTGAAGATAACTTGCTGCTCCTCAATAAAGCCCATCACTTCAAAGATTTTCTCTAACTCCCTTATCCACCTTCCAGCTACAGTTGGGTCAAAGCCACCTTGAAAACAAGGTGGTTTAGTCCTTAAGAACTCATATATGCCGTTATCATTTCCTACCATCCGGTTATTAACACCATTCTCACCATTCGAGTTATTAGCATTTTAAAGGTATTGTAGAATTTGGTTGGTGGTCGTGACTTGGTCTCGAATTGCCGTGGCCAGGTTGTGCAAGGTTTTCTTCGCATTATTTGCCAGATTTCTCCTCGGTGGTGCCATTTTCTACTATGGAAAAAATAAAGTTATGCTACTATTGGGGTGATCAAGCCCAATAGTTAGTTTTAAAAATATTTAATAGCAATCATAATATCACCTCAGCATATAGATAGAAACACTAGTAATTTCTTACCTATATGAAATCATTGATCCCCTACACAGCACAACCATAACATACTCAAGACACTATAAGATCGACTCATATAACCATCCACCCACTCGCCATCTAGGATCGACCTACTCTGATACCAATTATGTATCAACTCCATTTTTTTTACATATATACATATATATAATTTTTTTTAAAAGTTCCATGAAGTCATTACCTTTATTTAACTTATAATAACATTTAGTTAATTTAACCAAACATAATGAAGGTTTACACATCATTAATTAACAACATCCGTACACAAATCAAACACATATATGTCTACATCTTATTCCTCTATATTGACTAGTTCTAGGGATACGGGTGTGGGTGGTTGCACCTTCACTGAGATTTTAGACAACTCAACCACAAATACCTTATTAATTTCTAGGATTTGCCCAACATACAGTAACTCGATCCAACGTACACTAAGAGCTAGAGTAAATATCTTAGGTCACATGAATGCACTTTATCTATGTACATGAAAATCATACAGTAATGACATGTATGGCATGAATTACTATTTTTAGATTACCATATGATGGCTATCAACTTATTTTCATATCAAGCTATCTCAGTCAAGGTCAGTACCTTCTACTCTTTGGTATGGGTTTTTCTCGCTTCGTCTGACATGGCACACTTTCTCTTTCTTTTCTCATTAACATAACCATAGTCGTTGGTAGGGCATCCCCTACTAGTGCACCACACGGATGGCCATGTGACCGTGCTAATTTCTTTTCTCCTTAATAGTAAAAAATATGATTTCAATAACAAGTCTGTTCATTATACTCCCATGCCATAATTTTTAATCAAAATATAATTATTACCAAAAATCATTGGTAATCATGACATGAACATAATTATTTCAAATATCACTTTATAAAATATTTTCATGTCAAAATTACACACTTAAGATGGTAAGGAGTTCCTGCAATGACAATGGCTATGGTATACACTAGTCATTTATTATTTTTATTTATAAGATTCTTTTTTTAAAATATTATTTTTATCTTTTCATTTTCTTCATGCTTGGCCTTTAGTCACTTTTCTCTTACTTATATCATTTCCAACACATCTTCTCACAAATTCAATATGGTATTCTTCTTCAATTTGATTTATATTAATATCCTATAGTTAATGAGGTTCATTTAAGGTAGAAAAATGTGGAAAATAAATTTTACCAACTTTCAACATGGCCTAAACATATCCTATTACACAGTTTGGCCATTTCTTGTAAAACAGCCATGCTTTAGGCTTCAAAATGCCCTTTTCAGCACAAAACACGGCTTGGTCGTGCCTTGAAACACGGTCATACTCTATGTTGTTTTATTTTCTGATGTAGGTTTTCATCCTGCCTGACCCTCTCTCACTAATCAGAGCATAACTCCCTCATTTTAACTCCGACATAGGTGATCCTGGTGTCCATTTAAAGACAAAACAATTATATAAAACTATTATGTTGAACGTTTTAGTGAAATCTTAAGGAATCTTAGTGATATTACTCCCTCAAGTTAAACGTTATTTCTTCTCGGGTAGATTCTGACCTTTACTTACTAATCTGACCATATCTCCCTTATATGAACTCCTTATTGAGTGATTCCAGCGGCTAAATTTTTGTGAGACCTATATCTATATTTTTTATGTTAAACAATTATTTTAATTTCCTATAAACCTTTCCTAGAAATTCAAGTACAAAAGATATCCTAACCGATTCCTCCCTGGTTAAGAATTTTCTGACCATATCTATCTCATATGGACTCTAAATTGAGTGATTCTAGTGGTCAAATTTCCATGAGAAATATATCTATATTTTTTATGTTAACTAGTTATTTTAATTCCCTACATAAGTTTCTCAGAAATTCAAACACAGAAGCTTTCCTCACAGATTCTTCCCTAGTTAAGCATTTTTTGACCATATGTACCTCATATCGACTCCAAATTGAGTGATTCTAATGGCTAATAATCCGTGAGACATATTTATATTTTTCATATTAATCATTTCTTTTAATTACTAACCGATTCTTCCCAGAATTTGAAAAACATAAGTTTCTCTAGTTACTCTGAAATCCAATTTCCTAACTAAACTTTTTTTAAGGTTTTAGTTCGTCATTTTATTATGTCATCTTCCATTTTCTTCTTAATTTACATCTAATCAAATTTCATCAATTTTTCACCACATTTAAATATACAAACTAGCATTATGAAAATCTTAAAATTTTGTCACCCATAGCCATACCTATGCAAAACTTTCTACACCAACCTAAGTATTCAAACATACATCACATGCAAGATCAACATGTAACATGATATAACAACATCCATGGCCAATCATTCAAGTAACAAATATAGTAAATTTCATCAAAGTTCTAGGATCAAAATCCCATATAAATGTTTCTAATTTCAAAGCTTTAAAAAAAATATTGTTAAACCTACCTAAAGATCTTCCTAGATCACTTAGTGAATTCTTTTTCTTGTTTTCTCTTGAAGGAAGTAGCAAGATTCCTCCCTTCCCTTAGCTTTTCTAGTAGCTTAAATAAGAGAAGGAGGGTGAGTTTTTGAACCCCAAGAATGAAGAAGAAAGATAGATTCAAGTGGAGATTAAGCTAACTTACATTGAGTACTTAATCCTCTAGACTTCTCCTTCCTCTTTCTTCCTCTCCTTTCCTCACTCTACATAGCTTATGTTTTTCCTCTCCCTCACTTGGAAAAAATTATAATGTTATAAGGTTGGATTTTGCTTAAATAAACTATCATGTGTTTCACCTTTCATAATCATGGGTCTACCTTATCACAATTAGGATGCACTTGGTTGTTTTTTGAGGAAAAACAACTCATGCTCTTGTCTTCCTCTCCCTTAGTCAAGATATGCATAGCAAAAGGAGATTTGTATTTTGAAAATCATGTTAAAATGTTCTTAAGACAAGGGATAAGGTCCCTTTGATTTGGGATTCATTTCCTTTTTCTTTTGTCTTAATCAAGTATGATAGGTTTTCCTTTCTAGGTGGCAAATTTCTAACCCTTGAATCTCCCTTGCTTGGCTGAAATTATTTGTGTAGGATCAGGATGTTTTGTCATAATGCTATATATTATTACCCACTTGTTGAAATTATGAATATATGATATAGATGTTTTGTCCTAAAGCCATGTATTATTACCTACTTGTTGAAATTATGAATGTAGGATATAGATATTTTGTCTTAATGCCATGTGACCTAATCTTGATTATTATTACACTACTATTTTCTCACATGATTCTTATTTTTCCTTCTTAGATTTAGGTTCATTCTTACCTATTTCCTTTGCTTTGACTGAAATTCTACCTTTCATGAAGGGCTTGGTCACATTTTTATGATTTTTGAATTATTGATCTAACTTCTATATTCAAGTCCAAGTCTATGTTTTATTTCTTGCTTAGGCTATCCTATTGGCTTGCTAGAAATTCATGTGAAGTGGAAAAAATTTATATGAAGTGTCCATAGGTGAAAGCTCAATTTATGGGTGGAGATGTTAAACTTAGTAACTATAGCTCTTGAATTAGAAAAAATTACCCTAATCCAATCTTCTTGAAATTTTAAGACCTTTACTTAATTACTTCACAAAATTTATCTTCCTTACCCAAGAATTTTGCCTCTCTTTAGTATGTTATTTCTAAATTTTTCTATTAGGTTTTCTCTCTTTATCTATTCCCTTAATGTTAGAAACATTTTCTATGCATACACATAAGGTGAAGAATTTCTAAGGATTATATTTCTTAGATATCTAAAAATTTTCCAATAAATTTTATTTGCTTAATTAATTATTTATGTACCTTTATTAATAAAAGAAAAAAATTATGAATGTTACATTAAATATTTATGTACCTTTATTAATAAATGAAACAAAATTAGGGATGTTACAACCCACACAACCTGTAAAAGAAGTAAACACCAACGATAATGCAAAATCACAAAGATGATTCATTTAGGCCATGGGTGCTTGTCAAACAGCCAGAAAGAAGAACAATCAAACCTCTGGCTATGGAAAACACACAGAAGAGCCTCGGTATTCATGATAGGGAAAATGGGACACGAAAATGGTTGCTAACATAAAGCTACAGTTGAACTCAAGATTTGATATGCTAGAAAGTCTACTTGAGAAACATGAAAAACTTGATGAGCAGCGATCAATTAATGTAGAAATGAACAAAGACAAGCAACAAAGGACAGGAAACAAAGTTAAAAAAGAAGCTTCTACTTCGAGGATCATGACAAGGGACATACCTACAGGGAAGGAGAATACGAGATTAGATGTCAGATAACAAAATTAGAAAAAGAAGCAAATCCCTCCAATGATAACACAAGAAGCTAGGTGCCTTAGTGGGGCTAAGCCCAAAACAAATACAAACCAGTGCAGGCTGGGCCAAAATACACGAAAGGCAACAGGACAAATAAAAATCTAGGGGCCCTTGTAGATCTATCTAAGTCTAGCATCCATAACGAAAAGGCCACCTTTGGAGAGAAAATAATAAGTGGCCTCACATCTGCAGCCCATAATGGTAGGAAATCTACAACCAACATAAAACCATGAAAGTAGGAGGGGAAAAGCTTGAAGATAATCCTTAGAACTCACATACATAAAAGAAACCTTTGGCCTCTAACCTTCTATTGATTAAGGCCAACCAAAGGTAACTAAGGGAAGATGGAGATGAATGGGTAACCTTAGAAGCCTGTGGTGTTGCTTGAGTTTATAGCAATTTGTTATAGGACCTTTTCATTATGGCCTGGATGTATCTTTATGAATCTTTTCACGTGGAACTGTAGAGGGGTGGGTGCTAGATCATTCCCAAAACTCATTATGGACTTAATATGCTTACATAATCTAGACTTAATAGCCAGTTTAAAATCAAAATTAGTGGAAGAAGAGCAAAAAGGGTAATCAATAGAATTGGCTGGGCTGGCAAAAGTATTGTTGAATGTGACAGATTGGTTGGAGGTATTTGGGTGCTTTGGGGTTCTAATCGTGTGGAGGTGAAGACAATTAAATCCCATAGACAATTTATACACATTGAACTTGCCTTTAAAGATGTAAATAGAACTATAAAGTACATGGTAACCTTCGTTTATGGTAGCCCTCAGAAGCATAGAAAGAGAGAACTGTGGGAGAAGTTAAAATTTTTGAATTCTCAACTGAATTCACCATTGCTGGTCATAGGTGATTTCAATGCCTATAAAAACCCACAAGAGAAAAAGGGTAGCATATACTTGAATTGAAGCTCAATCAATAACTTCAACAACTTTGTCTTTAACTGTGCTATGATGGTTATAGAATTCAAGGACTCGAGATTTACATGGGAAAGGGGGTGGTTAAAGAAAGACTCGACTAAGCTATAACCAACCTCTAGTGGCATGCTAAGACCAATTAATGAACCCAATTCAAGTAACAAAGCTTTCAGATTTCAATCTGTGTGGCTCTTGGAGGAGACCTTCCTTGTAATAGTCAGGGAGTCTTGGAAAGAAGGCAGTAACTGTAATGATGATGTAAGGGCTTTCAAATCTCAAGTAACCAAATGCAATCATGAGGTATTTGGGAATTTCTTTAATTAGAAAATGTAATTGATCAAAAGGCTTACGGGTATCGATAAAGCCTTAAGCACAAAAGCAAACCCTTTCCTATCAAATTGGAGCTATAAGATAATTATGAAAGAATTCTTATTAAGGAGGAAATTATTTGGAACCAAAAATATTGATACAATTGGCTCAAATTGGGGGATAGGAATATTAAGTTCTTTCATGCTTTTACTATGGCAAGAAGGAGAATCAATAAGATCCTATTTTTAAAGAATAACAAAGGAACATGGATACAAGACAAGGACCAGTTGAAGAAGATGGCAAGATACTTCTTTCAATTCTTGTTCAAAGATGAAGTTTCATCCTATTTTCCTCCCCTAATTAGAGGAAGGTTCCCTAGAATTAAGGAGGATGACTTTGCTAATCTACAAGCTCTCTTTTCAAAAGAGGAAATCAAGAAGGTAGTCTTCAACATTGGAGCTTTAAAAGCACTCAGATCAGATAGCCTTCATGCATTATTCTTCCAATATCAATGGGAGGTGGTAGGACCTTCTATGTGTAAATTAATCAAGGAGATCTATAACAAGCCTGATCTTGTTAAGGATATCAACAACTCTTTCCTAATTCTCATGCCCAAGGTGGATAATCCAGAATGCCTCAAAGAATTCAAACCCATAGTTTTATTTAATGGCATCTTTAAGATTCTCACCATGACCATTGCTAATAGGCTTAAGCCATTCATGAATAAGTGGATAGCTCCTTAGTAAAGCTGTTTTATCCTATCGAGGAACATCAATGACAATGTGATCATAACCCCGGAGGTGTTGCACTCGATGAAAAGGAAGAAAGGTAGGAAAGGCATGATAGTGGTCAAAATTGACTTGGAGAAAGCCTATAACAAAGTCAAGTGGGATTTCCTTAAAGACACCTTTAGAGATATTGGCCTGGAAGATCAATTTAGGGAACTCATAATGTGTTGCATCTTAACTACGTCTACGAATGTCTTATAGAATGATGAGATCACTGAGACTTTTAACACATCAAGAGGAATCAGACAGAGGGATCCTTTATCACCCTACCTTTTTGTGCTATGCATAGAAAGATTAGCCCACTCCATTGATTGGGTTGTAGAAAACAGGTGGTGGAAACCTATCAAACTAACGGCCCACAACTGTCCTACCTATTTTTTTGTATATGATCTAATTTTGTTTGCAAAAGTTGAAATTGAATAATGTAGCATAATTAAGAACTGCCTTGACATATTCTATACTAGTTATGGAAAACTATTGAAGGCTCATAAATCCAAATGCTTCTTTTCAAAGAATATAAACCACTCTAGAATGGAACAATACAACTAAGAACTAAGATTCCAACTCACTATAAGCTGATGGAACTACCTTAGGATTCCCTTTATACACAGGAGGGTAAGCAAGAATACATTCAAATATATTATAAGCAGAGTAAAGGGTAGATTGAATGGCTGAAAGGCAAAGATCTTTTCCCTAGCAAGAAAGGTCACCCTCACTTCTAGTGTGTTGAACAACCTACCTTACTACTCTATGCAAACAGCTCTGCTCCCTATGGGGTTATGCGATAAGTTTGAAAGAATTAGGAAAGGCTTTATTTGGGGTGATGGAACCAATTCAAGAAATATGTACCTTGTCAACTAGGAGAAAGTGTGTAAGCCAAAGCTAGATGGTGGATTGGGTATAAGGAAGCTAAGGGAAATGAATAAGGCCTTTTTAATAAAGGTAGTATGGGGGATTTATAATAACCCAGAGGCTCTATGGATGAAAACCTTAAAATCAAAATACAAATTGGGGGAAAGTCCTTATCCTATGCGAAAAGACAAAGTTAAGGACTACTCAAATTTTTGGAAAGGAATATAGAAGGTTTGGGGAATGGTTAAGGAAAGAACATGCTGGAATTTCATAGTTGGAAATTCCACCAAATTCTGGCTAGATGAATTGATTACGGGGGGAGGCAAATTAGCTCAACAATCCAGTAAGCCAATCCCTAAAGCATCTTGAATAGCACAGTAGCCGAAATGACAATTAGCTCAAGTAACTAGGATTGGCAAACAATTACCCCCTACATTCAACATGACATTAGACTAAAGCTTAGAGCAACAATTACACTAAGAGAAGAATTAGGACAAGACACTTTGAGATAGAAATATAGCAATAGCATTGAGTTTACAATGAAGTCAGTGTATGGGGCTAGGATTCAAAATCATCATACTAGCCAACCTATTTAGAGAAGGATTTGGCATTGGCTTGGACCACAAAAAAATCATGTTCTGATGTGGCTAATTGGTCATAACAGCTTATAGACCAACGACCTAAGACTTGATCGTCATATTAACTATACTGGGATTTACCCAATATGCAAAAGGAAGATAGAAAGTACAATTCATTGTATTAGAGATTGTGAACATGCTAGAAACATTTGGTCGAGGTTGGTGAATCAAGAAAATGGAACAGATTCTTTGAACTCAACATACATGACTGGTTATAGAGTAATTTATCTAGGGATTTGGAAGAAAAGATTATGCATGCATGGAATGAAAGATCCTATACGATGTTACTTTATAGAGCATATGGGTTCGTCGATGTGAATTTTTATTCCAACCTGAGGCCCTCATCTCCAATGACTTGTATTTTTGGTGTCTCTACAGAGCCAAAGAATATATGAAATGGGTGGAAGCTGAAAAAAAACTACAAGGGAAATGCCTTAGCGTAAGAGAAGTAGGTTGGGTGCATTCCAAAGGCAACTAGGTAAAATTTAAAACCAACGATTTAGTATTCAATTGGGACTTCGCTTTATGTGGAGGCGTTCTATGTAATGCGGTAGGAGGATGGTTATATGGCTTTGCAAGGAACCTAGGCTGATGTAGCATCACCAAAGTTGAGCTATAGGAGATCCGTTCTGCATTGAAATTGACCTGTGAGCTAAATCACAGGGCAATCGAGATTGAATCAGATTCTTTGACTGCGGTGGAGCTCTGTAACCACTGATGCTCTAGATACCATCCATGTGAAGGACTTGTTGCGTAGATCAAAATCTATCTAGGAAGAGACTAGACAGGGAAGAAATATTTTCAGTATCTACCATTTTTTTAATAACTTTTGCAATTTAAGGGTACAGTAGACATTCTTTTTTCCCCCTTTAGCTGCGTAAAATTTCCTCCTACCTCAAAATGCATAATGAGTCGTTTATAATCAATGATTACTGAGCCTAATGTCTCTAGCCACTATACACTCAAGGCAGTATCTGCCTCATCCATTTGTAACTCAAATAAATTCGTAACAATTTTATACCCTTGTACCATAAATTACACCTCCATACACTTTTACTCACATACTTGGAATTCACCACTCCCTATATACACTTTACGTTGGAGAATAGGAGTTTTGGGTAATTGTAACTTTATAGCTACTATTGCTTTGAGAAAATTGTGAGTGCCCCTAATGTCAATCAGAATATGCACATATTTTCCTTGACACTAACCCATAAGCTTCAAAGTACTTAGGTCAAATTGCTTAGCCAAGGCATTAAGAGTGATCTCTAGTACCCTCTCCACTGCATCTCCTAGATCAAATTCTTCTATAGCCTCATCATTTTCTGTCATAATTTCTGTCGAGATCCCTTCTACTTCTTGTCCTATTAGTAATTAATAGGAAGTTTTGCATTTGTGGGCAGGGTTTTACTTCTCATCACAGTAGTAACATCACCCTCTCTCTCTACGGGCTTTTAATTTTGCAGTAGTGAATTTTTTGATATTGGTGTTAGGTTGATTGGTGTTTTTGGTTGGTGGTTGAGTTTTTAGGGGCACAGTTGGGACAGGGATATTCTGGGTTCGGTTTAGTGTTATTGGATGAAATGTAGGTTTAGTTCTAATCATAAAAGTTTATGCCTTTATCTCACATGATAATCACGAGCCCATGTCTAGAGCTTTCTAATCCTCTTATCTATTTCTTTGTGTGCCTGTTTTGCTCTTTCCACAACTTCAAATTCATTTTCTGTATCTTATGAATTACCATTCAAATCACTTCTCCAATGTAATACGGCCAAATATAATAAAATTCTTGGTTATCCCCCGGCCAGCAACTTTAGATCCACAACATATTGAAACTATGCCTTTGTGGCATTCCCACTCATTAAAGGCACTCCAAGGTAACGTCAGAAATCATTAATTTCAACAAATCTAGAAATTAAATACCAGTTATACTATTTCTTAACTCATGAGGGCATTCGTAGAGAATAGATATTGAATCTAGACATTCCACAAAAAAAAGATTAAGACAATTCACAGTCCATTTCACATAGTGAATAAAGTGAAAAAAATAAACACATTAAAAGACTAATGATAAATTATTTGAAATTTGATTAATCAACAAAAGATTATGAACTATACATAAAATAGAATATTTTTAAGATACTAATTAGACTCAAAATATAAATTGATTAAGAAAATAAAACAGAAAATATTTAAAAATAGATGAAAAATAAAAAAAAGGCCCAAATAGTCTCCGGTATGGGTTTTTATTTTTCCACCCTTCCAGATTTTCAGCCACTATTTTAATTTTTTTCATGTACTCCTTGCAAGTTTTCAATAGCTCTTTTTTCATTCCACCCTTCATCTACTATTTCCATAAAGCCATCTTGGTCATTTCAATAAGATTCAAATTTAAAAGATCTCTCCTTTTGTCTATTTTTGGGATTTAAGCTTAATAAAAGGGGACTATGATTAGAGCCAATTGCAGGAAGAGCTATAATTACAACACTATAAAAAAAATTATTCCATTTTTCGTTAGTCAAATGCCTATCTATTTTCTCCTTAATACCCCCTACTTCCCTCATGTCACACCAAGTAAGTCTACACCCCTTAATAGGAGAATACACCAAGTCATTATCATTAATAAAATTTTGAAAGAGATTAGTCTAGTTACAAAGGAGGGGTCTACCCCCTTCTTTCTCAAAATGATACAAAATTTCATTGAAATCCCCAATACATCACCAAGGAACATTGTTACCTAGGTCTAAAGATGCAAGCTCGTGCCATAGGTGCCTCCTTTGTTTGAATTCTGGTGCTCATACACATGGGTGTTGAAATAATTCCATCTTTCATCTTCACTCCTCATTTTTGTATGAATATAGTTCTGATTTTTTCCATGATATCCATCTTTATGTCATTCCTCCACATCAAACATAACCCGCCTCTTCTTCCCTTCGCGTTTATCACTTCTAGGTTATCAAAACCTAATTTTATTCTCAAGTTGTCCATCTTTTTTTCTTTTGCTTTTGTTTCCATGAGAAACAAAATATAGGGTTTATTTTTGAGACATAGGTCTCAAAATTTTCGAACTGTTAAGGTGACCCCCACCCCTTGACAGTTCCAGCTTATTATGGTAATGGCGAGGGGTGGGACATGATTTGACCCCACCTCCTCAGCCTTGGATATAGCCTTCCCAGAAGTCTCCCTAAATTTCAATCTAGCTCCCTTTCTTTTCAAATTCTACCATCATGACCATATTAGGTTCTCCATCTTCTTCCACTTAAGCTGCTTTTGTTAATGCTTCTCTGCCTCTCTTCAGGGACAAACCAACTTTAATAGCCAGAGCTGGGTCCCATTCTTTTATTTCCTATCCCTTTCTCTGTTCACTTCTTTTTATTTCTTTGTTGTCTTGAGGTAATTCCACATAATATGTTTGCCCACTTTCAGTCGTTTCCTTACTAATTCTTCTCCCCTCTCTTATTACCATTACCTCTTTCTTGAAGTTTTTCCTTGTTGTCCTTCTTTAGCTCCAGTGATGTCTATTTCCATATCTTAGGCTACTTCACTAGTCATCAGCTCAATTGTTGGGCTTATTTTATCCTCTGGCCACATATTTGCATCTTTTCTATCTCTTTCATTCGACTGGTTTTTTAAGCATTGGATTTTCTCCCCGCATTTACTAATCTTCATTAACTCTGCCTATATTCATATAGCCTATCCCAAATTCGGATAAAAGAGGAGGGTTGTGTTAGGGGTATGACAACCAACATAAAAATTTGTTGTAGCTACATGAACATGGATAAATGAAGCAACAGTGTTATGGCTAAGTCGTTGCCCAGAAGCAACGTGCTGTATAACTCGAGTGCAGTATTAAAGGAGTAAGGGCTACTGCATTGACGTCCGGGTGCAGTGAAAAATAAGCAAGGGTTCCTATACTTTAATGAACGGGTGAGAGCAAAGAAGTTAGTTCATAAGGGCAGGATCTGTTTTGGAACTTGGAATGTAAGCACACTTACAGAAAAATCAATGGAAATAATTGTTATCATGATTAGCATAATGATCAACATCATGTGTCTACAAGAAACTAAATGTGTAGGAGAAAATGCAAAGGAATTAGATTTTGAGTTTTAAACTTTAGTACACTGGTAAGACAAGAACTAACAATGGTGTAAGTATAATAATTGATAAGGAAGGGAGGAATAATGTGGTAGATGTAAAAAGAATAGGAGATAGGATTATAGTTTTAAAGCTTGTAGTGGAATAAAGAAGCATCACAAGAGAATTTTTTTAGAGGATCTAAAAGGTTTGATTTAAGAAATATATATGGGAGAAAAGATTTTCCTAGGAGCGAATCTAAATGGACATGTAGGGAGTGATTCTAAAGGATATAAAGGTATACATGGAGGTTTTGGGTTAGGAGAAATAAATGAAGAGGGTAAAATTATATTAGATTTTTCTTTAGCCTTTTATTTTATTATAGCTAACACTTGCTTTAAGAAGCGGGTAGAGCATCTTATCAAGTAGAAGAGAGGAGGAGCAAGCTCTTAAATAGATTTCTTCTTGGTAAGAAATTCAAATAGAAAATTTTGCACAAATTGTAAAGTCATACCTGGAGAGAGCTTGACTACCAAACACAAAGTTTTAATTTTGGACGTACGAGTTAAGAGAAGAATAGAAAGAAAGAGTAAGAAAACATATCCTAGAATTAGGTGGTGACTTTTGAAAAATAAACAACAAAGAAGTTTCAAAGAAGAGTAGAGGAATAGGGGCTTTGGGAGGTTCAGGAAAATGTTAATGATATATGGGACGAGATGGCCAAAGGAATCAGAACTATAGCAAGAGAAATACTTGGAGAATCCAGAGGGGTTGGTCCAAAGTGTAAAGAATCTTAGTAGTAGGATGCAGAGGTGCAAGATTAAGGTTAAAATAGAGTGTTATAAGGTGTAGCATTTATGTAAAGATAATGAAAATTGGGATAAATATAAAGTTGCTAAGAAAGATGCTAAGAAAGCTGTGAGTGAAGCGATATCTAGAGTTTTTGAAGGGTTATATCAATCTTTAGGAACTAAGGACGAGGAAAAAAAAATTTTACAGGCTTGTGAAGGGTAGAGAAACCTTACCTAGTGGAAAAAGGCTTAATTGTTGTTGTTGTTGTTGTTGTGAAGGGTAGAGAAAAAAAGACAAGAGACCTAGATCAAATAAAATGTATTAAAGATGAGGAAGGTAATATTTTGGTAAGGGAATAATATATTCAAGCACGATGGAGGAGTAACTTTCAATGGCTTTTTAACGAAGGATATGAGTTGATCTGTGACTCTGACAGATTAAATGTTGTAGAGGAGGATCATAATTTTACTTTTTATCATAGAGTTCAGGAGTTTGAAGTATAGAAAATTTTGAAGAGAATGGAAAATGGCAAAGCAGTAAGACTTAATAATATACTATTGAGGTGTGGAAAAGTCTAGGAAGGAAAGGCATAAGTTGGCTTACTAAGTTGTTTAATGTGATAATGAAATATAAGAAAATCTTGGATGAATGGAGAAGTACTTTAATTCCTATCTATAAAAATAAAGGGGACATACAGAACTGTGCCAACTATAGGGAGATTAAGCTCATGTGCCACACTATGAAGTTATAGGAGAAGATCATTGATTAAGACAAGAGACTCGATTCACATAAAATCAATTTAATTTTATAATGGGAAGGTTAACTATAGAAGTAATTTACTTACTGCAAAGATTGATGGAAAGTTATCAAAGAAGGAAAAAAGATTTGCTTATGTTTTTTATTGAAATAGAAAAGGCATATGACAGAGTGTTAAGAGAGGTTTTATGGAAGGTCTTAGAGAAGAAAAAAGTACGTATTGCGTATATTTGAACAATCAAAGACATATATGATAGGATCACGACTTGCGTAAAAACACAAAATGGGAACACAAATGATTTTTTCACAACTATTGGACTACATCAAGGGTCTTCTCTGAGTCTATATTTTTGTAACTTGACTTTGGATGCAATTATTGAGCATATTTGAGATTTGGGGCCTCGATGTATGATTTTTGCAGATGATATAGTCTTAGTTGGTGAATCGAAAGAATATATAAATATGAAGTTAGAGTCATGGAGACAAGGTTTTGAAACATATGGTTTTCGTATAAATAGAAATAAAACACAATATATGGAATGTATTTTTAGTAAAAGACGAATAAATACGAATTTAGAAGTAAAACTTGGAGACTATATTTTAAAACAAGTTACAAGCTTTAAATATCCTGGATCTATTATACAAAACGAAAATAAAGTAAAGGAGGACATAAACCATAGGATTCAAGCGGGATAGATGAAATAGAAGAAGGTTTGGAGTATCATTTGTGATAGAAAAATGTCGCTCAAAGTTAAAAGAAAATTATACCGTATAACTATAAAAATTGCTATATTGTATGGTACTGAATATTGAGCGATTAAAAGATAATATAAAAATAAACTCAATGTTACAGAGATGAAAATATTGCGTTGGATATATGGACACACCAGAAAAGACATGATTAGAAATGAATGTATTAGAGAGAAAGCTGGGATAGCACCTATTGTAGAGAAAATAGTGGAATCTCGCTTAAGATGATTTAAACATGTGTGGAGAAGACCTGCAGAAGTCCTATTGAAGAGAGTAAATCAGATAATAGTCTGCTAGTTAGAGGTCGAGAGAGATTAAAGAAAATAATAAGTAAAACTATTAAGAAAAATTTAATAGGTAATAATTTATCTATTGATCTCATTTATAATAGATCACTGTGGCGTCGTTTGATTCATATAGCTGATCCCACCTAATAGAAAAAAGGTTAAGTTATTGTTATTGTATTTATTAATCTCCATTGGGCTTAGACGCATATCTAGGCCAGTACAATTTGGGTTTGTTTGTCCCTCCATTGCATATCTTGCTTCATTTATTGGGTTGGGCATATTTGTGACAATAACTGGTTTGGTCAGCCCAATATCCTCAGCTTCAATTTGCAAGTCCCTCATTCTACTTGGGCCAAGCCCATGTTGAGCTTTCCAAGATAGTAAGTGAACTCGTTATTTCTGGGCTCTCTTCTCTAGCCTTTCCTATGGTCAATTCACTTTTCCTCTATTTATTTCCGGTTTCAACTTCACTGCCTTTCTTCCTCTCTGCAGTTGTCTCTTCACAGTTTTCTGGTCTTATTTTTGCACCGTTCTTTCCCTCTTTGCTGCTTGTCTGTAATGCTTCTACACTGTAAAATTGCCACATTTTCTCTTTTTCCAATCCAACAATATTCAAATTTATATTTTTTCTATCTTTGTCGTTTTCTTCCCCTTGCTTATGCTCAGAATATTCTGGCCACCCCCACCTCGTTTCTCCTCCGCTTCGGCCTGCTTCTTCTACTATGGATGCCATTGATTTTGCTGGATTAACCCCCAAACCTGGACCATAGATAGGCCTTGCTTCTTTTGTACAATCCTCCTGCTTCATCTTACATTCTTTCTGCTCATGACCTACCTTCCCACACCTGTAGCAATATTCCTGAAGTGTCTCATCTCAGTTTAATCCAAGTTTTGGGTAAATTTTTCTATGGCACCCAAAACCCAGTTGTGAAGGCCTCCTTAATGTTCATCATAACTCTTACTCTCATAAACGGTCTCATCACCTTGTTGTTGACTATTGGATTCTCCACTTCCAGGACTTCTCCAAGTTTTTCACCACTCTTGTACCCATTTTTTACATTAAACCTCCCTAGGGGTAGTCCATGTATTTGAACCTAGAAACGGGTGTGACAAAAATCCATTTCATGCAAAGTAACATCTGGAACCCAGTATTCCAGGATCAGGAGATGTTCCAAAATATTCCATGGTGCTTCCTTTAATATTTTCCTCACAGCCATCTCCTCCCTCGAAGTTGAACAAATATGTGTTGACGCCCAAGTCTACTATTTCCAGCCCTTGGAGATTACCCCAGCTTTTCATGATCATTGTTCTGATAGTTTTCTTGTTTAAAGGCCTGTCGAAAATGATTTTTCCCACCAGGCTTCGTTTGGCTAGATTTAGAGATTGGGATTCCTCTGTATCCAACTGCATTGTGTCTCCCTCCAATCTCCTCCTTTCTTCTCCCTCTTCACTGTTCTGGTTGCCCTTCAGCATATTGTCTTCCCTCCCTACCCTAAAGTTCACTGTAGAACACTCTGAGCTACTTCACTTGTGTCTGTTAAGACTTTTGCTTCCTTTTGTTTTCTTGTTTTTCCTCTTTATTGGATTGAATGAAGATTGCTTTTGGTTCCTGACTAGCTTGAAAACTTGTTTGTAATAGGAATGGCTCCCAGACTTCTTGAGCGGCTCCCATGTTAAAGAAGACTCTCCTGAAGAGGTGGGTTTGGAATGGCCCGGTCTTAAAAGTCCTTGGTACCTGTCCAAAAAAAAAAAAATCTTCCGTCTATAATATTTATGGATTACAATGGGGCATGGCTAGGACACCCTGCTCCCGTCCTTACCACTGTTGAGCCTCTCTATTTTTACTTGTCTGAAAAAAAAAGGCACCTCTATTTTTTGTGTCTATTTTCAACTGTGAGCAACTTATTTTTTATCTCCATTCTTCACAAGGATTTGAGGACTTATGGGAATCTTCGTATTTTTACAAGTAATAGTAATTAAGTACAATTTTATTAAACTTAAGTAATTTTTCTAAAAATTCAAATATTATAATTTTAAATTCCATTACATTTCTAAAAATAAATAAATATATATCAAAATCTATTAATATATACTATAAATTTACATTTCTAATGTATACGTATGTATATTAAATAATTAAATAAATTTAAAATAATTGAGTAATTCGAATATAGCGAAGTCCCACTAGAGTGAAGAAAAGATTCTCAATCCTTATCATTAAATTCTAAGAATGAAATTTATTCTCACTTACTACTAGGAAGAAATTCTTTTTCCACTCTATATAGGGCAGTTCCCACAAGAATATCCATTAAAAGAGAAAATTGCCATTCCCAAATAAATAAAAATAAAAGATTTGCAAGTTCAGCAATACTGTAAGTCATGTTTACGATATATTAAATAAAAAACAATTTTGGCAAAGATAGAAATTAATATTATTTTGCAATCATTTAAACGTTGTACTGAATGCCAAATACCATTAACGGTTCAAGATTTCATGTGGCTCCCACTAAATTATTTAACATTTTATAACCCGTAAATGAAAATTAAACTTTTAATTAAGTTTTTATTTTTATGGTATTTTCAATTTTGTTAAGTTTTCACTTTTCTTCTCTATTTTTCATACACACTTACATTTAAATTTTAAAATATTTCATAAGTAGCATAATCTATAGTAGTATATAATTACTTAACATTTATATGTATTATTAATAATAATATACTATGATTAGTATACTGAATACTATTAAATTTTAAAATTTTAAGAAAATTAACGTCAGCCATATAAATATATATTTTATAACAAGATAATAGATATATAAAATTACACAAAATTTGATATAATATTAAAAATAAATTAAATATATTGAGTTGTTATTTATATATATAATTGATATGCATGAATTATATGTTTGTTTAAGTATAAATATAAATTGTTGTTGTCAAATAATAAAATTTATATAAATATAGAGTGTCAATCCTAAGAGAATTAATATAATTAATTATTGTACTTAAATTAATTATTATTCTAATTGAATAATGCAAATAGAAATTGATGCAGAATATGAAACTAGAATAAAATAAAATAAAAAAGAAAGTAAAATTGATTCAAAATCAAGCAATTGATTAGGATTTTAGGTATTTCGATTTTATTATAATTAATTTCTCTTGAATTATGTATCTTCTTAATTTAGAAATTACAATCATAATTGCTAGTTGAGACACCTTAAATTATCTAATAGCCTTTCTCGATGTCTAATAGAAATACTTTTGAAAGTTAACTTATTATGTTTCCATGTTATTTAAACAAACAAAGATTCATTAAAATTAATGGTTCTCAATTATGACCACATAAATTATATAAGTATATCTCTATTTCACATGTAATTTATGGTTAACTATATAATAAATTAGACACAAAATTTTTCTCTCACTCTCATTATGATTAATAATTCATCTAATTAGTGATTAGACAATTAGAAACATTAATAGTAGTGTAAAAAACTCAATCAATAAAAATAATTCATTTATTAAATTGAAAAGAAAATATAAATTTTCATAATTAGGTTATATTGTAGCATTATATAGTATATTAATTTATGAAAGAAAACATAAAAAAGAAAAAAAAAATTCGGTGGAATTAGAGTTGTTGCCAAGAGAAAGCCTAAACTTGTCTCCTACTCTCTAAATTCATAACACAAGGGTACTTTTAAAGATGGGATAGGTCTTCCAATCTATTTTAAACTCTATTTTCAAAAATTAAAATGTTTTTCATTCCAATTCAAACTCTATCTTCTTTTTTTAAAAAAAAAAAAAAACTTGCATTATCATCTCAGCATTGCGATGCCAAAATATAGCAGTTTAACACTAGATCTCCCAAAACTCAAATCATAAAAGTTGTATATTTTTTTCTTAACTTTCCATAGCCTCTTGAATCATCACAATCAGAACTTAAATAAGAGAGTTGTTTTTAAATTAGTGAAGCAACAATGAGTTTATATAAAAACTACAATTCTTGGTCTTTTTTCTTTTTTTGGCCAATGTTTCATCTATTTGACATCTTTTTTCTATCTACAAAATAAATATAAAATCACACATAGAATTAAAATAAAATAATAAGAATCAATAAAAATAATAAATATATTTTGAGTACACACAGACACACATTTCATTACAGTTATTTTGCTAAATATCAACATATATATGAAAATGCTCTTTCTTAGCTATGATTTAGATAGAGTACTATTGACTGAGCATGTTTGAAGTTATGCTTGACTTACACTATGAAAGCAATGTATATGACATTAGAAATTGTATGCCATTATTTCAAATGAGATTTTCTTGGCATCATAAATGATTCATAAGATTGAACACCATGGTATACCTTGAAAATAATATGTTCAATTGAACTCATAAAATGCCAAATCCACATGAATGCTTGATATACACTTGTACTGAAAGAAAATCCCAAGTATATGTGTGTTTAGTCAAGTGAAAATCCTTAACATACACATGATTAGTTAGGATGTAGGATCCTTGACTTACGACTATTAGTCAACAACAACAACAACAAAGTTTTTTCTCACTAGGTGGGGTTAGCTACATGGATCAAACAACACCACAATGACCTATTATAAATAAGATGAATAGATATATTATTAACTATTAAATCTTTCTTAATAGTTTTACTTATTATTTTCTTTGGCCTCCCTCTACCTCTAACTATCAGCTTATTCTCCATCTGATATACTCTTTGTTGTGTGTGTTTTATAAATAACCGCAAGTGCACGGCGTAGTTGTAGCTAGTCCGGCAAGTACGAGTCGTATCCCATAGAGAACAATGGTCAATTACTAGAATTTCACAAAACAAACTATCTAAATCAATGCAATTCAATGAGAGTGTGTGTCACAATTAAGTAAATAAGTAATTCAATTAACCAAAGCTTAGGGTTAGGGTTTAACACACTTATGATATTCAACAATCAATATATATACCTTTAATTGCAATTATCTAGGTAATTAGGGATGGTTTAGCCTTAATTAATTAATAACATCTTTCAACCGTTACTAATCGTACTTAGGTTAATCTAATTGCCTACTTTCGTGGTTCTTAGTTCAATTTAGGTCCATTAAGTTTTATGCCAACCATGGAATGCAATTAATCGGTTTTCTCATACCCACTAATTGATTCAATTCCTAGAGAACCTTAAACTAATTTTGTGATTAAAATATTCCTAATTAACTATTAAGTTTCGGTATTAACTTTCACCTTTAAGTTCGTTAGTTAATATCCTAAGACGTGATAGATTAGTGATCAGGCATTCTACCAACTCTTATACATGCACACAATAGTTAATCCTAATTAATCCAGAAGTAATCACAATTAGGATTCAAACATTCAACTTAATAATTCAGTATCATCATACCATAGGTGGGTTTACTGAAACCCTAGATCAATATCTACTCACACATAATTGAAAGTAAACTCACAATCATATTCATTAAAGAAATAATAAGTCTTCAATACAATTTAAAAGATAGGTATAGAAGTAGAAGTATAAGTAAAAATGGAAAGACAAAACCTGGATGCAGAATGTACTTAATACAAACTTCAATCAATGTAAATTCTACTCTAGATGCATAAAGTAATCACTAATCCTACTTCAAACCTAATCTAGTAGTGTTTCCTAAGTTTAAAACAGATTAAAAATAGGTCTATCTCGGTCTGGATACTCTTGGCTACGCTTCTCCATGTATTTATATCCCTTTGGCTGCTCAAAACCCTAAAAAACATGAAGTGTAGGAAGCAAAAGCACGACTGTGCTTCATGACACAGCCTGGCTGTGCTTCGTGCTGGAAAACTGGAAAAAATCATGTTCTTTGCATAGAGCATGGTCTGGTCATGCTTTATGCAACACCAAGCACGGCCTGGCTGTGTTTGAGGCTATCTAGCTCGTTTCTTGTCAATTTATTCAGGGTTTCCTCCTTGCTTCCTCCTCAGCATGTTCTAAGTCTATATGGCTCCTCACATGAGCATTTTCCCTTGCTTTTTGGCCTCTTTTACTCACATACAAACATAAAACAAACCAAATCAGTATCCAAAGCAAAGCATAACCAAAAGTAGAGAAATAATCATAAGTTTACTACTAACTAGGGGATAAAATATAACCATTAAACACTCAATTTTTCCCTTTATCACTCTTCTCAATAGGATTTTTGCAGGTCTTCTCCACATATGTCCAAACCACCTTAATCGAGATTCTACCATCTTTTTCACAATAGAAGCTACCCCAACTTTTTCTCTAATGCACTCATCTCTAATCATTCCTCTTCTGGTGTGTCCACATATCCAGTGCAACATTCTCATCTCTGCAACATTGAGTTTATCTTCATGTTGTCTTTTAACTGCCTAACATTCAGTACCATACAATATAGTAGGTTTTATAGCTGTACAGTAGAATTTTTCTTTAACTTTGAGCGGCATTTTTCTATCACAAATGACACTCGAAGCCTTCTTCCATTTCTTCCATCCCGCTTAAATCTTATGGTTTACGTCCTCTTTTACTTCGTCGTCATTTTGTATAATGGACCCAAGATATTTAAAGTTTGTAACTTGTTTTAATATATGGTATCCAAGTTTTACTTCTAAATTTATATTTGTTCATCTTTTACTAAAAATAAATTTCATATATTCTATTTTATTTCTACTTATACGAAAACCATGTATTTCCAAAGTTTTTCTCCATGACTCTAACTTCATATTTATTTCCTCTTTCGATTCACCAAATAAGACTATATCATCTGCAAAATCATACATCGAGGTCCCAAATCTTGTATATGTTCAGTAATTGCATCCCAAATTAAGTTAAAAAGATGTGGACTCAGAGAATACCCTTGATGTAGTCAAATAGTTGTGAAAAAAATCTTTTGTGTCCCCATTTTGTGTTCTTACGCAAGGCATAATCCTATAGTACATGTCTTTGATTGCTCGAAGATACACAATACATATTCATTTCTTCTCTAAAGTCTTCCATAAAATTTCTTTTAGCACTCTGTCATATGCCTTTTCTAGATCAATAAAAACCATATGCAAATTTTTTTGCCTCCCTTGATAACTTTCCATCAATCTCTGCAGTAAGTTAATTGCTTCTATAGTTGACATTCCTAGCATGAAACAAAATTGATTCTCTGTAACTTGAGTCTCTTGTCTTAATCTTTACTCAATGATGTTCCCCCATAACTTTATAGTGTGGCTCATGAACTTAATCTCCCTATAGTTGGCATAGTCTTATATGTCCCCCTTATTTTAGTAGATAAAGATTAAAGTACTTCTCCTCTATTCATATGGAATTTTCTTTGATTTCATTATCACATTAAACAACTTAGTGAGCCAACTTATACCTTTCCTTCCTAGACTTTTTCACACTTCAATAGGTATATTATCAGGTCATACTACTTTGCCATTTTTCATTCTTTTCAAAGCCTTCTCTACTTCAAGCTCCTAAATTATATGATAAAAGGTATTATTATTGTCCTCCTTTGCAATATTTAGTCTGTCAGAGTCACAGGTCAACTCATGTCCGTCATTAAAAAGCCCTTGAAAGTAACTCCTCCATCGTGCTTGAATATCTTACTCCCTTTCCAAAACATTACCCTCTTCATCTTTAATACATTTCACTTGATCTAAATCTCTTATCTTTCTTTTCTTACCCTTCGCAAGCCTGTAAAATTTTCTTTCCTTATCCTTAGTTCCTAAAGATTAATATAGCCCTTCAAAATCTCTAGATCTCATTTCACTCACAGCCTTCTTAGCCTCTTTCTTAGCAACTTTATATTTATCCCAATTTTTATTATTTTTACATAAGTGCCATGTCTTATAACAATCTCTTTTAACTTTAATCTTATCTTGCATCTCTGTATCCTACCACCAAAATTCTTTACCCTTTGGTCTAATGCCTCTTAATTCTCTAAGTATCTTTCTTGCTATATTCCTGATCCCTTTGGCCATCTCGTCCCACATATCATTAGCATTTCCCTATACCTCCCAAATCCCCTCTTCCTCCACTCTTCTTTGCAAACTCCTTTGTTATTCATTTATCAAAAGCCACCACCTAATTATGGGAACCGTTTTCTTGCTCTTTCTTTCTACTTTTCTCTTAACTCGTATGTCCAAAACTAAAACTCTATGTTGGGTAGCCAAGCTTTCTCTAGGTATGACGTTGCAATTTGTGTAAAACTTTCTATTTGATTTTCTTACCAAGAAGAAATCTATTTTAGAGCTTGCTCCTCCACTCTTGTACGTGATAAGATGTTCTACTCGCTTCTTAAGGCAAGTGTTTGCTATAGTAAAATTAAAAGGCTAAAGAAAAATCCAAGATAGTTTTACCCTCTTCATTTGCTTCTCCTAACCTAAAACCTTTATGTATACCCTCGTATCCTGTAGATTCAATCCCTATATGTCCATTTAGATCCCCTTATAGGATAATCTTTTCTCCCAGAGGTATTTCTTGAATCAAACCTTCTAGATCCTTCTAAAAAATTCTCTTGTGATACTCCTTGAATCCAACTTGAGGTGCATATACACTAATCACATTAAAAGTGTCTCACTCTACTACAAGCTTTAAAGCTATAATCCTATCTCCTAATCTGTTTACATCTACCACATTGTTCCTCCACTCTTTATCAACTATTATACCTACACCATTACTAGTTCTTGTCTGTTCAGTGTACCAAAGCTTAAAACCCAAAGAATATAATTCCTTTGCCTTTTCTCCTACCCACTTAGTTTCTTGTAGACATATGATGTTGATCATTCTCCTAATCATAGTATCAACTATTTCTATTAATTTTCCTATAAGCATGCCTACATTCCAAGTTCAAAATGGATCATACCTTAATGAACCAACTTTTTTTCCCACACCCGTTCATTAAGGTGTGGGAACCCTTACTTATTTTTCACTACACCTAAGCGTTGATGCAGCAGCTCTTACTTTTTTGACACTGCACTCGAGCTATACAGCACATTGCTTTCGGACAACGACCTAGTCATAACACTATCACTTCGTTTATCTATGTTCATGTAGCTACAACAAAGTTTTATGTTGGATGTCACACGCCTAACACAACCTTCCTCTTTAATCCGTACTTGGGACCGACTATACGCGTATAGGTAGAGTTGTACGACTACTAGTCAAGATGTATAATTTCCTAACATATATCTCTTAGTAAGAATAGTTGATACCTTAACATAAGCTTGTTTATGCTTGTTTGGTCAGGTAGAACAATCCCTTAACTCATAATATGAATGACTGGCATATTGTTTACCTCTAAAACATCTATTAATCCTAACATGCATATTTTTTTTCTAAATGTTGAGACAAAGAATATGTTTTCAAACACTATTGATAAATTGAACTCATATTAAAATGAATCATTGATATTAAAACATGACTTGAAAGTTCATTGTACGCATGCAAGAGATTTTTGAATGTTCATTATTTATATAATTATACTTTTAATTGTTGTCACAAATTTTACACTAACGTATGTATTATTTTCGTATCCACTAACTAAGTTCCTATGGCTCACCCATTTTATTTCTATTTTCTTTTCAGCTCTAGGTTAGCCTAGTCATCCTATGCCTTAATCCTAGGCTTGCCACCGATACAGTAAGGTAGGTAACTCTTGAGAAAGCATGTTTGGTAGTAGGTAGATATTTTTGTAGTCGCATAAGGCTCTATTTCAGTCTATACATAACTATATTTATGGTTTTTTTGGTATGTTTAAAAGGATTCAAACTCTTAGTTTCAATTTTTGGAGAGTTGAGCTCTTATGTGCTTACTTTGTAATCTATAACCTATGAAGTTACATTCACTCCAATGAAGTATATATTAACATTTTCAATGAATATTTTTTGTATTTAAATGTTGGACCTTGAATTTAAGTGTTAAGTATGTGTTTGTAAGGCTTGTAAGGTCAAGGTATTAATTTGCCCTATGTCAGTCATGTGGCTAGTTTAGGTTTATGAGAAAGTTGGTATCAAAGCAATGGTTTTAAATGTATATGACTAAAAATGTAGTGTGTAAGCATCTTGCATACATGGTACGATTTTAGGGTATTCATATAAAAGGCCTTACCCTGGATTAGCTAAAGTGGTGGATATAAAAGGCCTTACCCTGGATTAGCTAAAGTGGTGGATAGGCTTTAGCAAATAAGGAGAGCCATGAAAGCTCTAGTAAGAGTAGTTAATTAGTGAAATCAACAAGCTTTCATTACTCAACCTCAACAAGAATGAGTTGTTCAAGAACTAACACAAGCCCAACAAGGACAAGGGGTACAAATTCTATTTTGAGAATTTAGAAAGATACAACCCTATAATTTTTTAGGTGTTGACCCGTCAAAGATCCCACTATGTTTATTGAGGAATATAATTGTACTAGTGTGGCTTTAGGATGTTTTCCAACTCGTGCACTAGAATTGCTTACTTTCTAACTTTGAGATATAGCCTATTATTGGTATAAGTCATTCACAAAGTGAATAACTGCTAGGTATTCTCTTTCAGCTTGGTTAGATTTTAGTGATGCATTCCAATTATGATTTATGCATATTTTCGCAAGTGCACAAATCGTTCAAGTAATAAAGTGTACAAAAGTACGGATATCGAACCCACAAGGAATGGTGTTACTAAGTACCGAAATTGACTAATCCTAATTTTATTTGAAAACCCAATTGTTGAAATTGTTTAAGAGGCAAATTAACTTAAAAATAAACGCAAATAACACAATTGAATGTTGTTCACAAATGATTAAAAATGCTAAGGAATTTGATTTCGCTAAATCAATTCAATCCGATTTCAAGTCATGTTATATGAGAATCAAAGCTAAAAGTGATGGTTGAAAAACACAAATTTATCTAATACTCTCTCTTGAGTTATATTAGAATTACTTATCTATGAAAACCAATTATATTTCTATGAAGATTTAATCACAAACAAGCACATTACGATTTATGGAATTTCTAGAATAACCACATACATCATGCATTAGGTCTCACACTCGCATTCAACATACGGTATTTATTACAAGAAGCATTCATTACACATCTCCTCTCGGTCTCAATATAATGCAACAAATCATCTAAATCTTGGCCAGAAATTTAAAAGCATTAAGCATGAAAATAAATACTCAACTTGAAAACAATGAACTCATATGACAATAACAAAAGAAATCAGATTTTCTTGATTCAACTACATCATAGCCTTAGCAAAAATGAATTAGTTCATAATGGAAATAAGAACAAACATTATCTCAATTGAATCCATGAATAACAAATCGGAATAAACTACAACAAATAAAAGCTAAGGAGAAGAAATGAAAAACTCTTGAAGATGAACACTTGGCAGCAACAATGGTGATAATCCTTGAAGATTCTCCAAACTTTCTCTCCTCCAAAAATGCCTCAGCCTCAGTCCTCTCCGTCGTCCCTTCTTTCTCTATCTTATGGAATATATAGATCTAGGGTTTTGGGGGCAATTTTGGAACTAAACAACATAAAAAATGTGTTTTCAGCCGAAACTCGCCGGCAGCAAAATTATTCTCGCCGCGACGAGATTTCTGAAAAAATAAAATAAAATATTGGATCTCAGGATCTCACCGGTGGCGAGATGCATTTGGCCGCGCGGAAAAATAGTGGTGAGGTTTGCATCTGCCAAAACTCGTGCTCTTTGTAAGATTTTTCGCCGGCGCCGGGAATTCCAAATTTTGAAACTTTGTTATTTTTTTTTATTCTCACTCAATCCCGATCATTGAAATTTGTCCCAAACTTCTCCAAAATTATGATTTTACCTAAAATTGTACTTTAAACACGAAATACCCGTGAAATGACATTTGTGGATTAAATAATCAAATAAACACAATTTTCTCACAAATATCAACATTTAAATCATAACAAAAATGCAATAATTTAACTCTTATCAATGATTCTTGCCTCAAAGTGTTAGAAATTTTAGTGTTAGAAAATTTGAGTGACAAAAGCAAAGGAAGGATATATTAGTGTCTAACAATCATATACAATTGACCTAATTATCCTGATATGCTCCTTATTTGGCATCCATCAAATAAATGAAAGCCTAACAATCTATAGATAGTTTGAGAAGTGATTTATTTAATAAGATACGAGTAACTGAAATTATTACCTATGCTTAAGTGGTAGCTTATACTTTTTAAATAAAACTAAGGGATAAGGATATGGAAGCTCATGAAATATTTCATAGGAGGACAAAGAGTAATGTATTGTCTAGTTCAAGATTAGGATGACATAAAGAGCCTATAAGTGTGCCTATGCCAGGATTTACCTACAATGTGTCTTTTCAAGTAAAGCATAAAGCCATAGAACTGAACAATAAGCTTCTTCACAAACAACTTCTTCTACACCACTTAGGGTCACTAAGAACCCTATATGCAATATTTGTGGAAATCTCCATATGGAGTTTGTTGTAAAGCAATAAGTGTTTATTTGAGTAAAGTCTTATTTCAGCCCCTTATGTTTGTGTTGAAATTTTATTTAGTCCTTAAAGTTTTTTATTCGAATACATCCCTAACATTTCATAAACGCCAATTTCTAGTCTTTAAGACTAACTCTGTTGAAAAATTTAAGGACAAATGATGACCTAAGCACACATGGCATTTAACACATTAAGATGTTTGTCTAAATAGCTAACTCAATCAAAGTTCATTGTCACTCTAAAACGACAATGTCTAGCAATTCCACCTAGGTTGATTAAGCTAAAACCCACCACTAAAGGTTGAATAGCTAAATGCCATTATTTCGAGATTGCAAGAAAGATTTTGACTGAGTGAACTATTTGGATAGATAACTCAGCAAATTAAGTGCCATGTGTGTCTAAGTCATCATTTTTCATTAATTTTTTTAATAGAGTTATTCCTAAGGACTAAAAAGGGTCACTTATGAAATGTTAGGGATGTATTCAAACAACAAAAAACTTTAGAGATTAAATCAAATTTCACTATAAACCTAAGGGACTAAAATAGGACTTTATCCCTGCTTATTTTAAGTATGGCCAAATGGGTCACATAATTAGAGAATGTCCTTTTATAAGATCATCACCATTGGCTAGTGTAGGCTAACCTTCAACTATACCTAAACCACCTATTTCATCCATTCTTTTGAGGGCTTTTAATGATTGAGGATCCTTTAATAGAGGTCAAACATCTAGTAGAGGCAAGATCAAGTATTTGACCAGGACACAAGTTAAATAATACTCCTCTAAATTTTTCAACAACTATGGGTGATTCTTTCCCTACTTGATATGGGATTAATAACTATAATGTATGTGTTAAGAATGAGATTTTCCCTATTGACTTGATTATTTTGAATATGTTGGATTTTGATGCGATTTTGGGGATGGATTGATTATAATTTGATTCCTAGTAACTTGATCTATGCTTTAACTAATAAGAAACTTCTTAGAAAGGGTTATTAGGATAATTTACCACTTGAGAGAGAAGTTGAGTTTGTTATAAATTTTTTACCAAGAATCCAACCTATATCCATAACTTCATATTGTATAGCCCTAGTCAATAAAAAAAATTAAAGGCTTAATTGCAATATTTTCTCAATAAGGGCTTTATTTGACCTAATACAACTTTTTAAGGTGCTTTAGTGTTGTTTGTAAAAAAGAACAATGTAAGCTTGTAGTTTATGTTTTTCATTGTCTCTATAGAAGACATTCTAATGTAGCTTCATAGTAAAAAAGAACATGAAAGACATATATTAAAGAACATAAACTCTATGCTAAGTTCTCTATGTAAGAATTCTAGTTATCTAGCATGTCTTTTTTGGGGCATATTGTAACATCCCTAATTTCGTTTCTTTTATTAATAAAGGTACATAAATATTTAATTAAGAAAATAAAACTTATTAAACAATTTTTAGATATCTAAGAAAATATAAGCCTTAGAAATTCTTCACCTTATGTGTATGCATAGAAGATATTTCTAACATTAAGGGAATAGGTAAAGAGAGAAAACCTAATAGGAAAAAGTAGAAATAACGTCCTAAAGAAGGATGAAATTTTTAGGTAAGGAAGATAAATTTTTAGAAGTAAGTAAAGGTCTTAAAATTTTAAGAAGATTGGATTAGGGTAATTTTTCCTAACTCAAGAACTAAACTTCCTAAATTTAATATCTCTACCCATACATTTGGGCCTTCACCTATGGAAACTTCATATAGAGTTTTCCACTTCACATGAGTTTTTAGTAAGCCAAATGAATAGCCCAAGCAAGAGATATAACATAGACTTAAACTAGGATATAGAGTTTGCACCAATAGCTCAAAAATCATGAGAGTGTGGCCAAACCCTCTATGAGAGGTAGGAATTTCCGTCAAAGCAAAGGAAATGGGCAAGAATGAGCCCAATTCTAAGAGGAAAAAATAAGAACCATATGATGAAATAGTAGTGTAACAATAATCAAGATTAGGTCACATGGCATTAGGACAAAACATCTATATCCTACACTCATAATTTCAGCAAGTCATGTGATGAAATAGTAATGTAATAATACATGGCATTATGAAAAACATCCATATCCTACACTCATAATTTCAGCAAGCCATGTGATAAAATAGTATATAATAATACATGACATTAGGACAAAATATTCCTATTCTACACAAATAATTTCAGCCAAGCAAGGGAGACTCAAGGACTATAAATTTACCACTTAGAAAGACAAATCTATCATACTTGAGTGAGACAAAAGAAAAAGAAAAAGAATTACTAAATTAAGGGGACCTTGCCCTACATTTTATCATAACTTTTAAATAAGAAATCCTCTTTTTGCTGTGCATATCTTGACTAAGGGAGAGAAAGATAAGAACATAATTTGTCTTCCCCTAAAAAGTAACCAAGTGCATCCTAATTGTGATAAAGTAGACCCATGATTATGAGAGGAAGACCACTTGATAATTTTTTAAGAAAAAACCACCCTTATAACATTAGAATTTCATCCAAGTAAGGGAGAGGAAAAAACAGAAGCAAGGTAGAGTGAGAAAAATAGAGAAAAAGAAGAGAACAGAAGAAGGAAGAAGAAGGAGAAGTTTAGAGGACCAAGTACTCAAGGTAAGTTAGTTTAATCTCCACTTGAATTCATCTTTTCTCTTCATCCTTGGGGTTCAAAACTCACCCTCCCTCTCTTATTCAAGCTGTTGGAAAAACTACGGGAAGGGAGAAATCTTGCCACTTCCTTCAAAAGGAAACAAGAAAAATAATTCACTAAGTGAGTTAGGGAGATTTTAGGTAAGTTTAACAATATCTCTTTTTGAAGAAAAGTTTTGAAATTTGTAACATTTATATGGGATTTTTATCTTATAACTTTAATGAAATTTACAATATTTGCTATCTTGGAAATTAGCCATGGATGTTGCTATATCATGTTACATGTTGATCTTGCATATGATGGATGTTTTGAATACTTCGGTTAGTGTGGAAAGATCTACATAGATATGGCTATGGGTGGCAAAATTTTAGGACTTTTATGTTGCTGTTATGCATATTTGAATGTGGTGAAAAATTGATGGAATATGATTAGATTGATAAAATGAGTATGGCCTTAAACACTTAGAAGAAGACCGTGAGAAAATTTCTATTAGGAAACACCATTAATAATACATGATTTGATTTCTATTTTCTTGAGAAGTAGATGGTGGAATATGTTAAATTAAGTGTAAGGAATCTAATTAAAATATTGAAATGAGTAATCTTATGGTTAGATGTAAATTAGGAAGAAAATGGAAGAGGACATAATAAAAGGATTAACTAGAACCTTACGAAAGGTTTGGTTAGAAAACTGGATTTTGAAGTAATCAGGGAAGCTTATGTTTTTGAAATTCAGGGAAGAATCAGTTATGAATTAAAAGAAATAATTAACATGAAAAATATAGATATATGCCTCATATTTTTAACCACTGTAATAACTCAATTTGGAGTCTATATGAGCCAAATATGGTTAGATTAGTAAGTCGTGGTCAGAAACTAGTCAATCAAGGAACAATTTGTTAGGTAAGCTTTGAGGTTTTTGAATTTTTAGGACAATTCGTAGGGACTTAAAGGAAATGGTTAACATGAAAAATGTAGATATATGTCTCACAAAATTTTAGCCACTAGAATCACTCAATTTAAAATGCATATGAGGGAGATATGGTCAGATTAGTAAGTAGAGCTTAGAACCTACCTCAGAAGAAATAATACTGAAATTGAGGGAGTAATAACACCACGATTCCTTAATGTTTCACTATAATGTTCAACATAAGAGTTTTAAAGGATTGTCGTAGATTTAAATAGACACCAAGATCACCTCAATCGGAGTTAAAATGAGAGAGTTATGCTATAATTAGTGAGAGAAGGTTAGGATGGACAAAAGCCTGCATCAAGGGACATCACAACATAGAGCATTGTTGTGTTCGGTGCGGGAAAGGGCTTTTTGAAGCTTAGAGCATGGCTGTGTTATAGGAAATGGCTAGTCTATATTATAGGACACATCCAGGCCGTGTTGGGAGCTGGTAAAGCTTATTTTTAACACTTTCAACCCTAAATGAATCTGATTAACTATAGGGTAATAATATATTCCAAATTGAAGAAGAATGCCCTATAATTTTTGTGAGAACATATGTAGAAAATGATGTAAGTAGGAGGAAAGTGACTAGGGGTCAAACATAAAGAAAATGAAGAGATGAAAATAATATTTAAGAAAGAAGAAGAATCTTATAAATGAAAATAATAATTGACTAGTGTATGCCCTAGCCATTGCCATTGCATAAATTCCTTACCATCTTAAGTGTGCGATTTTGACATGGAAATAATTTATAAATTGATATTTGAAAATGATTATGTTCATGGCATGATTGTATTTTACCAATAATGTTTGGAAATAAATATGCTTTGATGATAAATTATGGCATGTGAACATATTTGTTATTGAAATCATATTTTTAGCTATTAATGTGAAAAGAAAAGAGATGAGCACGATCACATGGTGGTTTGTGTAGTGCATCAGTACAGGATGCCCTACTCACGGTTATGATTATGATAATGAGAAAAGAAAGAAAGAAAAAGTGTGCCATGTTGGACAGAGCGAGAAAAACTTGTTCTGGAGAGTAGAAAATACTCACCCTGACTGAAGTAGCTTGATATAAAAATAAGTTGATAGCCATCATATGATATTCTAAAAATAGTTATTCATGCCATACATGTCATTACTGTACGATTTTCATGTGCATAGATAAAGTGCATTCATGTGACCTAAGACATTTTCTGTAGCTTATACAGATGAATATGATATAATGAGTTATATTGATGATGATTATGATTTATTGTTGAACCTACTGGGATTTAATTCTCACTATATTTTCATATCATGTTCAAAAATTTGAATATGCAGATTTTCTCTATGACTCTGGCTTTTAGCATACGTTGGACCGAGTTACTCCATTTTGGGCAGATCCCAGTAACTAATAAGGTGTCTGTGATCGAGTTGGTTAAGATTCCGGTAAAGGTGCAACCATCCGCACCCGTATTCCCAAAACTAGTCAACATGGTTGAATAAGATGTAGACATATATGTGTTTGACTTTTGTACGGACGTTTTTGATTAATGATGTGTGTGTGAACTTAAAATTGTATCATTATTAATAGTAGACTTTAAACCTTAATTATGCTTCGTTAAATTAATTGAATGTTATTACGAGTTAAGTAGTTAGAATTAAAAAAGTAATGACTTCATGGGATTTTTCAAATATATATATATATATATATATATATAAAGGAGCTGTTACACATATAGTGTCAAAGAAAGGTATTTGTGTAAATCCCAAAAAGGTGGAAGCAACTCAAAATTTCAACCAATCTACAAATGTCACTAAAATTCAAATTTTCTTAGGGTTAGATGGTTGGTGTGGGAGGTTTATAGAAATTATTTATTGAATAGCAGCACCACTAACTAGCTCAACCAAAAAGAATGTCAAGTTTGTGTGACTTACAACTTGTGAAGAAAGTTTCCAAAAATTAAGGAGTGTTTAACTTTCACCCTCATTCTAGCGTTTCCTTCAAGCTCAGGGGAGTATACATGTACTCTATTGCAAAATGGAAGATTAATATCTTATGATTCAAGGCAATTAAAGAAAAATGAAAAAAAATTACTAACATGACTTGGAGATGGAAATAGTAATTTTTGTGCATAAAATATGGAGGCACAACTTGTATAGAGAGACATTTGAGGTCAACAAGAATTATAAAAGTCTTAAATACATATTTGAAGAAAGAGATTTAACATAAGGTAAAGGCAATGGATGGAACCCTTAAAAGACTAGTATTATAGTATCCTTTACCCTTATAGGAAGGCTAATGTGGTAGTTTATGTGATGGCTGCATTTCATTATAGTTTCTATGTGCTGACTGTGTATGTTTACTGAAATTTTTGCGTGTTTTAAGCACTCTTACCCCCTGATTTAATTAAATGGGATGACTCTTCTAGATATAACATCAGTTACCCCATTGCTGCAGCATTTCAGTAGGCATATGTGGCAACAATACCAAAAACCCGGTTGATAGTGGATGAGCTGCTCTTTCTTTCCTGCAGTCCACTGATTTTATTTGATATGGTGCAGGTGGCAAAGCTACGCAGTAGGAGCAGCCACCATCGAGCAGGAGACAACAGTAGGGACACTACAGGCTGCTGATATAGAACTGCCTCCACTACTGAAGGTGGAGAGGAAAAAGCTGCACAACAAGGGCGCCGGCTGTAGAGCAGAAGGAATGTTAGCAACCCAGGGCACTTTACTGGGACCACAAGGGCTGCCTATAAAAGGCCATAAAGCAGCTATTGCAAAAAGGCCTGGGAGGGACTGGAGAAAGAGGAGAGAATTTGGAGCAAAGAACACCATAGCCTAGAGTGCTGCTAACACCGGGAGGTGCAGCATGAGGGGATAGTGCATTATTTTAGAAAGGAATTTTGATTTCTGTTGTTGTTTTACTGTTTTAGCGAAAGAAAAAAGAGAGAACTGCACTTTGTAATTTTATACATATCACTTAGGATGCACACCAGTGTTTTTGCAATTTTTGTAACCAGTGCACCCATGAGGCTTGGCTAGTTTCCAGCTAGGGTTGCACAAGGGTTGTAATGAACTGAAGCACATTTTTATCATTAATCCATTTTGCTGCAGTTGTTGTTCACCATTCAATTATGTTTCCTGCTAGTTTTTCTTTCCTTAATATGGAAGTTTGGAGGAAGAAAACTGAGGCCAACATTCACCCGGGAAGGTAATGGAGGCTGGGAAAAAGTTAAATGTAAAGGGTTACCTCATGTAGGGATATACGGGTACCCCATTAGTCCCATAATGAACTTCATGCATAATTTGAAGGTGAGGACTGATGCAGGAATGCGTGTCTGAACCTTGGAATTGTAAGGAATGGCAGTCTGGGAAGACTCCATTCAGGACTGAATTTGGCACTCAGAGCAATTGCTACAGCAAAACCTAGAACATATATGAGTGCTAAAGTCTATGACAACCCTGAGCATCCCTAGATCTCCCAATATAGTTTCCTCTTTACTTCTTATTACTCCTTATTTTAGTTAAGGTTGTAGTCAGTCAATCTACTTTTATATCACTCTTGTGTACCATCTTAACTTCGCTACAGCATTCATACAGCAAAAAGTCTCTAAACAGTTTTAGTTCACTCTTCGTTCGACACGTGCACTTGCATTATGACATTGTATTCATATTTATATGAATTACATTCCCAACAAGTTTTTGGCGCCATTGCCGGGGAGTGTCAACTTAAAAATTGTCTTTTGATACCCAACTGTGTGAAGTATTGTTTTGTTGTATATCTTTTTATTCTGGTGTCTTGTCGAGCAGGTAACGCAGTGCATGAGCAGGACTGACAGAGAGCTTCTTCCCCTTGATCCAGAGATAGAAAGAACATTTTTGAGAAGAAGAAGAGGACAGTTAACACACCAGCAGCAGGCAGAGATGGCTAATCAGAATGGAGCAGACAACATGGACGATAGAGATAGGGTCTTAAATGCTTATGTTCAACCAAACCTGAATGGGTTGAACCCGAGCATTGTAAGACCAGATATCGAGGCTCTACATTTTGAGCTTAAACCAGTAATGTTCCAGATGCTACAAACTGCAGGGCAATTCAGTGGCATGCCCACTGAGGACCCTCACCTTCACTTAAGAGTGTTCGTGGAAGTCACGGATGCTTTCAAAATGAATGGGGTAACAGAAGAAGTGCTCAGGCTAAAGTTGTTCCCTTATTCATTAAGAGACCGAGCAAGGGCATGGTTGAACTCTCTGCCACCTGACTCTATCGCTAACTGGAGTGATTTGGCAGAAAAATTTCTACTGAAATACTTCCCGCCCACCAAGAATGTTAGATTGAGAAATGACATCACCTCTTTCCAACAAGTAGAAGGTGAATCTTTGTATGAAACCTAGGAGAGGTATAAAGAGCTATTACGGAGATGCCCCCATCATGGAATTCCTTACTGCATTCAGATGGAGACCTTTTACAATGGCCTCAATGCCCAAACCCGTACCATAGTGGATGTAGCAGCTAATGGGGCACTCTTGTCCAAGACATATAATGAAGCACATGAGCTACTTGAAAGAATGGCCAGTAATAACTATCAATGGCCAATGGACAGAGTTTCAAGTGGAAAGAAAGTAGCAGGCATGCACGAAGTGAGTGAAGTGACCTCGCTCACAGCCCAGCTAGCCTCACTAGTTAATGTCTTGAAGAGCCAGCAAATTGCCTGCCCTCAAGCAGCCAATGCAGTCCAGGAAACTGGACCATCTTGTGTACTATGCAATAGACCTCATCTATTTGAAGCTTGTCCCTTAAACCCAGAATCAGTGTGTTTCGTGGGTAATATGAATTGCAATAACAATCCTTACTCCAACACATATAACCCAGGATGGAGGCAACACCCCAATTTCTCCTGGAGTAACTATGGTACAGGACAAGGGAGCAACTCTGCCCCACAAAGACCACAGGGTCCACCAGGCTTCCAGCAGCAAAGACAACAGCCTCAGGAAGCCCCCACTTCGCTGGAATCCCTGTTGAAGGAATATATGGCAAGGAATGATGCTCTAATCTAGAGTCAAGCAGCCTCATTGCGAAATCTGGAAACTCAAGTGGGGCAGCTTGCCAATGAACTAAAAGGCAGACCCCCAGGGACACTTCCTAGTAATACTGAAGTCCCCAGGAGAGAAGGGAAAGAGCATTGCAAGGCTATAGCCCTGAGGAGTGGGAAGATGGTGGAAGCACCAAAAGCAAGAGGGCAAGACCAGACAGACTCCACTGTACCTCCAAAGAAGAAAAAAGACAAAAAGAAGCAAGAGGAGGAGGTAAGCAAGGAAGCAACCACCTCTGGAGGAAATGCTGCAGCTATGCCACAGCAGAATTCGGCAACTTTGCCACAGCAAGGCATGTAGCAAGCTAAGTTACCTCCCCCCTTCCCTCAGAGATTTCAGAAGCAACAGAATGACCAGCAATTTAGAAGGTTCCTAGATGTCCTTAAACAGCTACACATCAACATTCCTCTAGTGGAAGCACTGGAGCTGATGCCCAATTATGTGAAATTCATAAAGGACATCCTGACCAAGAAGAGGAGATTTGGTGAGTTTGAGACTGTTGCTCTCACAAGAGAATGCAATGCTGTGCTACAAAATAAGTTGCCACCCAAACTTAAGGATCCAGGCAGTTTCACCATACCTTGTTCAATCGGCAACCAGTACTTTGGCAAGGCACATTGTGATTTGGGAGCAAGCATCAACCTCATGCCAATGACCATATTTAAAAAGCTAGGAATTGGAGAAGCTAGGCCCACCACAGTCTCACTGCAACTAGCAGACAGATCCATAGCACACCCAGAAGGAAAGATCGAGGATGTCCTGGTTAAGGTGGACAAGTTCATCTTCCCAGTAGACTTCATAATCCTGGACTATGAAGCTGATGCAGAGGTACCAATTGTATTGGGCAGACCATTCCTAGCGACTGGCCGGACACTAATTGATGTTCAGAAGGGTGAATTAACCATGAGAGTCCAGGATGAGCAGGTTACATTCAATGTGCTCCAGACCTTGAGGTTTGCCAGTGAAGAAGAGGAATGTGCAGTGGTGTCTATGATAGACACATTAGCATCAGAACAGTTAGAAAAATGTTGCAAGGATCCACCACCACCAGCATGGACAGACCACTCAGATTTTGAAGGAGAAGATGAGAAAGAATAGGCCTGGATTGATGTTAGACAAGGCTTTAGGAAGCATGAGCCAATAAAGGAGCCATTATATGACACCACACCAGATTCAAGGCTGCTGAAAGCATCAGTGGAAGAACCACCAGCTTTGGAGATGAAGCCTCTGCCAGCACACCTTAAGTATGCATATTTAGGAGAAACAGCCACTCTTCCTGTGGTTATCTCAGCACTTTTGACAGAGGAACAAGAGGAGAAATTGGTCCTGACACTGAAGAAATTCAGAAGGGCCATTGGCTGGACACTTGCTGACATTACGGGAATCAGCCCCTCATTCTGCATGCATAAGATCCTCTTGGAAAGCAACAAAAAAAGGTCCATAGAACCCCAACGAAGGCTCAACCCGATAATGAAGGAGGTGGTGAAGAAGGAGATCATCAAATGGCTGGATGCTGGAATCATTTACCCCATATCAGATAGCTCCTGGGTGAGTCCGGTCCTGTGTGTTCCCAAGAAAGGGGGCATGACTGTGGTGGAAATCGATAGCAATGAGCTCATCCCCACTAAGGTTGTAACCGGCTGGAGGATTTGCATGGACTATAGGAAGCTGAACAAGAGCACTAGGAAGGACCACTTCCCTCTGCCATTCATTGATTAAATGTTAGATAGACTTGCTGGAAGGGAATACTATTGTTTCTTGGATGGGTACTCAGGGTACAACCAGATTGCTATAGCACCAGACGATCAGCATAAGACCACATTCACATGTCCTTATGGTACCTTTGCATTTCGAAGGATGCCATTTGGGCTGTGCAATGCTCCAGCAACATTCCAGCGATGCATGATGGCAATATTCACAGAAATGGCTGAGCAGATTGTGGAAATCTTCATGGATGATTTCTCAGTCTTTGGGGACTCCTTTGACCTATGCTTGGGAAACCTTGCTAAAGTCTTGCAAAGTTGTGAAGAAACAAACTTGGTGCTGAACTAGGAGAAGTGTCAGTTTATGGTAAAGGAGGGGATTGTGCTGGGGCATAAGGTTTCTTAGAGAGGACTTGAGGTTGACAAGGCCAATGTGGAAGTTATTGAAAAACTGCCTCCTTCCACCTCGGTCAAGGGCATTCGAAGCTTCTTGGGACATGCAGGATTCTATAGGAGGTTCATTAAGGACTTCTCTAAGGTTGCCAAACCTTTATGCAGTTTGCTTGAGAAGGACATAACTTTTTGCTTTGATGAAAGTTGCATGACAGCATTCTGCGATCTTAAACAGAAATTGAGTACAGTCCCAGTCATCGTGGCACCAGTCTGGACCTCCCCATTCGAGCTGATGTGTGATGCTAGTGAAACAGCATTGGGGGCAGTCCTCGGGCAGCGCAGAAACAAGCTATTTCATTCTATTTACTATGCTAGCAAAATGCTGCAAGGTGCCCAGCTGAACTACACTGTGACAGAGAAGGAATTGCTTGCAGTAGTGTTTGCCTTTGAGAAATTTAGAACATATCTGGTAGGAGCAAAGGTGATAGTGCACACAGACCACTCTGCCATCAAACACTTGGTTAGGAAAAAGGATTCCAAACCCAGGCTCATTCGGTGGGTGTTTTTGCTTCAAGAATTTGATCTAGAGATCAGAGACAGGAAAGGAACTGAAAATCAAGTGGCAGACCATCTCTCCAGATTAGAAGGGCACAACCTCAAAGTAGATGACATCAATGAAAGATTTCCAGATGAGCAACTCTATCTCCTGACTCAAGATGATGTGCCATGGTATGCTGATTATGTAAATTACCTTGTGAGTGGAATGCTCATACCAGACTTGACGTGGCAGCAGAATAAAAAATTTCTGCATGAGGTAAACTCATACTACTGGGATGAACCATACCTTTACAAACAATGTGATAATAAGATGATTAGGAGATGCATACCCAGTGAAGAGATGGAGCAAATCTTGCAGCAATGCCACGCTTCCCCTTATGGAGGTCATTTTGGAGGAGTTAGAACTGCAAACAAGGTGTTGCAGGCAGGGTTCTATTGGCCCTCCCTATTCAAGGACTCCGACTCCTTTGCAAAGCAATGTGACCGGTGTCAGAGGACAAGAAACATATCTCGCAGACACGAAATGCCACTGAACAACATCTTAGAGGTGGAATTATTTAATGTCCGGGGAATAGATTTCATAGGACCATTTCCCTCGAGTTTTGGCAATCAATACATCCTTGTAGCTGTAGACTATGTCTCAAAGTGGGTGGAAGCCAGTGCATCTTAGACTAATGAAGCCAGAGTCGTGACTAGATTTCTGAAGAAAAACATCTTTACAAGGTTTGGAACCCCCAGAGCCATCATCAGCGATGGAAGGACCCATTTCTGCAATCGGCAGTTCAAGGCACTACTTGCCAAATATGGAGTCAGGCACAAGGTGGCAACCCCTTATCACCCACAAATAAGTGGGCAGGCTGAAGTCTCCAACAGAGAGATCAAGAGAATCTTGGAAAAAATAGTAGGCCCCACGAGGAAGGATTGGTCCTCAAGGTTGGATGATGCACTTTGGGCATATAGAACAGCTTATAAGACACCTTTGGGCATGTCGCCTTACAGGCTGGTATTTGGGAAGGCATGTCATCTACCAGTAGAGTTAAAGCACCGAGCATATTGGGTAGTGAAGAAGCTAAACTTGAATCTGGAAGCTACAGGTGAAAAGAGGATGCTGCAGCTTAATGAGTTGGATGAATTCTATGGTCAGGCCTATGAGAATGCCAAACTTTACAAGGAGAAAGCAAAGCAGTGGCATGATAAGAAGATACAACCCAGGAACTTCGAAGTGGGACAGAGAGTACTATTGTACAACTCCAGGCTAACCTTGTTTCTTGGGAAGTTGAAATCACGTTGGTCTGGTCCCTTTCGCATAAGTAAGGTCTTCCCATTTGGGACTATTGAATTGGAAGAAGAAAAGGAAGGGAGGATGTTCAAGGTTAATGGACAAAGAGTTAAGCACTATATGGGGGGTGATGTGGATAGACAACACACCTCCATTCAGCTGCAAGAGGAATGAGCAGGAGGAAAGGCAGGCTGAAGACTCTAAAACAAGCGCTCATGGGAGGCAACCCATGTTTAAATTTGTCTTGTTTAAGTTTTAAGATAGTTTAAATCATGAGTTTGATAGTTTTTGTGTTTGTTACGCAGGATAGGAAGCATAGAAGTTACAGAACCAGTTTTGGTTTTGCTGCAGCAACCCTATACTAAAGATAGTCCCTGCTTTGCTACAGTAGGATTAATAACAAGCACTCTCTGCTGCAGCAAGAATCTTAGGCAACCCAGCTTTGTTGCAACATTGCTGCAGCAACACAGTCAGCTCGAAACCAAGGGTTCCTTCTGCTATGCTTCTTTCAAAAAAAAATTATTTAAAGTGGGCGGGAAAACTGGCAGAAGGCAATAAGACACCCACAGTCTTTAACCTCTACAACTTCCCTTCCCACTTCACCTTCGAGTTAAGACACCCACGTTTTCACCTCTGCAACTCCCATTCCCGCTTCACCTCTCCCGAGCTCTCAAAGCCCTACAACTTCCTCACCTCCGTCATTTCGGAAACCCCTACCTCCAAATCCTCGAACCAATCATGCCCAGAATCAAGATAATGGCCAGAAAAGCAAGCAAGGTGAAGAAATTCAACTCTGAGGAAAATCGGAAGAAGCACGACGAAAAGATTGTGCCCAGAAACTTCTGTGCTAAGAAAGGGTTCACCTTCACCTCCGTTGGAGATTTGGGGATGCCAATGTACGTTGGTACGGTGGTTAAGTAGAGGGGTTGGGAAAATTTCGTAAGCCACCCGCAACCGGCCCTCGTTCCTCTGGTTCGGGAGTTCTATGAAAACGTCTCACCAGAAACTGAGAAGTGGGTGACAGTTCGAGAGACGAAGGTGCGTTTTGACCAAGCTTCAATCAACAATGCCTACAATCTACCCGACGAAGAGGATAACTATGAGGAACATCTACATGGGTTGCGGGACGAGGACTGGGATGCAATGCTCACCCGGGTGTGCCTTCCTGGCACAACCTGGGATAAATCTCCTCAGGGCTCCACCACTATCAATCGTATCTCCCTGGTGCCGACAACGAAAGTCTGGTATCATTTTCTCAAGACCCGTCTGCTACCTTCCACCCATGGGCAGACGGTAAACCGCGACAAAGTGGCAATGGTGGACGCCCTCCTATTCGGCAGACCACCCAACGTTGGCCGCATCATCAGTGGCCAAATCCAAACTTGCGCCAGCCGAAAAAAGGGAAGCTGACTGTTTCCTTCCCTCATCACCATACTGTGCACGAATCATGGAGTACCAGTCTCTATTGATAAGGAAGTCTTGAAGGACACCAACCCCATTACTACTACCACCATTGCTCGGATTGTCTTGGAGAAAGTGGCCCCGCACCCACCAACTTCCTCTCGAGACCTTCCGTAAGCTGCTGGACCATCTGCTTCTTCCTCTGCCACTTAGCCAGCTGACAAGACCCTTCAGCATATTCTATAGCAACAAGCTACAATCATCAGACAGCAAGCACATCTACTGCAGCATCAGCAGACCTTTTGGCGATATGCACAGAAGAGGGACTTCGCCCTCCACACCACCTTAGAGCAGAACTTTAAGCAATTCTTCCCATTCCCGGAGTTTTCAACTGACTTGCTCCATACAACTTTCGAGGAGTCATCCCCAGCACCTGCACCACAGACAGAGCAGCACAAGGATTCTGAAGGATCTTCCTCCAGCAAGGAGCCCCATCTAGAACCCCACCAGACACCGGAGGGAACTGAGTCCTCTGATGACAATGAGCCCATTACAAAACGGGCAGCAATGATGCGTAAAAGAAAGGCCCCAGTGCAATCAACACAGTGGAGGAGCAGGCTTAGAAGTTCATCAAGGTCTTCTGGGGGTCAATGCCCCTAGGGTGCTGCAGCATACCTGCTAGCACCCTCAAGAAGTTCCCTCAACTCTTCTTCCTTCTCTGCTGTATTTAGAATTCTTTTGCTTCTGTTGTATTTGGGTGTCTTTTGTTTTATGGCCATTGCATCAGCAGTGAGGACCCTGCTCAATTTAAGTTTGGGGTGGATTGGAGGGTGTGATATAATGTCTGCTGGGGTGTAATATAATGTTACTGTGGCACTTTTGTGTTTTGTTCATTGCTGTGGTATCTGCTGAAGCATTGATTTTTTGCTATAGTATTTGTTGGAGCAAATGTTAGGTTGAACTTGTTTGTTTATGTTCTGTTTGTCTGAGTGCTGTTATTTGTTTTCTTGCCTGACTGAATTAGATGAAACTGCTGTGTTATTGGTTGCTACCTATAGAAATTATTTGAATTAGATGTGTATTTATATATATATATATATATATATATATATATATAAAGAGAATAAGTCTGCATTTTCCATAACCTGCTGAAAGTTTTGGGATACTCCATGAGGAGGATTGGGTAGTTCGCTAGAAACTAGGATAGAGACCTACAACCTTAACCAATCACACATAGAATCCTCTTCTAATAAGCACAGGATCATGGGCAGTTTGCCAAGGAAAAATTTGGTGATCTTTCAGAAATTAGACCTAAGTCTTAGAGCTAGTATTGAGAGCTCTCTGTAGAATTATAGAAGAGGCAGACACAAAGGGTCAAAAAAGCTTAAGTTTGGGGGGAAAAGTAGAAAATAAAGAGAGAAATATGGACACTCTAATGCTCTGTAGTTCCTCAGTAACCAGGGGTATGCATGAGCCCCATGTGTGCCCTTGCGTAAAACAGGGACATAGAGTGGACACTCCAATGCTCTGTAGTTCCTCAGTAACCGGGGGTATGCATAAGCCCCATGTGTGCCTTTGCGTAAAACAGAGATATAGAGTATGAGTGGGAAGCGGTTTAAGGGTGATAAGGCTGAGTAACCGGGTGCCTGCATTGAACATGTTGGCATTCGCGTCAAAAGGCTGTAATGACCTCTGCTAGAATAAGATCTATGCCAAAAAAAAAACAATGAAGAAAGAAAATTAGTGAGCTACCACCCCCCCACATTTGTTGCCCTGTCTGCACCTAATGCCAGCTTAACCTAGGAAGCTCGATATACTAGCATGAAGTCTTCGGAACTCTGGTTGTTTTTGACCCAAGTAGCTCTTAGGGAAACTGTCCATGTCACACACACAACTTCAAGGAAGGTTTTTGCTGTGATTGGGAGAAAGGTTTGTGGTGTCCTTTATATGGAAGAAATCTTGAGAGTTGAGAGCTATCAGCAGAACTATGGATTCATGCATGAGAAAAGTTTGGAATTTCTGGGTGGTAGGAATGTAGTGAACAGAGTAGGTTGCTTGGGGACAAGAAATCCTTTTAGTTTGGGGGGATTTGATGGCTGCATTTCATTATAGTTTCTATGTACTGACTGTGTATGTTTACTAAAATTTTCTGGTGTTTTAAGCACTCTTACCCCCTGATTAATTAAATGGGATGACTCTTCTAGATATAACATCAGTTACCCCATTGCTGCAACATTTCAGTAGGCATATGTGGCAACAATAGCAGAAACCCGATTGATAATGGGTGAGCTGCTCCTTCTTTCCTGCAGTCCACTGATTCTATTTGATATGGTGCAGGTGGCAAAGCTGCGCAGCAGGAGTAGCCACCATCGAGCAGGGGACAACAACAGGGACACTGCAGGCTACTGATACAAAACTGCCTCCACTACTGAAGGTGGAGAGGAAAAAGCTGCACAACAAGGGCACCGGCTGCAGAGCAGAAGGAATGCCAGCAACCCAGGGCACTTTACTGGGACCACAAGGGCTGCCTATAAAAGGCCATAAAGCAGCTATTGCAAAAAGGCCCGGGAGGGACTGGAGAAAGAGGAGAGAATTTAGAGCAAAGAACACCATAGAGTGCTGCTGACACCGGGAGGTGCAGCATGAGGGGATAGTGCGTTATTTTAGAAAGGAATTTTGATTTCTGTTGTTGTTTTACTATTTTAGCGAAAGAAAAAAGAAAGAACTGCACTTTGTAATTTTATACATATCACTTAGGATGCACACCAGTGTTTTTACGATTTTTGTAACCAGTGCAACCATAAGGCTTGGCTAGTTTCCAGCTAGGGTTGCACAAGGGTTGTAATGAACTGAAGCACATTTTTATCATTAATCCATTTCGCTGCAGTTGTTGTTCACCATTCAATTATGTTTCCTGCTAGTTTTTCTTTCCTTAATACGGAAGTTTGGAGGAAGAAAACTGAGGCCAACATTCACCTGGGAAGGTAATAGAGGCTGGGAAAAAGTTGAATGTAAGGGGTTACCTCATGTAGGGATATACGGGTACCCCATTAGTCCCATAATGAACTTCATGCACAATTTGAAGGTGAGGACTGATGCAGGAATGCGTGTCTGAACCTTGGAATTGTAAGGAATGGCAGTCTGAGAAGACTCCATTCAGGATTGAATTTGGCACTCAGAGCAATTGCTGCAGCAAAGCCTAGAGCATATATGAGTGCTAAAGCCCCTGACAACCCTGAGCAACCCTAGATCTCCCAATATAGTTTCCTCTTTACTTCTTATTACTCCTTATTTTAGTTAAGGTTGTAGTCAGTCAATATACTTTTATATCAATCTTGTGTACCATCTCAACTTTGCTACAGCATTCATACAGCAAAAAGTCTCTAAACAGTTTTAGTTCACTCCTCGTGGGATGATACTCACTCATCACTTTATTACTTGGTCACGACACGTGCACTTGCGTTCTGACATTGTATTCATCTTTATATGAATTACATTCCCAACATTATGCCTTGGGTAGGAAATCATTCTATAATTTATCCCATCTATTTATGAAAAAGAGACCTATCATTAAGGAACTAAAAAAGTGTATGGCAAATAATATTAACTTTGAAGGTTCAAAATCTAGGGTGTTATTAGACCATGTTCGGGTGAAATATACTCTAATAGAAAAAATTAGATTGTCACAACCTTTAGATTTGTAGGTGATTCCTTAGAAAGAATAAGTAGATCGAGGAGTATAAGGTGAATTCTAAATAGAGAAGAAGGAATTGTAAGGTATCAAGATAGGATTGTAGTTCTCATGATTGAGGAATTAAGGAAAAAATTCTGGAGACGATTCATTGGTCTTCTCAGGCCATACATCCTAGATCTATCAAGATGTATTAAGACTTAAAAAATTTGTATTGGTTGTGAGGTATGAAACAAGATATAGCCAATTTTGTAGCAAGATGTATGGTGTGCCAGCAAGTGAAGGCAAAACTCCAAAGGCTAACCAGATTACTTCAAAACTTAGAAATTTCATAATGAAGTAGGAATTAATTATATTGGACTTCGTGACTAGCCTACTTAGAATGTCTAAGGGATATGATTATGTTTAGGTAATCATTAACAAATTAACTAAGTCAACTCACTTCTACCTGTGAAAATCATTTATTCTGATCACCAATGTGCTAGACTATAAATAGTTAAATGAAATGGAATGTAATTACAGAGTGCCTATTTCTATCATTTCTATTCGTGAATTATAGTTGTATACTTCTTAGTTTTGGAAGTTTTATGAAGAAGCCTTAGGAACTCAATTGCACTTTCGTACATCCTTTCACCCTCAAATTGATGGACATTATGAAAGAACCATTTGAAAAATGGAGGATATATTAAAGGCCTCTGTGATGAATTTTGAAGGACCTATGATGAATTTTGAAGGAAGATGGAATTAACACTTATCTCTCATAGACCTTGCATATAACAATAGTTACTATAGTAGTATAGATGGCCACATATGAAGCTATATATGGCAAGAAATGTAGATCTCAAGTAGGATGGTTTGAAATTGGTGAATGTCAAGTCTTTGACCTAGACTACGTGTGAGATTCATTGGAGAAAATAAAATAACTTAAGAGCTTACATAAGTCATATGCTGATAACCATAAAAGAAAATTAGTTTGAAGCTAGAGATTTTGTGTTCTTGAAAGCTTTCTCCTATGAAAGGAGTAATGATATTTAGAAAGAGATGGAAACTAAGTCTAAGGTATATAGGACCATTTAAGATCTTCGAGGGAATTGGTCGTGTAGCATATTGTTTAGCCCTACTACCTAAACTAGCCAGTGTCTATATGGTTTTTTCAATTTCTATGTTACAAAAATACTTGCCAAACCTATCACATATCATCAAACTGCAATGAGTTAAAATCCAATGATAAAGAGGCTGAAAGAAACTTATAGAGGAAGATTGCATGACGTCTACAAGCATGAAGAATATCTATTTAAAAATTCAGCTCAACTCAACTTAAATCTTAGACAACTTATAGAAGAAATGTTTATTAGGCATGCAAGATGCCCAAGCTTATATTTCATTCCACATATGTTTCTACTAAGATTTAATTTAATTTTGGAAGGAAAACATGAATCAAGAAGTTGTCAACTTGGAGCCAAATTTTGAAATTTGTGAAAGATGCATAGTTAAACATTGGGGGTTATGTAAATTTTAAGTTGGATTTCCAAATGACTATAGTTGAGAAGATTATAAAAGCCTAAGGTCAACTTCATGAAGAATAATTCTTAGAGAGACAAAAGAATAAGCTTTCACTTAAGAAATCTCTGAAGAATTGAAGTTTAGTGCTCTACTTCTACATATTGTAACGCCCCTAATTTACGTTACGTAAAATAAACAATTTTTTTCCTACAATTATTATTTCCACAATTAGATATTTTCCTTAAAGATATATAATTCAATTCTTTATCATGGGAAAAAATATATATAGGATCTCTCATGTATACACAATATACAGACCAAGTCTATAAACATTAAAGTACAGCATAAACGAGGATCTTGCCTGTAGCATTCAGAGCACTCTAGAATACAAACATAGCATAATTCAAAGACCGTGAGTCTTGGAAGCAACGTAGACTCACCCAGAGAATATATCACCTATCTGCCAAATTAGACTCTGATATTCTTATCTGAAAAATGTGAAAATATCGTGTAGTGAGTTTGACAACTCAGTGAGTAAATAATTCCTCCTATGACCTCTTAGGTCAGCATATGGATGTACTTATGTTTTAAAATATGTCACATAGAAAATACAGTTTAGAAGTACATTCATATGAGACCCGTATTTCAAATATTCTCAAATCAAAGGATATTCAGATATCCAAAACCATATGTTGCACGGTATAATCATTAAACAAATGTTGATATGCTCAGTTGTATAAGCCACAGTAAAATATTAATATTTGGAGATAAAATCATCACTTTTAATGCACCTGCCTCACTCAACAATCTGGTCAATGCAATGAAAATATAACTCATTTGCTATACGCATAGTGACCTTGACCCTAGTCACAATAAGTGATCAGGGAATGTGAGTACATCACCCTCCTGCCTCCCCACATTACCACCGTCACCCAGTTGGAGCAGCCCTCCCCTGGCTCACTCAGGCTAATATGGCATCCCTTATTTGGTACCGTCACAAGCCATACAACCAGTCGATATTCATTCATACATATATATACATGTAAAATATCAAGCAACTCGCCATGAGCTTTACGCTTGCCATTCAATCTCATTTATAATATGACATGCATAATTTCCACAAGTATATCGCTTTACAAATCAATGCATCGTGCACATAATATTCACTTTATCAAATAACGATAAATACATTTAAAACCACATATTCATTGAGCTCCAAAATTCATTTCTAAAACCATACTCTTCTTGAACAATGTGCCAGTTTGTAAATATAACAAATATATTAACACATTTAATAAACTGATAATAGCATAAATAATTTATAAACAGAAACAATAATACATTTATAATTCAAGAAGAGTATGAGGCAAGTCATAGAAAGAAGTATCTACTCACAGGGTAAGGCTCCTGGTTGGACAGCCCTAAAAATGTACTTTTTCGAAGCTGAATTTGACCAATTAGACCTAAAAAACGTGTCTGGAGGGTCCAAAGACTTAAAAAATGACTCTGGGAGCTTGGTCACTATTCACCGCCGGAATAGCTGGAAAAATTTCATATCCGAAGGTTTATCTAACTCCTGAATCCATTTACGATGTCATAATTTCAATTAGAGGTCTCTAAGTAAGAGTTTCAGAGTTTACCTTTTTCTGGGATTTTCTACTTCAGATATACGGCGATTCAACGGCTAATTTGAAAAATTAATCGGTCAAAACCGTAGTATTCTCCGTCCTGAATCCAATAACACCCTTAGTTTTAAGATCGGAAGCCAATAGGCACTCCAGATCTAGAAAATAAGTTGAAAGTTACTATTCACTCACTATTCATCTTCTCCATTTTTTTTCTCGAATTCCTGGCCTTCGTCCCCGATTCTCCTTTCCCCGTTTTGTTTTTATTTTATTTTTTATTTTTTATTTTTATAATAATAATTATTATTTAATAATTTAATAATTGAATACTAAGATTTTCTTTTAAATAAATTCATATAAATTCCGTTTTTCATTCTAAAATATCCCAAAAATTTCTAAAAGTTTACATTTTCATAAACGTTTAGTTGAACTCTTAAATCATAATTTTTCTTGATAAAAATATCAATAAAAAAATTACAAAATAAATATCTTTATACATAATAAAAGAAATAATATTTTTAAAAATACAACAAAATTTATTAAAGGCCAATATAATTATTTCAAGCAAAATAATAATTATTTTAATTAAAAATAGATTTACTTTTAACAGAACATAATCATTTTTAAACAAATAAAAATATATTTGTTTATAACAAAACAATATTATTTAAAACTAAAAATTATGGGATGTTACATTCTTCCCCCCTTAAGAAATTCGGTCCCCGAATTTCAGCCCATCCTACCACATGTAGGGAATAAAATCAAGGCATAATTCGGAGTTACCAACCTTATTACTCAAAGAATTGGGGATATTTTTTTTGTATAACATCTTTACTTTTTAAAATGTCTCTTTATTTGAGTGATTCTGCCATATAACTTAACCATAGGGATTTCTTTCATCCATAAGTTCTTCACTTGTCGATCAACGATAAACATTAATTGTATCCATAGTTAAGCCAAATTTTTGTCCAATTGAATTTCTTGAAATTAGGTAACATAAGAAGAATCTAATATGTACCTCTTTCCAAACCTCATTACCTCTGTCATTGGTGATTCCTTCAAAAATATGTGGTCACCAACTGATAATTTCTAGTGCTCAACATGCATGATTCCTTTAGACTTTTGGCCTGTATTGAATTATCATTTTTCTAATTCGTATGGATACATCTATGAATCGATATTAGAAAACACACTCATAAAAGAACATATTTACATGCATATTGGGGTAACTATCTTTTCTTATTTCAGACTTCTTTCAAGTCATCTTTGATTCTCACATGTCAACTTCCTCCCATAAATATCATCATCTTAATCTATCATCTATTTTTATCCTAAAATCCATGAATCAATAATAAATCCACAAATCCTTTTTAACGTTTATGTACCATTGGCACATGTCTAACAATTCTAACTTACCTCGTCACAATAACTCTATACCCTTTTATTAACATCAATAAAGTCATTATAAAAAATTTCCTTTCTCTATCATATCCAAAAGCACCGCATTCTAACTTATGTCAATCCCATAATTCATTTACTTCACCCAATCATTTTAAGAAGATTTTTCTCAACAATTATTCATACATGAATTCTCAATTTCAACATAATTCATATCCTAGATACTAAAGTCAATTTAGCATAATATAAACCTTTAACACAAATATATTAATCACTAATATTATTTTCGGACATGATTCTCATAGTATTCCTCAATATTTCCAAATGAAGAGTTCAAAGATTAATTTAAATCCTACTTCCCATTTTTATTCCTCAAGAACTTTAACACCACTAAGTCTCTTGATTACATTCGTCAAAACACCATACGATCATCATCCATCCACTCCTTTCAAAATCTCTATTACTTTAACTTACTAACCAATTGGACACCATAATAACTGAGTTTCAAATAAAAGAAATTAACCTTCCTTATAATATGGAAAAAGAATCTTACATTTAATACCAAATATTAATGTAGGACAATGCAGCAAAAAATGTGGAATACTTAATAAAGCATGGTGCCAAAATAGAAAGTTAGAAATTTGGACAAAGCATTAAAATAAAATTAAAATCGGTGGCTGTAAATCTTGAAAATCTGTAAACAAAAATCTAGCTGTTATATAGGCAAAAATCGGTGGCCGCAAGGTTTGAATATACATGCCAAAATCTACTTTAAATCTATTGTTATTCGGTGGAAAAATATCACATGGAAAAGAAGCATCTCTGAGCTTATAAAATTTGTGAAAATCCAAGCATACGTAGTTAACTGGTAGGATGCAGTTGATTGTTTCAAAATAGATGTAATCAATCAATTGTAAAATAACCAATCCAAATTAAAATTTCTCAAAATAGTTAGTCGACTTAATAATACCGATAGTCGACTGGCAAGAATATAGGGAAAACAAAATAAATTATTTGATTGTCCCTCTTCAACAACTAACTTGTTTGCATTTTAACTAATTTATTTTTTACAATCACGCTTATCACTTACAACTTCCCTACAAGAATCAAGATATCAATGCTTCATCAAGGACAACAAGAAAAAGATAAATTTCTGGTGATATCTTAACCTTATTCTCTTTATATGCCTAATATGAGCGATTATCACAACTACTGTACTTATACATGCTTGCCGTCATTTTTTGAAAATTTTACCTTCAATTTAGCTTATATCCACCAATCACTCACATAGCTGTTTTAATTATACTGATCCTATTTGCATATCTATCATATGTATGTCCTTCTCTGGGTTCTATAAATACACACATTAGTATCTTTATCTTCTCATACTCAAAGTTAAGGTGTGTGCAGCTATGGAGGGACTCGCATTTCGTCAATTCCAAAATATTTGTGTCTTTTGTGGTTCTAGTCCTAGAAAAGATGGAGAGTATGTGAAAGCAGCACAAAATCTGGGTATGGTACTGGCCAATAGAAAAATTTATTTAGTCTATGGTGGAGGTAACCGTGGATTAATGGGGTGTGTGCCTACAGCTGCCCATGTAGGAGGATGCCAAGTTCTAGGTATTATTCCTACAGATCTAGCTGCATCTAACATCGTAGGAAAGACAATTGAGGAAGAGTTTAGGGTAGCTTCCATGCATGAGCGCATGGCTAGAATGATGAGCAATGTTGATGCCTTCATTGCCTTACCAGGAGGTTTTGGTACTTTAGAAGAAATTTTCCAAATAGTCTCTTGGGCACAACTAAATATGCATCAAAACCGATAGGTTTGTTAAATGTTAACCACTTCTTTGATGGTCTGTTATCTTTTCTTGATCATGCTGTAGAAGAAAGGTTCATCTCACACTCAGCACGACGAATTCTCATTTTGGCTTCAAATGATGAGGAGTTGATTGATGCTTTACAAGCATATGTTCATGTACCTGATCCAACTATGGCTCAAATAGAATGGACGACAGACAACCGCAGGAAGCGCAAATTAGATTTGGATCTTCATCTTTAGATGTTGTAAAATGTAGCTATTATTGTACCACTTTTACTTTCTTAGAGTCTATTTGGATACCATCTTTACCAACCATACTCCCTTAGAGTTGGTAACACTATCTTTGAATGTTACTAATGATCCTCTAAACTTTTGAAATATTCTAGTATATCATCAATAAATATACTAACAAGTTGATCCAGGGACTTAATTACTATTCATTAAATCTATGAATGCAGCTAGGTTATTTGTCAAACTAAATAACATAACCAAGGACTTATAATACCCATAATGAGTTCTAAAAAAACTTTGTGTACATCCTCTTCTCTTATCCTCAATTAATGTTACTCATATCTCAAATCAATTTTTGAAAAACATTGAGCACCTTGTAACTGATCAAACAAATCATCTATAAGAGGTAATGGGTATTTATTCCACACTGTCACCTTATTCAATTGTCTATAATTTATGTATAGTCATAGTGATCCATCTTTCTTTTTCACAGATAGAACTCGAGTACTCCAAATAAAAGTACTAGGGCATTTAAATCCCTTATTTAACAAGTCTTGTAACTAATTTGTTTTTTTTTAAATTCAATCGATATCATTCTATATAGGGATATAGATACTAGTTGGGTTCCAAGAAGTCAATCAATATCAATTTCTATTTTTCGTTTCGAGGGTAATCTAAGCAATTCTTCTAAAATCACATCAGGAAATTTCCTAACTCTTGGAACCTGATCTATATTAGTATACTTTGTATCAACATCTCTCACCACTGCCAAATATCCTTAACACCCCCTTTTTGTAATAACTTATAGTCGCTAAAGGTGAAATTAAATTACTGGGTACTTGCTTCCATGATTGCTCACTACTTGCAACTCCTTTACTAACATTTTCTACTATTGATGACATCTTCATACTGTATCAGCTAGATCGCACTTCAAAACACTTAAACAAATTCAACCTATTGTGACTTTGTTTTTTAACATGCTTATGCAATATCTTAACAATTAATCATGAAAAATTTATGTCTGTCCAAGAGTCCTTCACATGAATTACCCATTTTGCATACCTTAAATTTTAAATTTCTATGAGTAAACCTTTCTTTATCATAATGCTTATACATAGTATTATTGAAAATCAAACTGTCTTCGAATTCCTTATAACAACAAAATATATCATTGAAAATATTATCTTCATAGATTCTCCGCTCTCAAATTCAATCCAACCCACAACTTACCAAATCCATTATATATATATATATATATATATATATATATATATATATATATATATATATATATATATATATATATATATATATATATATATATATATATATATATATATATATTCCAGCTCATCCATCCAAAAAGAGATTTAAATCTATTTTCAAAACACTCACTTTATTTCAAATCATTATCTTGGAGTTAACAATCTCGATCACATCATAATCCACGATCAATATTATATTAGCCATTCGTCATATTGTTTCATGTAAGCAAATCAAACAATCAAGTTAAACCTTCTTGACATCTAAACAAGCCATTCCCTTTGTGTTCGGATAGAATTTTCTTAATTTTAGCTACTTTCCCAAGAGGGTTCTCTTTATCACTTCTCGTCAAAACAAGTTCAAAAACTAAACTAGTAGTCCACACACAAAAGATACCATCTAGGACATACGCATAGATGTTTAAACCTCACATATCTAAGGAAAAGAGTTAGAAGGAAGAAAAGGTTGACACCCTGTAAAATTCCACAACAGCACCGTGAGTATAAATATGTCTACAGTTATATACCCATACTCAAAGTCCTACTACATAATTCTTTGCTCTGTTGCCACAGGGAAACCTAATGCTCTGATACCAACTTGTAATGCCCCTAATTTACGTTACGTAAAATAAACAATTTTTTTCCTACAATTATTATTTCCACAATTAGATATTTTCCTTAAAGATATATAATTCAATTCTTTATCATAGGAACAAATATATATAGGATCTCTCATGTATACACAATATACAAACCAAGTCTATAAACATTAAAGTACAGCAAAAAAGAGGATCTTGCCTGTAGCATTTAGAGCACTCTAGAATACAAACATAGTATAATTCAAAAACCGTGAGTCTTGGAAGCAACGTAAACTCACCCAGAGAATATATCACCTATTTGCCAAATCAGACTCTGATATTCTTATTTGAAAAATATGGAAATATCGTGTAGTGAGTTTGACAACTCAGTGAGTAAATAATTCCTCCTATGACCTCTTAGGTCAGCATATGGATGTACTTATGTTTTAAAATATGTCACATAGAAAATACAGTTCAGAAGTACATTCATATGAGACTCGTATTTCAAATATTCTCAAATCAAAGGATATTCAAATATCCAAAACCATATGCTACACGGTATGATCATTAAACAAATGTTGATATGCTCAAATGTATAAGCTATAGTAAAATATTAATATTTGGAGATAAAATTATCACTTTTAATGGACCTGCCTCACTCGAAAATCTGGTCAATGCATTGAAAATATAACTCATTTGCTATACGCATAGTGACCTCGACCCTAGTCACAATAAGTGATTAGGGAATGTTGAGTACATCACCCTCCTGCCTCCCCACATAACCACTGTCACCCGGTTGGAGCAGCCCTCCCCCGGCTCACTCAGGCTAATAGGGCGTCCCCTATTCGATACCGTCACAAGCCATACAACCAGCCGATATTCATTCATACATATATATACATGTAAAATATCAAGCAACTTGCCATGAGCTTTACGCTTGCCATTCAATCTCATTTATAATATGACATGCATAATTTCCACAAGTATATCGCTTTACAAATCAATGCATCATGTACATAATATTCACTTTATCAAATAACGATAAATACATTTAAAACCACATATTCATTGAGCTCCAAAATTCATTTCTAAAACCATACTCTTCTTGAACAATGTGCCAGTTTGTAAATATAACAAATATATTAACACATTTAATAAACTGATAATAGCATAAATAATTTATAAACATAAACAATAATACATTTATAATTCAAGAAGAGTATGGGGCAAGTCATAAAAAGAAGTATCTACTCACAAGGTAGGGCTCCTGGTTGGACAGCCCTAAAAATGTACTTTTTCGAAGCTGAATTTGACCAATTAGATCTCAAAAACGTGTATGGATGGTCCAAAGACTTAAAAAATGACTCCGGGAGATTGGTCACTATTCACCGCCGAAAATTACTATTCACGACGAATAAAAAGTTGTCAGATAGCTGAAAAAATTTCATATCCTAAAGTTTATTTAACTCCTGAATCCATCTACGGTGTCAGAATTTCAATTAGAGTTCTCCAAGTAAGAGTTTCAGAGTTTACCTTTTTCTGAGATTTTCTACTTCAGATCTACGGCGATTCAACAGCTAATTTGAAAAATTAATTGGTCAAAACCATAGTATTCTTCGTCCTAAATCTAGTAACACCCTTAATTTTGAGATCGGAAGCCAATAGGTACTCCAGATCTAGAAAATAAGTTGAAGGTTACTATTCACTCACTATTTATCTTCTCCTTTTTTTTTCTCAAATTCCTGGCCTTCGTCCCCGATTCTCCTTTCCTCGTTTTGTTTTTTGTTTGTTTTATTTTTATAATAATAATAATTATTTAATAATTTAATAATTGAATAATAAGATTTTCTTTTAAATAAATTCATATAAATTTTGTTTTTCATTCTAAAATATCCCAAAAATTTCTAAAAATTTACAGTTTCCTAAAGCTTTAGTTGAACTCTTAAATCATAATTTTTCTTTATAAAAATCTCAATAAAACAAATCACAAAATAAATATCTTTATACATAATAAAAGAAAGAATATTTTTAAAAATACAACAAAATTTATTAAAGTCCAATATAATTATTTCAAGCAAAACAATAATTATTTTAATTAAAAATAGATTTACTTTTAGCAGAACATAATCATTTTTAAACAAATAAAAATATATTTGTTTATAACAAAACAATATTATTTAAAACTAAAAATTATGGAATTATACACATATCATGTTCTATAATCATTTTAGAAGTGTTACTACAATCTACATCTACTTGTCAAAAAGTGTGTTCTCTTCACATATATATTATTTTAATTAAAAATAGATTTACTTTTAGCAGAACATAATCATTTTTAAACAAATAAAAATATATTTGTTTATAACAAAACAGTATTATTTAAAACTAAAAATTATGGAATTATACACATATCATGTTCTATAATCATTTTAGAAGTGTTACTACAATCTACATCTACTTGTCAAAAAGTGTGTTCTCTTCACATATATCATTTTTGAGTTCTAGGATCTTGTCAAAACTTAGAAAAACTAAAGGTTACCTAGGTTTGGTGTAAAACCAACTCTGCCTCCTCCTTGTTTATAAGGCTATTAGTGTGGTGTAAAAGCTTAAGAGATGATCCTATTTGTGAAGTTTCCTAGAGAAGCTATAAAGGCAATTTTGCTTGCCTATTTTTTTTGGAGTTTTTTTGGTTTTTGAGAGAAAAATATAGTGAGTTGTGGAAATAGATGGGTTTCCTAGGTCGAGTTGTAAGAGCAAAGGGTTGAGCTTATACATTTGGTTATCGCCCATGATTAATATAAATTCCCTTATTTTGTGCTTAAGGAAGCACTATAAATATCGTGGTATCAAACTTTTCTTTCCTTGCCTTTTACCTTCCTTGATGTATTATTTTTGAATTTCTTTGAAAAAAAATTTGGTTCACTAAAATTGTTTTAAAGCATTTGAGTTTGAAGAAAGTATTTGAAAGAAAAATTTTCTAAACTTGATTTTTATTCAAAGAATAAAAAGAAAATTTGGTTTTCTACTTCCACACCTAAAGATCTTGTGTTTATTGAAAAGTTTAACTTTCATAACAAAGGTTTGTTAAAATACTCTTACGTAAACTTACCTCTTTTCAACAATATATTTTATAGAATTTTTGATAAAGTTAAAATACTTGTTACACATGATTTGAAAAGTTTGAAATTAAGTGATAATTTTCTAATTACCCTTTGCCTCATTATTTACTATGTTTGCCTCATATTTCATAATCTGCTTTATGTTTTGTGGAAACATTTTAAAATTGGAACACCCAATTCAACCCCCTTCTAGGATTTTTCCTTACATGAACTAACAAATGGTATAAGAGCTAGTTTATTTGTAGGTCTAACAACCTAAGAAAAATGATCCACAATTTAGGAATTATTAATTATAACTATATTAAGGGTCATTCAATCAATATGCCTTACTTTTTTTATGTATCCAACTACACTTAATAGAAACAACACATAAGGATCTTCAAATAGTTCATTGACTACCATGTTTGAAGAGTTACTGATAATAGATCTCATGTGCTAGCTAAAGATAAGGAAGGATGTAAAATCCTGTAATTTTTAGATATTTTCCTTAGAAATTCTTCACCTTACATATATGCATAGAAATATTCTAACTTTAATGGAATAGGTAAAGAGAGAAAACCTAAAAGGAAATATTAGAAATAAACAACATAAGCACCACGCAGGCATGACATGGACATGATGTGGCACCCAGTCAGCAACTTTTCCATGCAAGCATTTAGAGGGTTCAAAAATGTTCTAGAACTTTCTAGACAATTCTTGTACATTCTGGAAATCTCTAGAAGTCTCTAGAATCTAGTAGAAGACTCCAGAAGGTAGTGGAACCTTCCTTATTTTGTTTCTACAAACCATGACAAGAAAGGAACCTTCCTTATTTTGTTTCTACAAACCATGACAAGAAGGGAACCTTCCTTATTTTGTTTCTACAAACCATGATAGTCTATTTAAGCAAAACTTACCCTTAGAACATGAAAATTTCGTCCAAGCATGGGAGAGGAGAAATAGAAGCAAGAGAGAGTGAGGAAAGGAAAGGAAGAAAGGAAGAAAGATGAAGGAGAAGTCTAAAGGGAAAAGTGTTTAAGGTAAGTTTAACAATATTTCTTTTTGAAGAAAAGTTTTGAAATTTGTAACATTCATATGGAATTTTGATCTTAGAACTTTGATGATTGGTCATGGATGTTGCTATATCATGTTACATATTGATCTTACATGTGATGTATGTTTGAATACTTAGACTGGTATAGAAAGTTCTGCATAGGTATGGCTATGGGTGGAAAAATTTGAAGTTTCTATTTTTAAAATGTTGGGAAGAATCGGTTAGGAATTTAAAGAAATAGTTATCATGAAAAATGTAGATTTATGTCTCATGGATTTTTAGCCACTGGAATCATTCACTTTGGAGTCAATATGAGGTAGATATGATCCGAAGAGTAAGCAAAGGTCAGAAAATGGTTAATCAGGGAAGAATATGTTAGGATAGCTTTTGTGTTTTAATTTTTGAGAATATTCTCTAGGGAATTAAAATAAATAGTTAACATCAAAATTCTAACTATATGTGTCACGAATTTTTATCCACTGGAATCATTCAATTTGGAGTCCATATGAGGTAGATAAGATCCGAATAGTAAGCAAAGGTCAGAAACTGGTTAATCGGGGAAGAATATATTATGATAGTTTTTGTGTTTTAATTTCTGAGAACATTCTGTAGGGAATTAAAATGAATGGTTAACATAAAAATTGTCTCTATATGGATCACGGATTTTTTGCCACTTGAATCATTCAATTTGGAGTCCATATGAGGTAGATATGATCATATTAGTATGCAATGGTCAGAAAATAGTTAATCAGGGAAGAATATGTTAGGATAGTTTCGGTGTTTTAATTTCTAAGAACATTTTGTAGGGAATTAAAATAAGTGGTTAACATACATTTTATAGCTATATGTGGCATGGGATTTTAGCCACTGGAATCACTCAATTTGGAATTCTTATGAGGGAGATATGGACAGATTAGTAGGTAGAGATATGAACTTACCCGAGAAGAAATAACCTGTATATTTAAAGAGTAATATCACCATGATTTCATAATAGTTAGCTAAACTATTCAGCATAATAGTTTTAGATAATTGTTCTATCTTTAAATTGAATTTATGCTCTAATTAGTAAGAGAAGGTCAGATAGGATGAAAATCTGCATCAAGAAAATAAAGAAATAAAATTAATATTTAAAAAAGAAGAAGAATCTTATAAATGAAAATAATAAATTACTAGTATATGCCATAGCCATTGCCATTGCATGAACTTCTTACCATCTTAAGTGTAAAAGTTTGACATGGAAATATTTTATAAAATGATATTTGAAATGGTTATGTTCATGGCATGATTACCAATGATTTTTGGTAATAATTATATTTTGATGAACATACTTGTTATTGAAAGCATACTTTTGGCTATTATTGTGAAAAGAAAAGAAATGAGCACGGTCACATGGCAATTCGTGTGGTGTACCAGTAGGGGACGCCCTACCAACGGTTATGATTATGTTAATGAGAAAAGAAAGAGAAATTGTGCCATGTCGAACGGAGCGAGAAAAACCAGTACCGGAGAGTAGAGGATACTCACCCTGACCGAGGTATCTTGTAATGAGAATAAGTTGATAGCCATCATATGATATTATGAAAATAGTTAATTCTAAATAGTTAATTCTGTCAAAAATATCATTACTGTATGATTCTTATTTACATAGATATAATGCATTCATGTGACTAAAGATATTTTCTGTAGCTTATACAGTTGAACATGACATGATGAGCTATATTGATGATGATTTATTGTTGAACTTACTGGGATTTAATTGTCACTATATTTCCATATCATGTTCAGAAAATTAGTTATGTAGATTTTTTCTATGGCTCTGGCTTTTAGTGCACATTGGATCGAGTTACTTTATGTTGGGCAGATCTCATAATCAAATAAAATGTTTGTGGTCGAGTTGGCTCAGATCCCGGTGAAGGTGCAAGCACCCGCACCTGTATCTCCGGAATTGGTCAACCAAAATAAATAAGATGTAGATATGTATGTGTTTGATATGTTGTATGTACATTTTGATTAATGACGTGTATGTGAACTCTATATTATATTAAAAAAATGGTTGTTACATAATTGGTATCAGAGCAGGTCGATCCTATATGGCCAGTGGGTGGTTGGTTATCTGAATTGATCTTGTTGTGTCTTGAGTATGTTGTGGTTGTGCTATGTAGCGGATCAGTGATTTCATATAGATAAAAAATTACTAGTGTTTCTTATCTATATACCAAGGTGGTGTTATGACTGCTATTAAATATTTTTGAAACTAACTATTGGGCTTGATCACCTCAATAGCAACATAACTTTATTTTTTGCCACAGTAGGAAATGGCACCACCAAGGTGGAAACCCTGCACAACATTGCTACAGTAATTCAAGAATTTGATATTGATTTACTCCTTGGAATCCAACTAGTATCTATATCCCAATATAGAATAATATCGATTGAATTTTTTTAAAAAAAGTTACAAGACTTGTTAGACAAAGGATTTAAATGTCTTAGTACTTTTATTTGGAGTGCTCCAGTTCTATCTTTGAAAAAGAAATATGGATCACTATGACTTTGCATAGATTATAGACAGTTGAATAAGGTGACAGTGTAGAATAAAAACCCATTACCTCGTATAGATTACCTGTTTGACCAGTTACAAGGTGTTCAATAACTTTTTCCAAAAATTGATTTGGGATATGAGTAACATTAATTAAGGATAAGAGAAGAAGATGTACGAAAATTTTCTTTTATAACTCATTATGGGCATTATGAGTTCTTGGTGATGTCATTTAATTTGACAAATGTCCTAGCTGCATTCATAGATTTAATGAATAGTAATTAGGTCATACCTGGATCAGTTTGTTTTTATTGATGATATACTAGAATATTTCAAAAGTTCAGAGGATCATAAGTAACATTCAAAGATAGTTTTCCCAACTCTAAGGGAGTATGGTTGGTAAATATGGTATCCAAGTAGACTCTAAGAAAGTAAAAGTAGTACAATAATAGCTACGTTTTACTACATTTAAAGATGAAGATCCAAATCCAATTTGCGCTTCCTGCAGTTGTCTGCCATCCATTCTATTTGAGTCATAATTGGATCAGGTACATGAACATATGCTTGTAAAGTATCAATCAACTCCTCAGCATTTGAAGATGAGATGAGAATTCGTCGTGCTGAGTGTGAGATGAACCTTTGTTCCACAGCATGATCAAGGAAAGACAACAAACCATCAAAGAAGTGGTTAACATTTAACAAACCTATCGGTTTGTGATGCATATTTAGTTGTGCCCAAAAGACTATTTGGAAAATTTCTTCTAAAGTACCAAAACCCTTTGGTAAGGCAATGAAGGCATCAACATTGCTCATCATTCTAGCCATGTGCTCATGCATGAAAACTACCCTAAACTCTTCTCCAATTGTCTTTCCTACGATGTTAGATGCAGCTAGAGCTATAGAAATAATACCTAGAACTTGGCATCCTCCTACATGAGTAGCTATAGACACACACCCCATTAATCCACGGTTACCTCCACCATAGACTAAATGAATTTTTCTCCTGGCCAGTACCATACCCAGGTTTTGTGTAGCTTTCACATACTCTCCATCTTTTCTAGGACTGGAATCACAAAAGACACAAATATTTCGAAATTGACGGAATGCAATTCTTTCTATAGTTTCACACACCCTAACTTGGAGTATGAGAAGATAAAGATACTAACGTGTGCATTTATAGAACTCGAAGAATGACATACTTATGATAGCTATGCGAATAGGCCAAGAATAATTAGAACAGTTATGTGAGTGATTGATGGATATCATCTAAATGAAGGTGAAATTTTCTAAAATGAAGGCAAGCAAGTATATGTATAATAGTTGTGATAGTCGCTCATATTAGGCATATAAAGAGAATAAGGTAAAGATATCATCAAAAATTTGTCTTTGTTGTCTTTGATGAAACCTTGATGTCTTGATTCTTGTAGAGAAGTTATAGGTGATAGGCGTAATTGAAAAACAAAAGAAAGTGAAAATGTAAACAAGTTAGTTGTTGAAGAAGGACAATCACAATGATTTATTTTGTTTTCCCAATATTTTTGCCAGTTGATTATTGGTATTATTAAGTCGACTAGCTATTTTGAGAAATTTTAATTTGAATTGGTTATTTTACAGTTGATTGATTACATCTATTTTGAAGCAATCAACTGCATCCTACCAATTAATTACGTATTCTTTGATTTTCACAGATTTTTATAAGCTCAGAAATGTTTCTTTTTTCCTGTGGTATCTTTCCACCAAATACCAATAGATTTAAAGTAAATTTTGGCACATATATTCAAACCTTGCGGCCACCGATTTTTGCCGATATAACAACTAAATTTTTGTTTTCAGATTTTCAAGAATTACGGCCACCGATTTTAACTCTCTCTAATGTTTTTGTCCAAACTTTTGACTTTCTATTTTAACATTGTTCTTATTATACTTTTCGTCTGTTCTACTGCATTGTCCTACATTAATATTTGGCATTAAATGTAAGATTCTTTTCCCACATTACAAGAAAATTTAATTTATTTTCTTTGAAATTCAATTATTATGGTGACTAAGTTGTTAGTAGGTTAATGTAAGGAAAAGTTTGAAAAGAATGGACGGATAATGGTCTTATGGTGTTTTGACGAATATAATCAAGATAATTAGTGGTGTTGAAGTTCTTGAGTAATAAAATATAGGAAGTAGGATTTAAATTAGTCTTTGACCTCTTAATTTGGAAATATGGAGAATATTCTAAGAACCATGTCTGAAAATAATGTAAGTGATCAAGATATTTGTGTTAAAGGTTTATATCATGCTAAATTGAGTCTAGTATCTAGGATGTGAATTATGTTGGAATTGAGAATTCATGTATGAGTAATAGTTAGGAAAAATCTTCTTGAAATCATTGAGTAAATTAAATGGGATTGACATAAACTAGAATAAGGTACTTTTGGATATGATAGAAGAAAGGCTTGAAATTTTTGATAATGAATATATTGGTGTTAATAAGAGGGTATAGAGTTACTATGAAAAGGTAAGTAGAATTATTAGACATGTTCCAATAGTACATAAATGTTATAAAAGGTTTGGTGGAATTATTATTACGTATGTTTAA